>CM076583.1:10076232-10431669 GCA_034641835.2 Pinus albicaulis | reverse complement strand
CCATATATTCTACGTTGGGGCTACTCAACCAAATGGATGTTTACAATCAAAGAAGCTTACCAATTGGCCACTTATGAACCTTTGGACCACATTAATCCCATATGGAGTAAAATATGGATAGGGAAATTGTGGCCCAAGGTATCCAATTTTTTGTGGCTAGTGTGCCGAAGGAGAATCCTCACATGGGATTAACTCCAGAAACGAGGTATTCAGGGGCCATCTCTATGCTGCATGTGTGGAGCTGATTTGAAAGATATGGAGCACCTTTTAAATCGATGCCCTGTAGCAGGCCAACTATGGAGAAACATAGGCCACCTCTTTGGACATATAGACCGAGACATTACTAGCATCAGGACATCTATAGAATTCTGGAGGACCAATATTTTCTCTAGCCTAGTCCTCAACAAGGCCTAGAATTTAGCATTGGGTTTTCTTTTCTGTTCAATCTAGAAGGAATGGAATAGATTGATTTTCAAGTACCAATGCCTCTCCCAAGCTGAGATATGGGCAGGAGTGATTCAAAACATAAGGGAAACCATATTAACAAAGAAATGGAATCCAGATGACTGGCATATTTTCCCTCATGAAGCTAGGATTTTATCTATTATGAATCTCTCTCCGCAAATGCTTGCTTTGGCATCCTAGAAACTTCTGGTCTCCCCCAGAGTTTCTCCTACCAAGTTTTCTCCTCCCCCTGATGGTTTTCTAAAGCTAAATTTCGATGGGGCCACTAAAGGAAATATGGGGGATGTTGCCTATGGAGGTCTAGTCAGGGACTGTACTCAAGACTAGATTATTCATTTGTATGAAGTGGATTTTTGCTTTTCCACTAATAACGAGGATAATTTCAACGTTGTGAAGCACAAGATTATCATTTCAATAAGGGAAGGGTTCTGAAGGTTAATTGTGGAAGGAGATTCGAACCTAGTGATAGAGGTAATCAAAAAATTGAATCATGGTACCAAATGGGGAAAACGGAGTCAAAGCTAGCAAACAGCTCGCTTGATCGAGGAGATCAGCGAGATTATTCCCTAATTTGATTATATTATTACATCCCATGTTTTAAGGATTGGTAACAAAGCAATCAATTTTTTTTCCAATTGGGGTTGTCAGCACATGGGTCAGTCCCTAGATTCTCATAAGATGAATATCTGATATCAAGAGGAGCTGAGACCCCTTCTCCAAATCCTAGCTCAAGATTCTCCCCAAAACTAGGGCCAGGAGGAGGAATATCATCAAGGTCCCCAATCGGGTTGTGAAGTAGCTCCATATCCTTCTTGGGATGATTGATAATATTAAAAATTCAATGGGAAGGGTCAAAGGGTGGCCACCTCCCAATAGGTGTGTGTGGGAAAATATTAGTGGGTTGGCAGAGGATTATGCAGGTATGGTAATTACAGTAGGTACGAATGTCTAGAGCCATAAAGGCCAAGTGGCGAGGGTGGTGAGTATCCTCTACACAATTTTCTTGGCTTGGGATGTGGTGGTATATGTTTTCTTGATCGGTTCTGTTAGGTGGATCGTTTGGGAATATTTGTAGCACTCTGGACGAGCTCTTGTTAATATGTGTAATGGTGTGGATTAACGAGTATGTATCTTATTCCAATTCCCTAGCCCATTGTATGTGGTTAGTTCGGTTTTGTCTCTACAACAAAGGAGATATTGCTATCAAAGAACGAACTGTTGGTCGAATTTGTACTGGATACCTCAAAATTTGGCAAGTTACCATAATTGTCGGTCTTTATGTGAATGATGTTTCCTTGTCTATGTCCATCTTCTTTGGCATACTATTGTCTAGAATGGGTATGCATGTACGCAACTAGGTTTTTGGTGTGGTGGATAAAGCTTTGTTTGATAATGGTGTGGGGTATCTGTTGATAATGTCCTTCATGAGCATATCAATGGAAAGTAACTTCTTGACTGGGGTTTATAATGAAAATGAGGTGATTTGCAATGTTTTCAGGCTTGAGAAGCCGATCTCTTTTATTAGGTTTTTACATAGAAAAATTTTGTTGTGTTCCTTATTGTTTTTTGGAATTCATGAGCACGAGGTGCTGAGCACATGTCCAAAATGGTGTTGGTGGCATCCATGGAAAGTTTTCATTTTATTGACTAGGCTCTTTCCTAATAGTGCTTGTGTTTGGTCTCTTTTTAATGAGTTTGTCTCGGGTTTTTGTAATCAATTCCGACTCTGGGTTCGGTGGTTCAACGACAGGTTGTGGTCATCGGCCAACCCTTCTCGCTATCTTGCACAGAGTCTTAACATGATTTCTCTCAATACAATGGTCCACCCAAACCCTGGTGCAAGCACTTCAGGAAATGGAAGTGGTGTCTGGGTCAGATAGAGAGCTAACCAGAATGGAAGTGGGTCTTCCTTCGTGTGACCACAAAGAAAGAGTAGGTGTAGAAGTGATGCTCAAATAATTCAGGAAGTTGTCCAAGCTTATATTGTTGGCACT
This sequence comes from Pinus albicaulis, assembly GCA_034641835.2. Lineage (NCBI taxonomy): Eukaryota > Viridiplantae > Streptophyta > Pinopsida > Pinales > Pinaceae > Pinus > Pinus albicaulis. The sequence continues at coordinate 10,429,210 of CM076583.1, read as the reverse complement.
CTTGCTCTGGTGAAACAACTAATATAAACATGGGAAGTCAAGCTCGTCAGCAAGCTGAAGATGATTTGCAGGTGGAGGATTGACGACTTTTTTTCCCGGACCTGTGTCATACACGTGGCCACAAAACCCACTATAAACAGAATATATATCTCTACTGGCTCATGAAGAATCTTATGGCTAAAGCCATTCTGGTTCCGTTGGTCAAGTCTGGAAAGTCGAACCCTGGTCTTCACGACATTCAGAAAGAAATACAGCTGATCCAATGTCAAATTCAACGTCAGAATAAATGCCTTGGTTGTCTCGAACATCACATTTTGTGCCTCCCTCAGTTAGAAACCTGGTTTTAGTGCAAAGGACCTTGCCCCTATGGAGTCCTCACATGATTATTAGTGTTTAAGTTCAATTATGTTTTGTCTTTTTTTTATATCTAAATGTTGTATATATTAGATAACATAAACTGTGGTATTTGTGTAGATATAGAAGGAAACTTGTTTTTATACATTCAATCCTATAAGACCATGTTTGATAGACTTAAAGCTTTCAAATTTTTTATTGATTATAGCGCGTTTTGGTGGCTAACAGACCTAGTTTTCCACTGGGCAAGTTGATGCCACCGAACGCTTTTTCTGGTTGGAACCTGCTTTTGAATGAATGAATGAAGAGATCCTACAAAGCTTACCAAAAAAAGTATTTATATTTGGGTTTATAATAGTAATATCGTGAGTTTGTGATAATCCTTGAAAATTGTTGAGATTTTTAATTGGTGAATTAAAGTTCTTAATATTTAATTTGTCAATCCGGGCTTGTAAACATGAGTTGCACTGCACTTCTTGATTCAATTTGTAGGTCAGAGCTTTAATATTTCCTTTATAATGATTATTTTATAAATGAGACACCCAAATACTCATAAACACGCAAATTGCAGAAAAGAGATCAGTTCATCATTCCAAGCAGGATCAATAATTGAATTTGACTTGAGCACTTAACCCTTTACTTAATTCATCGCGGGATTGAACTGAAATCAAAACCTAATTACTCTAAAGCAAATACCTAGTCTTCAACAAACTTCAATTTAACAATTCAATATTTCTTGCAAAAGGTCCAAAACCCTAACTCTAGCTTTCACAAGTCACACTTGAAATAAACTGAAGAATTTAGTCTAAATGCATTAGTAAGTTGATTTTATGTTCACACAATCAATTTCATACTTACTGACTGTGCCTTCACTCAAACCCTAGGATGAGCACACTTCATACCTTAATATCAAGCAAGAGATTGCGGTATCAATACTGGTTTGGATGCTTGTCTCATGCACTTACCAATTAGAGTGAACAATTGATCTTTCAACCTACTCCATGGCGGTTTCAATCACCAAACCCTAATTCTACTATTATACAAACTGAGACAAATATGAATGGTTTAAGCACACGGAACTGTACTTGGAAAACTAGACTACTATTGCAGTTAACATCAATCAAATATTTAAACTTAACTCTAGCAAAATCACCCAAACTCTTTAGCAATCATTACTCTGTTCTCCTAAGAAAAAAACATAAGGTTGTCTACTTTGAAATCCAACCACTCACAGATTATACTAGGTATTGTAATGGGGACCACTTCAACCAGGAAACTAGGGTTTCTATCACACTGCTAATGAGAATTACAATAGGCAATCATTCAATCATTTTAATTAATGTAACTAATTTGTTTAATACTCCGGAGACTCAAATGAAAAGTCACTCTCAAACTGAATTGGAAAGACTGAAAATTGAAACAACTCAAAATCACTTAACCACACCTTTATCCTAAGCTAGAAATTCAAGGTTGCACACAAGACTAAAAACCTAATTTGCTTTTATAAAGAAACTTAAAGATATAATCTACTCACAACTCAATATTGCATTTGAATTCTAAAACTCGAACTGGAACCCTAAGATGGTCTGCACACTGACTCAATGCTTGAAAAGACAAATAGAGATGGATCCTAGCACTAAGAAATAACCAAAATACCTTGACTTAATTAACACACTGAAAATACATTCTAGAAATCATCTTACAAGCTTCACAACGTCTTACTGTTGACAATCTAATGAAATCCTACTGCTAGGTTTAAATAATAGAAGGCAGAACCTATTTGAATTTATCCTAGATCACACAAAGCCAATGATGGAAGACTGTACTTCTACACCGGACATGGAGACCTTTTTTATGCTTGATCAATCCCTAAACTAGCACTCTGTCTTTCAAATTAAAAACAAATCTACTTCCAATACAATTCAGTAAATCCTTAAATTAATTCTGCAATATAATTCAAACAACAGCTACAGGCTTTCAATCTAGCTCACATCTGGGAAGATGATTTAAGCTTTTATCCCTCATACGCTCTCACTCTTTGTAATAATGCAGAAATAATGTTGACAAAGTAAAAACACATTTCCCATAATTGATTCCTCGTGACAAAATCGCACTGTGTGACTGCAATTCGTGCTAAATATAAATGTTAGGAATATAAAACTAGTACTCCATACAATTCGTTGCAAGCTGAGTGATGAAACTCAAAAACTAAGTGGATTTGACCATGTTCTATTCAATGAGATTGTCAACACAGAGATTGAATTCTGATTTTATTTGTTCATTTGTAAACACCCAAGGGAAGACATTCGATTTCAAGTGATCTTAGATAAAAAAAATATCAACAATTTGGATCCTGCGTAGGTGGACAATTACTAGCAGTTTAAATACAAAGATATCAAAATAGAATTCAGAATGTTGAATGCACAACAAAAAATCTTGAAACCGGCAAGTTTAAATATAAAATGATCAAAGCATAATTCAGAATGTTGAACGCACACCTACAACAACAATCTCCACACCAGCAAGTTAAGATGTAAAATGATCACGGAAAAATTCTGCAGCAATCAATCTCGAAATCTACATCAATCAATTTATTTAAGTTAAATCCGGAATATAAGATCGTTCTCTAATTGAAACCAAACCAATTCTTGACACAGAAAAGATTAAATAACTAATTGAAATAGAGAGATTGAACTTATTGAAGACAATGGGAACTAAGATGCAAAAATGATATATATATATATAAACTACCTACAATGAATCAAAAATTCCCAGGCTATGGTGGGCCCTTGCCATACCTAGGAAGTAAAACTTACAGTAGAAGGAAAATTCTCAAAATGTTAGCTCAAGAACGCAATCAACACTTCATTCCATCAAGCTTAAATCAACACAGGTCCATGATCACAATGAAGTAGTCTCGAATTCAAATAGAGTTTACAACTTTGGTTTGGATAGCAAGTAACTCAATGACCACTTAACTCCCTCCTCCCCTAAGCTTCTTTGGATGCATGATTTATAATCACAGCCTGAGAATTACAAATAGGAAGAGATTCATACAGATCAGATCATAGAGATTACTATGCTAACTAATTTATCTAAATCTGATTACATTGTCCATTCCAAGCTTTGTTGCTCAACAATGCTCCATTCATAGCCATGGAGATAGGATGAAATTCATTCTAAAATCTGTTATGTGCTGATCTGTAGTAGTTTCAACTACCTTTGACCAAAAATCCAAAATAGGGTTGTTTTGGGAGATTTTGACAATTCTAAAAATTTCCAAATTTTACATAAATTAGCCTCAATCCCCCATAAATATCTCCACAACCGTAAGTTTGTTTGAAAAAATTTCATGGGGTTAGTAAATTGGCTATACTGGGATAAAAACCCATTTGTCCGAATTTCTCATTTCGCCTTCCTCTGCACAGAAATTGAGGTGAATGTTGGCAGTTTAGAATTTTTTACAGATTTGGAAAATTTCCTTCTAGAGACCCATATGAGTGAGCTGGGTGTAATCCAACTTATGGAGAGGTATCATAATTTTTTTTTTGATAATAACCTCTCCTGGATTCTCCGGAAGCGCGCTGAAAGTGCCAAAGCCCCAAATTAGGCATTCCCATATTTAACTCGCTCGTGAGGGATTTCAGCGATGGAATCCTATAATAAATGTACTTCAAAAAAACCGTCATTAGTAAAACATGAAAAAATCATATTTAATCATAGATAAGTGAAGAAATTGATGATAATCAATCATAGAGAGTGTTTGGCCAAAAGTGATAGAATTAGGGTATATCACGAGCTAAAAACCTAGGGTTTTAGGGTATAAACAGTGATGTTTCATGATGAAAAAATGGGCATATACGAGGCCCAACATCCCCCCATGCCTGAGGTTTTGCATGTCCTCATGCAAACAAATACTTTACTCATATCTAGGCTTTTATGGCATCATGGCTTTTAGGTAGGGTTAGGTCTTGTGAAGCAACACTACATGAAGATTTGATTGCCATAGGTTTGATTTTAAGAGCGATACAAATCGAGGAAAAAAAATAGATATGGTAGGAGAAAAATTATGAATAGGAGGTGACAATGGAAATAGTAGATGAGAAGAGGTGGTAATGAAGATGGGAAGACATGTGCTTGCATGCTCTATTTTTGTGAGGCCAATTCTTATGAATGGTTCCTTCATGAAAGGAAACAATGAATTCATCCTCTATTGGATTCAACTGACAACATGTGTGAATGTAGGAGGGGAGGGCATTATAGTTACTGTTGGGAAAAATACTGAGAGGGGGGGGTGAATCAGTATTTAGAGCTGACTGAAAACTTTTTATCAGGGATCTTATTATGAATTTAATTCTTTACTTAGATTATTGCATCATTCATTCATCAGAAGTTTAGTAAGCAGTAAGCATGTGCAGTAATAACATAATAAGCCATCACACATAAGCAACACACATGAACACCGGTATTTAAGGTGGAAACCCAATTTGGGAGAAAACCACCGCTGCTGTCGTCTCCATCTTCAATATTTATTATAAAGAAAACTTCTTACAATTTTGTGCTAGCGCAGCCTTATACCAGCACGCAGGCACCCACCTGTAGAAGGCTACAACCTTCTCTCGTTCTCCAGTCCCTAATGTAAGGCAGCTCCAACCCCCTAATCTCGTTTACCAACCTCTCCTGGAAGGGAGCTTCGACCCCCTAATTTTAACACCAGCTTGTACTGGCAGAAAGCTTCCACTTTCATGCTGAAGACTTCAATCCTTAGATCCACCAAATTTCTTCAATTTCTTCATCAGACTTGCGCCAGGTCTTTATTATTTCTTTTGCAGATATTCCTAGAGATTCATCATTTCTAGATCTAGAGATCTTGAACCTTCATCATCTCCATAGGTGCATCATAGATTTAGATTTATCAGAAACAGAGTTCAATCATGCAGATATCTCTTAAAGAGATTTATTCATTAACAACCCCTTCACATGCACACCTTGTACTATGATCCTCTTCTCCTTATATAGTTTTTTCCTTTATTAATACCATGAGTCAAAACCACTCAACAACTGATGGTATTCCTGGACGAGATCAAATAGATAATCCAGCGAGGTCTACCCAGGCCCCAAACAACTTCTCATTGTTCTATTTTCTTGGTATGGAAATTAATTAATCTAAGGCTTTTTAATATCTCAATCTGATATTGAGATATTAATCCAATTCCTCCTTTTGTTATGAACTCCCCAAGGCATATATATATATTGACCCGAGGTTTATGTGTTCGTGAGATCAACGCATATATTAACCCACGTTCATTACATCACATGTTTCATATTTCGCCAACTTCACATATTCAACATCCTTTATTAACCCCGCAAACCTTAGTTTAAAAGGTCCCAATTAATATAATTTAGAACTGGGCCCACATATATAATCAATGATCCAATCACATACTCGCACTGTACCGTGGTTATCCATCGTGCACCTTCCTCATACGGCCACCGTCCGATGGCTCCCCTCCAGATCGACGGCGCACAACAATATCGCGCAGCTTCCTTGGTCGGACATTAATGCGCGATGGCGCGCAGTGATGGCGGTTTTGCAAATTCGTTCAGGGACGCATGTCACTCGTTCTATGGAATCGCTCCCAACCTCTTGAATATTGCTTGCCCATCGAAAGCGGTGCAATGAAAATCAGAAACCCCCTTCACTATTCATTCCGCTCGTGGTTCCTCTCCTTCGCTCAAGGTTTCGTCCGCCTTTATTCCGTCATTTCTACATTTCTCCGGGAAGGCATAACTCTATCGAATCCACCATACAGAATTACATCCTTTACCGATTAGCTATTTCGTGCTTTTACAGAAACGAATCCAACAGCCCTTTACTCAGATTTACTCAGCCATACTTAACACATATTGCGAAGAGACCAAAACCCTCCAACTTTAGAGGTTTTTCAGGATGTATGAATACACCGAACTTATTCACATCGATTCTCCCAAAGCTTCGATTAATGTACATTCAGTATTATATTCTGCTTGTATAGAACTGCTGATGGTTTTCTGATTTCTTCATACAGTCATTATCAACATCCTTTGTCAGAGAGTTGTCATCAAGGACAATCTAATAATAGGATACAAGAAACATATTTCCAACAATCTCCCCCTTTGGACTTGATGGAAACCATGACCAGAAATACATTCAGAAACATTGACCAGAAATACATTTAGCAACATTCTCCCCCTTTGACATCAAGGGAAAAGGGTAGATCAAGATCCTTTGTACCGACAATACCATGCCCCCCCTGAGATCATGCTGCATTTTCAAGCATAATATTCAATGAAATAACAGAAATGACTTATACAATCAAGATCAAAAATTATCAAGCATGAGATCAGACTACAAAAAATAATTAGAATGCCAACAATGCATCCTTTCCACATGACTAATGCTCCCCCTTAATTTGTGCATCCAGAGATACTCATCAGCACCACAAATGTGCTGAAGAATTCTGACTCAAAAAAACTTTGTCAGCAAATACCCATACGCGGTTTTCTGTGTATAAACTTGCGTATATACGCGGGTGTCCTACAGTAAATCTGCATATCCAATTTAATCTTCTGTATTTAAGTAGATCTGATCTTTTGCATGGCAGAGACTACTCCCAGCTTTTGTCTGAGATATTCGAACGCTTCCCTGGGTAGAGGTTTGGTAAATATATCAAAGAATTTTTTCTTGAGAAACATACTCCAACACCAATTTTTGTTCAAGCACTTGTTCTACGTAAAGTAAGATACTTGATGGGAATGTGTGCTCGGTCTTGGAACGCATAACAGATTTTTTGAGATACTGATGGCACTTGTATTATCACACATAATGGAGATAGGAGGTGAAATATTTGGACAATGTTTTGAAGGTTTGTACCAATCACAAAGAAGATGAGTACAACATGAGGCCGTGTACCACATATTCTCGCTTTCTATCAAGATAAGGAACAGAGCTTTTCTTCTTGTTAACAAATCCAAGATACCAACTGGCCTCATATAGAATGCACCATCACTAGTTTTTCCATCAAATGTTTTCCAATCCCAATCGTACGTTGTAAGCATGAAGAGTGAGATCAGCATTCTTTGGATACCATAGTCCAAAGTCTTGAGTTCCTTGCAGATATTTGAATATTATTTTGACAGCCTGAAGATGAGACTCTTTTGGATTAGCTTGGAATCGTCCCACAATCCCAACTGCATGCATAATGTCTAGTCTAGTCCCAGTGAGATAAAGTAGACTTCCTATCATAGATTTTTATTCTGGTTGATTCACCGGGGGAGAATCATCATGAGAACTGAGATTACATCCGGTTATCATTGGTGTACTTACAGGTTTGCATTCTTCCATGCCATACTTCTTCATAATTTGCTTAAGATATTTTGCTTGTGATAAGAATATGCCATCTGTTACTTATTTTCAATTTGCAAGCCAAGAAAGAATGTTAGTTCCCCAAGTAAAGACATTTCAAATTTTCGCCGCACATCGTGCTAAATTTCTGACTCATAGATTCTTCATTACTTCTAAAAATGATATCATCAACATATACAACCACAATCAAAAGTTTATCATTTTCAATTTTTGTGTATAACTTACTATCAGCAGACCCCTTTGAAAATCCTTGTTGATGGAGATATTTGTCAAGAAGATAATACCATGCCCTTGGAGCTTGTTTGAGACCATATAGAGCCTTTTTAAGTCTACAAACAAGATTTTCATCATTTCCCAAAATGAATCCTTTTGGTTGTTCTATATAAACTTCTTCGACCACCATTGAGAAAAGCACGAACATCCATTTTGATAAACTTTGATTTGTTGAAGCTTGAAAAGCAAGAAACATTCTTATGGCTTCAAGTCTAGCTACAGGAGAAAATGTTTCTTCAAAGTCTATACCTTCTTGTTGAGCATACCCTTTGCAAACAAGTCTAGCTTTATTTCTTATAACATCCCCATTCTCATTTAACTTGTTTTTGAATATCCATTTGGTTCCAATGACATTTTTGTCATGAGTTCTTGGTACTAATTCCCAAGTGTGATTCTTCTCAATTTGATCAAGCTCTTCATTTATGGCTTGAATCCAACATTCATCTTTGTAGGCTTGACTGACATTGTGTGGTTCAATAGTGGACAGAAATTCCATATTGCTAGAAGATCCCACAAGAGTCCTTCTTGTTTGTACACCTGATCCCTTTTCTCCCAAGATTTGAGATTCTGGATGATTCTTTTGAACACATTCCGCAGATGGAGTTTTTCGTATAATTTATCTTCGGGTTCTTCATTGGGTTCAACGTCTATATCATTCTCATTTGATGTAGAAGGAGTTAATATGTCATCATCATCTTCATCTCGTTGTTTGTTTTTTCTTTCTCTTTTGAGCCACAGAGGACTCATCAATAACAACATCAATACATTCAACAATATTTTGAAGTCTTTTATTGTAACATTTATATGCCCTACTCGCTAGAGGAGTAACCAAGAAATATTCTTCCATTCCGCTTCTCCGGTTCAAACTTTCACAAGTTTTTCATCATTATTTTTGATAAAGCATTTGCTTCCAAAAACTCTAAAATGCTTCACAGTGGGAGGCTTACCATACTAGAGTTCATATGGCGTTTTATCACTATTTACACAAACATGTTCCTTGTTAAGAATAATTACCGTTGTATGTGCTGCTTCACCCCAAAAGGTGTCAGGTGTTCCGGAATCATCAAGCATAGCTCTAGCCATTTGTTGAATTGTTCTATTCATTCTTTCTGCTACGCCATTTTGTTGCAGAGTGCCCACTACAGTGAACTATATTTTTATGCCATGTTGTTCACAAAATTCAAGGAATTCATCTGAAGTATATTCTCTTCCTCGATTAGATCTAAGACACTTGATTTTTAGATCTAATTCATTTTCAACCAGAGCTTTGAAGATATGAAATTTCTCAAATGCTTCATCTTTGTGTTGAAGCAACCCAATCCAACACATTCTAGAGAAATCATCAATAAATAAGATATAGTATTGTTCACCACGTGGTGACTTTTTTCAAGGTGTCCACTGTTGTCGCATGAATGAGTTCAAGAGGCTTACTTGATGATCCTTCCTTGGCATTAAATTGTACCCTGGTTTGCTTACCGAATTGGCAAGATATGCATATGATATTTTCAGGTAGAGTAATATTGGGAAGATCACGAACAACTGAATGAGTTCAAGAAGCTTACTTGATGAACCTTCCTTGGCATTAAATTGCACTCTGGTTTGCTTACCGAATTGGCAAGATTTGCATATGATACTTTCAAGTAGTGTAATATTGGGAAGATCACGAACAGCTTTAAGTCTGCTTGATTTGTTGATTTGAGAGAAGCTCAGATGCCCCAACCTTTTATGCCATAGCCATTTTTCTGAATATTTACTCAAGTAACATCGTTCTTTGTAGTTCTTTAATACATACAGGTTGCTTGGAGTTCTGTTTCCTTTTATAATTGTTTTACCTATATCAAGATCACGTACCACACATTCTTTTGAACTAAAGACAACTTCAGTTCCTTGATCACACATTTGACTTACACTTAACAGGTTATGCTTTAATCCATCCACATACATGACATTATTAGCTTTCACCTTCTCTTTTAGAAAAATAGATCCTTTTCCCTTAATGACAGCAGGAGTATCATTTCCAAATGTAACATTCTTTTCCTTTTCTAGAGCACTATATGCAAGAAGTTTGTTTTTGTCACCTGTCATGTGTTTTGAGCATCCATTATCAATGTACCATTGATTTTCTTCTCCTTCTGCAAATAAAGCTATGCCACAATTTTCAACCTGTAATTCCTTCTTTTTCCATACTTTGGAGCTTGAAGGAAAATGCTCTTTTCGCTGGACTTTGCTCCTGCATTCAGATTCTTCATGGCCAAAGTTATTGCAATAAGCACATTCAACTTCATTTTGAAGAGGAGAGAAGTTGTTATATGTATTCTTATTTGTTCCAATATCAACCCTTTTCTTTCTTGCTTCTCTTGTCATGATGGTTTTATATGCAACACATTGAACAACTTTATGACCAAAATTGTGACATGAGAAACATTGTCCATTGAAGAAGAAATTTCTACGATCATGAAATATTCTATTTGAATTTACCTATTGATTGGTGTTTCTTTGAAAGGTATTCTTGTTAGTGTTCTTTGATTTGAGCTCGTCATGCTTTACCTGTGAATATTCTTTATTCCCTTGCTAAGTGGCAGAATGTTGTATACTGGTTGTAGCTACTTTTAGATAGATTGGTGCTGAAGTCTGAGAAGATTCTCCGATATATCCAAGACCTGTCTTTATAAAAGGAGAACGTTGTACCTTGATAATCTCATATAAGGTTTCATATCCTTTAGCAAATCTAAGATTCAAAGTCTTCACTTTCTGCATCAAGAAAATCATTGTCCTCTAAAGCATCCATAAAAGTATCTTTTTCTTCTCTATATTCTTTTTCAAATGCCATGAGAATTCTAGGATCTTGTTCACATTCTTCCTCACTGTCTCATAACCCATCACTATCTTCATGAGTATAGTAAATTTTTCTAGTACTAAACTGATTCTTATTCCTTCTTGCTACTTCCTTTCCTTTTTCATGTGTTTCTTTGTGAGGACACTTAGTAGCATAATGACCAACTCTTCCACAAGCAAAACATTTGAAAGGAAGCTTACCTCTGAACCATCCTGTACCAAGTTGGAGTTTCTTTACAAAATTTACCTCGTCTTCTTCTGAGATATACCCTGATCCTTATGTTTCTTGTACTTCTTTCCCTTTTGTAGAAGCTCTAAAGACGGCTTCTTTTACTTCAAATGGTCCTCCTCTTCTCATTTCATATGCAATTAGTATGCCGTGAAGGTGCACCACAGTAATATTTTGAAGATCCTGCTTTTCTTCAAGAGCAGAAACTTTTGACTCAAATTTTGTCGTTATTGATCTTAAAACTTTCTCAACCAAAGTAGATTCGGTTATTGTTTCTCCCAAATTTCTCATACGATTTACAATATCATCAAGACGTAAAAAGAAATTGGCAATGCTCTCCTCATTATGCATTTTTAGGTTCTCATATTGAATTCTGAGAGTTTGGAGTTTAGCACTTTTTACCTTTGCATCACCTTCATAACTTAGAATTATTTTGTGCCATATTGCCTTTGTTGTATCCAGCTGCATGACTTTGACAAATTCTGATTCAGTTAGACTTCCTAATAGAGCATTGACTGCTTTGCATTTGTTTCGTAATTCTTTCTTTCCGTTGGATCTGTTGGTATTGATATCCTCCTTCAACTATAGTCCATACATCTGCTCCCAGAGACTGAAGATAGGACCTCATCCTTGTTTTCCAGAAGATTAAATTGTTTCCGTTGAAGAGCGGAGGCCTGATAGTTGTTGTTCCTTCTTGATTCTTCATCTTGTTTGATCTTCCTTCTAGCGGCTAAGATTTTTCAGAAGAACCTGGCTCTGATACCAATTGCTGGGAAAAATACTGAGAGGGGGGGGTGAATTAGTATTTAGAGCTAACTGAAATTTTTTTATCAGGGATCTTATTATGCATTTAATTATTTACTTAGATTATTGCATCATTCATTCATCAGAAGTTTAGTAAGTAGTAAGCATGTGCAGTAATAACAGAATAATCCATCACACATAAGAAACACACATGAACACCAGTATTTAAGGTGGAAACCCAATTTGGGAGAAAACCACAGCTGATGTCGTCTCTGTCTTCAATATTTATTATAAAGAAAACTTCTTACAATTTTGTGTTGGCGCAGCCTTATACCAGCACGCAGGCACCCACCTGTAGAAGGTTGAAACCTTCTCTCATTCTCCAATCCCTACTAGAAGGGAGCTCCAACCCCCTGATCTCATTTACCAACCTCTCCTGGAAGGGAGCTTCGACCCCTAATTTTAACACCAGCTTGTACTGGCAGAAAGCTTCCACTTTCATGCTGAAGACTTCAATCCTCAGATCCACCAAATTTCTTCAATTTCTTCATCAGAATTGTGCCATGTCTTTATTATTTCTTTTGCAGATCTTCCTAGAGATTCATCAATTCTAGATCTAGAGATCTTGAACCTTCATCATCTCCATAGGTGCATCATAGATTCAGATTTATCAGAAACAGAGTTCAATCATGCAGATATCTCTTAAAGAGATTTATTAATTAACAACCCCTTCACATCCACACCTTATACTACGATCCTCTTCTCCTTATATAGTTTTTGCCTTTATTAATACCATGAGTCAAAACCACTCAAAAGCTGATGGTATTCCTGGATGAGATCAAATAGATAATCCAGCGGGGTCTACCCAAGCCCCAAACAACTTCTCATTGTTCTATTTTCTTAGTCTGGAAATTAATTAATCTAAGGCTTTTTAATATCTCAATCTGAGATTGAGATATTAATCCAATTCCTCCTTTTGTTATGAACTCCCCAAGGCATATATATATATCGACCCCAGGTTTATGTGTTCGTGAGATCAACACATATATTAACCCACGTTCATTACATCACATGTTTCATATTTCGCCAACTTCACATATTCAACATCCTTTATTAACCCCGCAAACCTTAGTTTAAAAGGTCCCAATTAATATAATTTAGAACCGGGCCCACATATATAATCAATGATCCAATCACATACTCGCACCGTACTGTGGTTATCCATCGTGCACCTTCCTCATACGGCCACCGTCAGATGGCTCCCCTCCAGATCGACGGCGCACAACAATATCGCGCGGCTTCCTTGGTCGGACATTAATGCACGATGGCACGTAGTGATGGCAGTTTTGCAAATTCATTCAGGGACGCGTGTCGCTCGTTCTATGGAATCACTCCCAACCTCTTGAATACCGCTTGCCCGTCGAAAGCGGTGCGATGAAAACCAGAAACCCCCTTCACTGTTCATTCCGCTCGTGGTTCCTCTCTTTCGCTCAAGGTTCCGTCCGCCTTTATTCCGTCATTGCTACATTTCTTCGTGAAGGCATAACTCTATCGAATCCACCATACAGAATTACATCCTTTACCGATTAGCTATTTCGTGCTTTTACAGAAATCGAATCCACCAACCCTTTACTCAGATTTACTCAGCCATACTTAACACATATTGCGAAGAGACCAAAACCCTCCAACTTTAGAGGTTTGTCAGGATGTATGAGTACACCGAACTTATTCACATCGATTCTCCCAAAGCTTCGATTAATGTACATTCAGTCTTATATTTTTCTTGTATAGAACTGCTGATGGTTTTCTGAGTTCTTCATACAGTCATTATCTACATCCTTTGTCAGAGAGTTGCCATCAAGGACAATCATATAATAGGATACAAGAAACATATTGCCAATAGTTATTGTGTTTGTTTACATGAACCATTATGATTATGAACTAGAGTAGCATGCAAATGGAGGGTATATGGAAACCCAGATATACGAAATATGTGGTGGTTAAACATCAAAAATTTCTTAAGTCTCTAATCAATTAAAGAATCTTAAGCCACCTCTCCCTCAAGTTTTACCCTTGTTTTTGATGTCCATGGTGCTTCAAGATGAAGTAAATGATGGAATGGCTCGAGCTGATGTGACTGCTGATATGATCTGCTGAAGAAGGAAGAAGGTCTCAATATCCACATTATCCTAAAAATGTTGATTCACGTGTGATTTCATATGGCTTCCTGAAAAAACACAAGCACCATCATCAATATTTATTTTCATGCAAATCTTATCGAAATAAAGGAAATAGGTTAAATAATGAACACTTACTTGATCATGCTCCAAGCCCAACAATTGTGAAAAATGATAGTGAGAACCATGAGTAAGCATAGGGTGAAAATATGAATCAAACCTGACAATTCTCATCATTTTTTTCCTAACATCCCCCCCCACCCCCCCATGCCTATCATCTTGCATGTCCTCATGCAAGCAAAACCTCTAACAGGGACCAAAGACTAAAGGGCTAGGGTTTCTATATTAAAGTCATGATTCATTGACTTAAACCATAGGGCTAATTGTGAGAGCATGTAAGTAAGTTCCATGGGATGTCATCTTCCTTTGCATCAATAAGATAAGAAAAAGTAGTGACCAGGGATCCAGTGACGTCAAGACTGAGCTTTATTATTCCAAAAAAAAGTAACTAATACTAGGGCTACTAAATTAATGCTTAACAATGTTGTTAGTGCAGGGATAATGTCATCCTAAAATGATTAGCCATAAAAATTTCCACAAAGCATCTCAAGAGTAATCCAAAGCAACAAGTCTTCACTTTAAATAGCCTCATTATTACAAGTAAAAGTGACTTTATTTAAAAACCAAGGCCTTAAAATGGATTGAAAATAGGGAAAAATAAATATTACAAAATGATACCTTCTGAGGATGATTGTCTTATTCATTACCCAAGCATATATTTGAAGCTTCTCTTATTCAAGCAAAGTGAATCACTTGCACTAAGGGTCTCACATCCATAAAAACCAAATTATTTCTTAAAGATAGAACTCCAAAGCACATTGTTGAAGGATATTAAAGCCATTCTCAGAGATATGATAGTGAGTTCAGGGAAAAGACAAAAACAACCAAGTAAATCATAGTGTATAATTAAATTTGATACCACAGGCATGGCTCTGCTTCCAGCAGGCGCCTATAGCCTCGACAGGGACGCATTTTAACCTAACAAAATGTTTGTGTCCCACTTACTAGATATAGATTCAGAGTTAGCTTATTTGACTTTTAAATAAAGGCCAATGTCCTGGCTTGGTAACCAGCTAATGGCAGTGCCACTCACAAGAAGTAACATGGATGAACAGGTCGGCTTGTGATGAGACCTCCTATCTTCTAGCTTTTTGGGCTGAAAGCCATTACTTTGGCTTACTGACCAGGAGCAGTAATGTCATGCATGTTATGTCTCCTGATCATGGTAGGTCAGCTCATTATGAGACCTCCTATCCTCCTCTAAATATTTTTGTAGACTCCAATTATGATTAACCTTAGAGGTTACTTAATAAGTGGAGAGACAGATCTACTCCTTAAGAGCGCAGGATGGCGTGAAAAGCTTTTAATTACTAATATTTACTGGTTGATCCTTCTACCCTAAAGACTCAAGAAAAGAAAATAACTCAGTTAATGATCGAAATATTCCTCTAGTAGGTCATGCTAGGGTTCTTATGAGAGCTCATGATGGTTTTATAGGAGTGGTCCACCATAGGAGGCTTTTCATCAATACCTTCAAAGAGAAACTTGAAAAGACCTCTTGGATGATAGTATGTTAAGCTTATGAATGGGAAGTATAACAATAACAATTCCCCTAACTGACCCAATGAATAATCTCGGCCAATAATCAGAGTCACTTTACAAGATATGACGCATTAAGAGTGATTTGCTTCCAACAAGTCTTACCACAAGAGTGCATAATGACAAAAATTTCAATGGTTATGCCTTAGCAATTGCAATTTTAAGAATGATGTTGTAACAACAATTTTATTCATTTCTACCCTACCCTAATCTAGAGAGAGGAAGGTCTCCTTCAAGTGTAGGAGTACCTCCAATGCAACCATGTTCTTAAAAACATGCTAAATATACTCACACTCATTTTGAAAGAATAAACTTCAACACATACCAGAGTATGAGAAACCAGTTGCTTCAATTGATATGGTACCAAGAGTATTTGAATATGAGAGTGGTATTTTGATTGAATTGTGACCTAGAACCAAAGCTCGATGTAATCCCGGAGGTATTGGCTCATTTCTTCATTTGGACCACTCTAAATGTCCTCTTTGGTCATGCCAGAAGAACTTGGATAATCGGTCTCTGGAATACACACAAGGCTTGTTATTGGGCATGGTGAAATCTCTTTGATCTCAGGTTCAACTGGATTCTCCCCATCAGATTTGGTATATGATTCATCAATCTCCTTGGTAGATAGGAAAGAGGAATCAAGGGAGACTTCCAAATCCTTTTCTGGCTGTGGAGAGACAAATAATTTCTTGAATGTGGTGAAAATGAACTCTTCCTGAGAGGCAGATATCCCAACTACAACTAGGACTTGAGAGAGTATTTCGAGGGACATTCTTGAAGCCCTCAGTCATTCTTGAATTTCTCTTGCTGGTTGATGTTCCTTGTCTGCAACATGGATTAGTACAAAAAGAGGGTTCTTACAACACCCCAAAAATGTTTTGTTGTTCAAAACTTGAATTTTTGATCTAAATGAATTAAAAACTGCTAATTGCAAGAAAAATAGCACTGAAAATAAATCTACATCTAGTATAGACAACATAGATGGTAGCGTGGTAGACTATGTTATTTCCAATCTCCCTTAATACAATGAAATAATAAATTTTGACATCTTAGACGACCACGAGCCTGACTCTGATCATACGCCTTTACTTGTAACTCTCAATTTTGTCATGCATAGAGATCCCACAGAAGATAATCCTTATAGTCAAAATAACTTAATCTTTGATAGAAATAAAAATGATCTCTTTCTAAATGAATTAAAAACTAATTTGCTGCCTTTATCTAGTATAGACAACATAGATGACCTATATCATAATTTTACTACAACCCTCTCATATTCTATTAACAAGTTCTCAATTGAAATCTCAAGCAATAAAAGAAATAGCAAAACCAATGCATGGTATGACAAAGATTGTAAAAGTGTGAGGAGAGAAATTAAGGAAGTTGTTGATGAATCTCTCAAAATTGACAAGATAAAAATCTACAAAGCCCTAACTAAAAGGAAAAAAAGGCAATATATTCGTAAAAGACAAGAGAATATCTTACACCTCTCTAAGGTGGCTCCTAAGAAATTCTGGAGGCAGATTCTAACTAGGAAAACTAAATATAATAACAAAATTTCTTTACACGACTGGAATTCCTATCTTAAAAAGCTTTATGACTCTCCAAATGCCAGGGGTTTTGAAACCCTGCACACAACGAAAGAAGTTTTCTCATTAGAAGAAATTGATTTTGGGGTTAAACGCCTAGAAAATGGGAAAGCTAAAGACATTAAAGGTTACCAGGCGGAAATCTTAAAAATTGGAGGTCCTGTCCTCATCCCCCACATCCACAAGATTTTCAACCAAGCGGTCAAGAAAGGGTTCCCTAAACCTTGGACTCAGAGCCTCATTATCCCTATTTTTAAAAGTGGGGATACAAATAACCCCTCTAATAATCAGACAATTATGATCAGCCCTCTCTTAGCCAAGTTATATGGTATTATTTTGGAAAAGAAGTTGAGCATTTGGCTTGAAAGTGAAGGTAAGCGGGCTAAAGGCCAAGCGGGTTTTAGAAGGCAACACTCAACAACGGACCACCTCATTACACTTTGGATCATTGTGGATGAATGTCGCAATGATAAATCCAATCTCTTTTGTTGCTTTTTGGACTTTAGAAAGGCTTTCGATACGGTTCCTAGAAACAACCTATGGAATAGATTAGAAGAGTTAAATGTTCCTTTTGAGCTAAGAGCAGCCGCTATAAGGTTATACGAGAATGTAATTGCCAAGTTAAAGAGCAATGAGGGGTGGTCGAAATATATTAAGTGTAATATCGAAGTTAAACAAGGTTGCCCCCTCTCCCCTACCCTATTTGGCATTTACATCGACAAGCTAGAAGGTTGTTTAGAGGAAGCAGGATGTGTTGGCACGATCTTAGCTGGGATAGTCATCATCCTTCTTCTCTATGCTGACAATATTTCTCTTCTCACAAGGTGCCCATTTGATCTTGATAAGCAACTTAGACTTCTTAAGGATTTCTGCTCTACCATGGGTATGTCTGTTAACACTGACAAAACAAAAGTTATGATTATCAAATCCAAGAAGGACACTTACGCTAATTTTATGTATGACAATAGTAACTTGGAGGAAGTGTCTTCTTACAAGTACCTAAGAATTGATATTCATCACAAGCTCAACTAGAACTATAGCATTCAGAAAAGGATAAATGGGGGGTGGAAAGCTTATTTTGGTCTTGAAAATAATTGTAAAATGACAAACCTCGTAATGTGGGATAGAAAGAAGTTCCTCTTTAAAACTTTAGTCACTCCTGTTATCTTATATGGATGTGAGGTTTGGGGTTGCAGCATCTCTAGAGAATCTTGGAGAAAGATTGAGCAAATCCAGAAGCGTTTTATAACTTATAGCCTTAAAATTAAAAGCAATACACCCTATCCTATTCTCCTTATAGAAGTGGGTCTTTTCCCTATCGAGAGCCTAGCTATGACTAGGCTTCTGTTGTACAAGCACAAGCTCAATAGCATAGGAGACCATAGACTTCCTAAGATAGCTTTAAATTCCAACCAAAACCACCTAAGGCTTAAACGAGGTTAGTATAAAGACACCAGGGCCTAGTTAAACCATTGGGAGATCAACGATAATGTTGCATTGCAAAACATTAATAACATTAAAAAAAGTTTTACTTCTAAGTTCAAAGAGAAAATGTGGTGTGAGAAAGATCTAGCAGCTAAAAGAAAATTAAGATATTATAAGGAGGTCATCAACCCCACCCTAGAAGATCAAAATTATCTCTGTGTTTTAACTAGCTCAAATAAGAAAATTAATATAGCCAAGATTAGAACGAACTCTCATGAGCTCCATAGTGAAACAGGTCGTTGGACAGTTCCTAAAACACCATGGATGGAAAGGATCTGCCATCTCTGTGAGAATATGAACATCGAGGATGAAAATCACTTCCTCTAAAAGTGCCCCGAGTACAACCACATTAGAGCTCAATTTCATAATCTTTGTTACAATACTGACCTTCCTAGCCTTTTAAGATGTCAAAATTATAGTGAGCTCGGGAGGCTTCTCTCCAAGCTTTTGAGCATAGGAATAAAATCTTAAATCAAACTAAATAACTCTTTTCTTTAAGTCCGATAGACCAAATATTGGTCTAAGTGGACATTAACCATCATCATCATCATCATCAATAATAATAATAATAATAATTTTAAAAAATGATGAAATAAAATAATTTAAAATTTTAAAATTAATTAAAATTATAAATAAATAAATAAATTATTATTATTAAAATAAAAAATAATTTAAATTTACAAATATAAATTTAAAAAAGAATAAAAAATAATTTTACAAAAAAAACAATAAAATTTAAATTTAAAAAGCAAATTTAAATAATAAATTAAATTTAAAAATATATATATGAAAAACAAATTTTTAGATTAAAAAAAATTTAAATTATAAAAATTAAAAATTAAAAAATAAAAATAAAAATAAAAACATTTTAAATATAAAATAAAATTAAAAATAAAGTTAAAAATATAAAATAAAGTTAAGAAAAAATAAAAGAATTAAATTAAATTAAATTAAATTAAAAGAATTAAATTAAATTATATATATATATATATATATATATATAATTGATCCCAGCCAGCCTCGCAGCCCTCAGGGCAGCAGTAAAACAATTTTTTTTTAAATGTGTTTTTATTATTTTTTGAAATTTTCAAGTTTTTTGAAATTTTTTATTTTTTTAATTAAAAAAAAGAATTATGTTTTTTTATTTATTCTTCAAATATGTATTTTTCGTATATATATGTGTGTTTTTTTATTTAAATTTTCTTTTTAATTTTTTTTTTTTTGTAAGTTTAGTAGTGCCTGTCTATTTTCTATTATAAAAAATGGGCAAGTTATAGAAACATGTCAAAACCTGGTGGCCTCAACCTGCCTGAAGGAAACCAGGTCTGTTGACCACCTCAAAGAGTTAGAAGCCATCCAATATTGAAATAGTTTGAGTTTTGTACTATCCACTACTTCAAAATAACTATATTTGACATATGGAAACTGTAAAAAGTAAATGCTAGCCGCAAAATACATATAAAAAAAACACAAAAGGAATTATTCATCATCATCTAAAGATTCAATTGGAATCGGATCTTTGACACTTGAGCCCAGCATGTCTACCTGTTGCATCTCTTGTAGCTAGCGCTCTATACATCCGAGACTGACCAATCCATGCTGTTGTGAGACCCGTATTTCCTGAATTTCTCTTTTAATATCTTGCAGAGTTGAGGCCACCCTTGGATCGCCTCCCATTTCATGTATACTCAAAAGAGCTTTAGCTACAACACATTTAATTGTCCAATAGGTATGAATGGACTGGTGGAATAGGGACATCCTTCCTCTAGCAATGCTAGGATCTTTGATAAAATCCATTTCCTTTTCCTGGATTTTTATGTCTTCCATTATGTTACTTTCTCTTTCCCATCTAGCTACCATATTCTTAATTTGAGGTGAATTCCCTTCAGTAAATGCGTCAAAAAGGATTTCCATTATCTCCTTCTTGGATTTCCTTCCTCGTTTTCCAGTGCAGCTTGTGGTTACTTGTTGTTTTTGTTTCCCTTTTCCTTTATCATCTTTTTTTGCCATCTTGGTCGTTGACTTTCTTTGAAAATGCTTTTCACCTCTACAGAATCTATAGAACCCTGTGTATTATGACAGAATGTAAATAGCTTTTCTAAACAAGTAACCATTAGCAGGACCCACATACGTGACCGTAGTGAGGCCACCTCCTTCCGAGTGGTAATGCATGGTCACCCCACGACACATTAACATAAGAATTGAAAGAAAAAATTGACAGACAAGGGGATAAAACCATTTGGAACTGCGTGACCTCTACCCAGAAACCAAGACAATACATGGAGAGTTGCTTGATTCTTTGCAGGGTTCCTATTCGCTGGAATACTCCCCTAGAGAGAATTATGGATTAAAGGGAAGGAAAATGACACAGAAAATCCCCTTTCAAAATGCGGGATTCCACCTTATAGCTAGCGGAACTCAGAGAATCCAAGACTGACTGAGGGGGCCTTCGAGCCACCATTGGGTAGTCTTGCGAGGCCATTCAGGCCAATTCAAAATTCATGGACATGGTAGTAGAAGAGCATTGAGTGCAACAGACTGAAACTAGAGTAACACAAGTGATAAGACCCACAGAGGAACCTTTGCAACCAACAAAAACCACAATGACACAAGCATTAAGACCCACAGTGAAACCATTGCACCCAACTAAAGCCACAATGACACAAGTATTAAGACCCTCGCCGCCTACCGGACTCAAAACTAAGCCATTCGATAGGAGCAGACTAATTCTCAAAAGATAATACAGTTATGAGCAGGTCAGACATCCTTTAATCGAACAGAAATTGCAGCCAGTAATGTGGTGTTGAAAACCAAATTTCAATTACCATCTGCAACAGAATTGAGCGCAACAAGAATCAATTCAGGCAATGCATCCATTATCAAAAGATAAACATACCACTTGATAAATCGTCGAGTGTTGAGTTTGTTGTTCTCTGTTGCGCTTGCAACTTCCCGTTCACCTCTCGCATGGAGCTTCCATCTGGAAAAACTACAGATGTTGCCTTCCTTAACTTTCATAAAACCTTTCACCCACCGATGTTGTTTCCCAAGCATCTCTAACATGGTTAGTTGTCTTACACAAAATTCGTTGGCGATCATAATGATTGGCATGTTGTGGTACCGAGGTTCCATCCCACTACCGGTTTGTACCGCCAGCTTAATATCTGATGGTCGTGTGTGGCTCCGCATCGTGTGCCACCTCACGTTGTTCATCCTCTGTGTGGCACCCCGATCAAGGATCTAAATGCCTTGGCATATCTCTATCTATGATAATCTGAAGAGGGTGTAAGTCTACAGTGCGAGCCATGGTTGTCATGTTCATATCTATCTGTCCTCTAGCATGTTTACATCCCTAGTTTGCCAGAAAAATTGCCACTTCATTTCCTGATCGATGGACATGAGAGGGTATGAGATAGCCTATTCCTTTGATAATGAGAATGATTTCATTGATAAGTTGTGACGTCCTCCAGCTTTGGCTGATCTTCTCCCAAGGAGTGCCCTATTACAGTTTATGTAGTACTCCTGTTACCATTGCCGAATCCCCCTCCACAATGACTTTGTGATATCTCTCCCTAACCTCTATCTGAAGGCCCTGTTTAACCGCAAGAAGTTCAGATTCATTTTTGGTGGAAAACCCTATCTCCATCACATATACCCTACATATTTCACCTTGCAAGTTCCTTATTATACCGCCCGCCCCCACCTGACCTAGGTTCCCTTTCGAAGCTCTGTCGTAATTTAATTTCAGGAACCGTGGTTGAGGTCGATGGAATTTGTCTTGGGGGTTCTGTCTTAGATGTATCGGTTTCCACAAATTGTGCACCAACATTTGTGGTTTAAGGTTGACCATGTCGAGGATTCTTACCTCATTTGAATTGGCTTTCTAGTCATCGTCTGTCCATTTCTCTGCTAGGATTGTTTCTATAATGTTTTCTTGTATCATCTGCCAGATCTCTTCTCTTTGTCGTCTCATCTTCGATTACTTTCTTTCCATATTACCCACAACAGAAAACCCAGTGATAGCCTCCATTCTTTTTTTAGTACTTGACATATATATCCTCCTTTCCTACAGGTTACTATTGTTTTTTTATGCTAGTGTTGTCTCGGTCAGTTTGTTGGAAGACCATGGTGATATTCATCCAGAGTGATTCTGTGACTACACGGGTATTCAGGAGATTCTCTAAACTTTCATTATTTTCTTCACACAACTTGCATTGTGAAGGTCCCTACATCCCTTTTCTTTGCAATTGGTCCCAGGTAAGAATTTTTTTATGACTTACTAGCCAAATAAAGTATTCTATTTTTGGCCAGTGCTTGGTTGACCATATTTTTTTCCAAATTGGTACTGATATACTATGTAGATTGTTAGATTTGATATAGTAACCCTCATGTATTGTGAAAATTCCTTCAGTTCGATATCCCCATCTTAGAATGTCATCTCCTGTTGTTGTCATCAATTTTCTTGTTTTCATTTATTTCTCATAGTTCTGCCATTGATTGGTGTCTAGGGAATAAGGCCAATGTGTCTTAAATTTCCAGTTCCTCCATTGCTCTTCACTCTCCCCCCTCTAGTAATTAGATACAAAGTGTATATTTGGTTGATTGGTAAATAGGAAAATCTCCCCTAGATCTAGGCAGCTGAATAATTTTTCTCTTTGCTGCCATGAGTCTTCCCATAAAAGAGTTTTTGTGCCTCCCCTTATTTTCCAAAAACTATGCTCCCGTATGAGGTCTTTGTTGCTAGCCGACAGGTTCTAGATATTAGATCCTTTCAGAGTAGTTGAAATTTTAATTTTACCTGCAATGGTTTTAGGCATTGCATATTTCCTCTGCCATATAAATTTCCATAAGTCTGGGCCTCCTTGTATCCATCTCCACCATAATCTAGCACCCATTACCTGATTCAAGATATATGGGTCCCGGAGACCCAAGCCCCCTGTTTTTTTTATATTCGTGAGCTTTTCCTAGGATAAGAGCACCCATTTTCGAGTTTGTTGAGAGCCCTGCCATAAAAATAAAAATAAAATTAAAATTAAAAAATAAAAAATAAAAAATAAAAAAATAATTACACATTTTGACTATATGGGAGAATATTTTTTTAGGGGCAGCCAGACCTGATAACTGATAAATAGGGATGGATCGGAGAACAGATCTTAAAAGAACTACCCTGCTAGGGGCATTAAGAACCCTGAAAGCCCAATTTTGGAGACGATGTTTCATCTGATTCAAGAGATCTTTTCAACCTGAGACTCTAAGAGAATTACTACTAAGGGGTATACCTAATTATTTCATAGGGATGGAACCTAACTGGAATCCCAAAGTGCGAGACAAGAAGCATTGGGATATAGCATTAGTATTGAAAAATTAAACATTTGATTTTTCATTATTGATGATTGTGCCTGAGGCCTGCATGAAATCGTTTAGAACTGATAGAATGGCCTTTGATTCATGCAACGTTGCTTGAAAAAAGAGCAGGATATCATCAACAAATTGTTGTGAGATAGGGTAACATCAGGACCCCAGAGCTTTAGCCCCTTTAGTTGACCATCATGTATTTTAGATTTGATGTGACGCCCAAGGCCTTTAGCTGCTATAATAAAGAGAAAAGGGGAAAGGGGATCGCCTTGGTGAAGCCCCTGGGTAGCATTAAAGGGATCTGAGGGTATACCATTTAACGAGATTGAGAAGTTAGGGGAGGAAATAAATGAAAATATCCATAGGATCCATCTTCTATCAAAACCAAAGGCTTCAAGCACCACCTTTAGATAGGGCCAACTTAAGTGGTCATATGCTTTAGAAAGATCTAGTTTTATCATCATACCTTTTTCTTTAAGATTTCGGAGAGAGTGGATAGCCTCCTGCGTCGTGGCTATCCCATCCAATATCTGTCGTCCTTTCACAAAACCTGTTTTTTCTAGTGAGATAAGATTCAGAAGAATGGGTTTTAGTCTATTCACCATGATTGTTGATAAAATATTATAGATGAAATTACACAATGCTATTGGTCTGAAAACTGCTGGCACATCTGTGCTTTCCTATTTGGAATAAGAGAGATAAAGGTTGAGTTAAGGGCTAGGATGATTTGTCGCGGTCTTCTTGATTCCTCTACCATTTCTAGAATATTTGTTCCTATGAAGGATCAGGCTGCTTGAAAAAATTCAGCAGTGAAACCATCAGGGCCTGGGGCTTTATTTTTTGGCAAATTCCTCACGACTTCTTCCACCTCTTCCAAAGTGATTTCCCTGAAAAGATCTAGGTTTTGATCTCTGGAAACAATATTTGGTATATTCCTCATGATGTGGTTGATATCTATTGTTCTATTATTATCAGGTTCAGTTAGTATCTCTTTGAAATGGTTGACCAGTAAGTTTTCCATCTCATTATGTTGGAGGACTCGATTTCCTGCAGGGTCCTTGAGAGAGAATATCCTATTATGCTGACAACGCTAGATCATAGCTTTGTGGAAAAAATTTGTGTTTTTATCCCCTTCTTTAAGCCACTGAATCCGAGACTTTTATTTCCATAGCACTTTGTCTTGTTTTCTGCATTCTTCTAGATGACTGAGAATGTTACCTTCCTCGAGGACTAATTCGTCAGACCTGCCATGTATAATCATCTGCTACTGAATGTGCTTCATTTCGCCCTGCAGACTTTCCTTTTCCGGATGGATGTTTCCAAACTCATTTTTATTCCACTTTTTTATTTCTTGTTTCAAGTGTTTCAATCGTAGTTCAAAGGAGTGCATCTTGTTCTTGCACTGGATTGGATTTGCCTCCCACCATCCCTTTTCTTTTTCAAGAAAAGTGAGATCTTTTAACCAGAACGCTTCAAATCTGAATGGGCACTTCTTGTGGCATTATTTTATATCTATCTCTATGCTTACCGGCCAGTGATCTGACCCGAGGGTAGGAAGAATTTCTACTTCATAGTATACATCTGCACTCACCAAGGCTTTAGAAACTATAAATCTATCTAATCGTGTTGCCACTTGATGGCCAACTCCTCCTCTGTTATTCCATGTGTATATGCCATTTACTGTGGGTATATCCACCAGTCTAATATCATTAAGTAAGTCATGAAATAATTCCATCTCTAGCTCCTCCCTCCTTAATCCTCCTTTTTTTTCATTCAGATTCATAATCATATTATAGTCTCCCCCCAACAACCAATATTTCTCAATATGCATGTTGTTCAACGTTCTTATACTATTCAGGAATGCTTCTTTTTCTCCTGGAATATGAGGTCCATATACTGCAGAAATAAGTATCTTTTCCTTCATTCCAATTTGTCTAAATAGACCTGTGAGTATTCGGGGTAGGCCTATCTAGGCTTTTTCCATAATTTCTACTAGATTCCATAAGACAGTTATACCCCCTGCAGTGCCCCGAGAGTCTATTGCCATTACTTCATAATGGGGATGATAATTTTTGAGAATATCTTCCATTTTGTTGCCTGAGACTTTTGTTTCCTGTATTAACATGATTTGTGTTTTTTCATTTTTTAGCCTTTCCTTCAGATATCTCTACTTTCCTTTACTATGTAGACCTCTTATATTCCAGGAGATCACTTTCATTAATTAACTTTGGGGATTTGTTGGAATACTGTTGTTAACGATATTATCTTTCCGAAGTTAATTAACATTTCACCAACTATTTGAATCAATTCATGTAGGTTCTTTCTTCCTTTCTTCTTACTTCCTTTCAGTTGACTACTGGTTTCTTTTGCATGGGCGTTTGGGTTTTCCAGTGGAGTATTCTTTTTCTGAGATTGTGATGTCAGATACTGCTCAAATGTTTCCTTGTATAATTTCTTCTGGTCTTTCGGGATGAAACGATCATCCAAATTTCTTCATTCATACAGTAATATTTTTAAAACTGCCTCTTCACAACTTAACTCTTCTCTAGTCTGCTCTATATCCATTGGAGATGTTCAAGTGGTTGATCTAGCTCTTCTACCTCATTTGTTTCCTGTGGTGCATGTGTTTTCTGCAAGACCCTTTCCTGACCTTCTCCTGGACTGTCTTCTCCCTCCTTAGAGCTTTCCCCGTGTTCTTGTAATATCTCGTATCGGTTTTGAGTAGTCGTCTTTATTGGGGTAATGTTCTAATTTGTCTGTTGTTTGTTATTCTTTTTTTTTATTGGTTACAGTTTTAAATCTGTCTTCTTTTTCCGGTGACCCTTCGTTTTCCCCTGCTGATTTTCCTTGCATCTATTTTGTGTTATTCAATGGGCAGGTTTTGTAAAGATGCCCGTACTCATGGCACCTATGGCAGCGGAATGGGATATTCTCATAATCCAGAAGCTGATGCCAAATTTTACCCTCATATTTAAGTTCAATGGAATCTAGAAGCGGTTCAAAACTATTCATATACACGCATATACGAGCAAAAGATGTATAGCTACCTCATCGTGTTGTTTCTGCAATTTTGACAAAGCTTCCAAGAGAGTTTCCAATGCATTCTAAGATTTCAGGGTCTCAGAAGTCCATTGGAAGCGCAAATAACCTGACCCATATTGGTGCCGCCAAGAAGTGTTCCCGGTTCGGATTGTAGCATTCCTCCGATTGCTACCAGAATAAACCTGCATTGTGATAAAAGTAAGGACCTCCCTCAAAGATCCTTTCTTTATCCAAAAGGTTTGTAAAGATTACTATGAATAACCCTCTGCGGCCAAATTTTAAATCAGTGTAACCCTTGGGTTGCCATTTTTCCTGTATCCATTTTAATAAGTCTTTTTGTGTTGGCGAGATCCCTATAAATTTACAAATTAGTGCATGATCTTTCATGTAACTTCTATACTCATCTCATTTGTTGGGCGGGATAATAAATCTGGGCTTCGTCATTGCTCGTGGCAAACATTTCCCTGTTGTTTTTGCTTGCCATTCTGCCCCCAATACTAGTCCAACATTTGGTGTGGGTCCTCCTTGTGACCCTGCTTATCTGCTACTTTGTTCACCTGTCGTGACATTTTGGTAGGAGGGGTTTGCCACCACCCTCGCCCCCCCTCTCCCCGCCCCCTGGATGTGGTTGTCATTATTGTTCCAGCAACGGTTTAGTATTGTTCCCCCCTCAATTTTCTCCTGACAGTTTGCAGGTTGCCTAAAACCCTAACATTCCTCAAACCCTACCTTCCTTTCGTGCTTCTGATTTTCCCAATTCCAATTCATTACACTTTTTTAATGTTTTTTTTTTATTTAAATTTTTATTGTTTTTTAATTTTTATTTTAATGTTATTTTTAAAATTTATTTTATTTTTTTAAATTTAAATTTCTGATTTTTAATTAATTTGAATTTTTCTATTTTTATTATTTTAATCTTTTTTATTACTTTAATTATTTTTTAATTTTTAATTTTAATTATTTTATTTTATCATTTTCTCTAATTGTGGTGTTTTTTCATTTTTTTAACTTTTAAAAAAATGTTTTTTTGGTTAATTTTTATTTTTTTCTTTAAATTATGAGTTTTTTTTTATTTTTCCCCTTTTTATTTATTCCTTGATTTTATTTTATTTTTACAAGTTATTTTTGTATTTTTTATATTTGATTTTTTTGGGTCAAGTTTTTTTATTTTATTTTTATGTTTTATTACCAAGATGAAAATCACCACTCTAAACAAAAAGGATTGATGTGAATGAAAATTACTAACGTTTTAAAACAAATACTCATACTTCATAAATAAAAACTCACCATTTGATGTGCATGTGCATGAAAATCACTAACATTTGATGTGCATGTGCATGAAAATCACTAACATTTTAAAATACTGATACTTGATAAATAAAAACTCACCATTTTTCTAGATCAACTTGACATTAAAAAAAAAAAAAAACAAAGAAAATTTAAAGTTCCAAAATTCACCACTCTAAACAAAAAGGATTGATGTTGCATCAACACTTTTCAAAATTAGCATGAAAATCACTCACATTTTAAAACAAATACTCATACTTAATTTAATTTAAAGTTCCAAAAATATTCTCAAAAGAAAAAAGAAAAAAAATAGTTATTTACATCACCACTTTTCAAAATCAACATGTTATTCTAGATCACCCCTTTTCAAAATCAATATAAATTTTAATATATATATATATATATATATATATATATATATATATATATATATATATATATTACCTTAAAAAAAAATATCATATAATTTTTACAGTTTGATCATTAACTATATTATATATATAATTATTTAAAAAACCAATTTCTAATACAATAACCTAACAAATAATCACCTTAACATAACAAATAATCACCTTTCTAAAAACTAGCACAACAAAGACTCATAGATTTAAAAAACCAATTTCTAATACAATAACATAACAAATAATCACCTTTCTAAAAACTAGCACAACAAAGACTCATACTTCCATGAGCGACCAGGCTAAGTAGAGTTTGTTTCAACATATAATACTTTTTGTCTTGGTGAGATATCTTTTAGTATAAAAATTATATTAAAAAAAAAATTAGTCTACGATGCAGTTTATCTTAAAAACAAGATGAAAAACCAGATCATACTTGGACATCTTAGTTAAAATGGGCATGCCCACGTAGCTCAATATAATCTTTTAAAAATAATTTTACATGGGCATGGCATGAGTCTCAAAGGCTTACGTAGAAAAGTGTCAAATGCATGAATCTGGCATGACTTAAACGGGTAGTCAAACATACACGTGAATTAATGTATTTTATTTCTTCTTCTGTTTTCAAAATTTTAAGACTTAAATTTATTAAACAATTATAATTATAATTATAATGTTTAATAAATTTATAGTTTCAACAATCAGTCCTTATATTTTTATTCATAATTGAACTACTGGTCTTTATAATCACATTATAAAGAGAGAACAGAGAGTATGGTTTGTGGTTTGTTTGGGTGGGTTTGTGTCCAAGATTTTTGAGTTTGGTTAGTGGTTTGTTTGGGTGGGTTTGTGTCCAAGATTTTTGAGTTTGGTGTGGATATTAATCTGCATATTGCACAAAGGATGACCATCAGATTATCAGCAGAGGAGGAGGTAGAGGAAACAGAGGAGGAGGAGGAGGAAGCGAATGGGATAAGAGCAGCATGGCTCAAACCATTGCTGGAGACGAGCTTCTTCTTGCACTGCAAAATCCATGGAAATTCCAGCAAAAATACTCAGTGCAATATGTACTGCATCGATTGTATGATTGGCGCTCTGTGCTCTTACTGTGTTGCTGACCATAAACACCATCATGTTCTCCAGGTTATATATTATATTTTTCTGCATTGCATTGTATTGGGTTGGTGTTTTTTCTGAAGAAACATACTTGGTATTATTATTTATTAGGAAAGAAAAGCAAAACTACATTCTGTATATGTTGAAAGCATTCTGTAGATGCCTCACACTTCAAGAGTTAATGAGGAAATTAGCTGACAAGAAGCAAAAGAAACATAGTAAATTACATACAAAATATCAGCTATTTAAGAGAGACTACAATATCAGAGAATTAAGCCAAACTGTCAAAACCTAAAAAGTCTCTCAGCAAAAGATGACAGAGTTGTTTAAGGAGGTAGGAATTGCCTGGATAGTTAAAATTGGCTGGAATCTGGGCAAAACAAATTTAGAAATCTTGCAGTAACAGTGTTTGAATCATGTTTTTGATGATGGCAATAGATTCAGTACCATCAAAAAGCTCTAAAACACCCATAATATTGAAGTTTGATAGCTATAACCTGCCTTTACAAAAATCTTTGCCAGTTTTCTTAAAATCTTACTGAAATTTCCATAATTTTCAGGGTATAAAAACAGTCTAGTTAGACTACCTCAAAAACAACATCGCTTATGTCCAAACAAAAAAACCCTAAAAAAAGAGCTGAAATACAACTCAGAGCTTTCTGTAAAAATCAGAAAATATTGCTCAGCAAATTTGTCAAAAAAATCATGGAAATTCTAGTATTATTTCGAAAATTGAAAAAATAACAAAAAAAAAAAAAAAAAAAAATTATAAATCCAAATTACACCCGTACAACTTCAAAATTTTAAATACCCCAAATTTTTAATAATGCTAAAAAAATCACAACAATAAAATTTAGCCCAACACCCCAGAACAGAGCACAAAATGTACACAAAACTAGCTCATAACTCACAGGTGAGCGAGAGTACAAGGCAACAAATACGACGGGGCAGAAGCAAAATACAGCAACCATCAAAACCCAGATCAGCTCCACAACAACACACTGCAAACCCGAACCAGAGAAAATGCCGGCGGGTACAGGGCATAACGCGCAGAGGAAAGGGAAGCGACAGGAGGAAACCCCAGCGAGCGAGTGAGCCGGCAACGGCAGCACCAGCGGACGGTACAGAAGGCTTCGGCATCGCGGACAGGCGGAAAAGAAAGCGGCGACACAAACCAGAGGGCAGCGACAGCTAGGGTTTCCAGCCGCCTAGCCCTCTACACCGTCAATGCCCTTCTCATCCCAAATATTCCTGGGTTGGTATTTACATTAAATTGCCATGAAATCGGATTTGATAACCTGCCAAGGGTGAGTAATTTGATATGAGCTCCAACTCTTACCTATCCAATACATATCAGAAACCAGATCTTCACTGTTTCTTCATCAATTATGCAATATATATAATCAGAAACCAGATCTTTACTGTTTCTTGATCAGTAGATTTTATTTATTAACTAATCAGTGTACCGTACTGTTAAACATTTCTAAAGGCATCACCATTTTTTCTCTTTTTTCCTTTTTGTTCAGATAAGGCGTTCTTCCTATCATGATGTGATCCTACTTTCAGAGATCCAGAAAGTGCTGAACATTACAGATGTGCAGTCATATATTACAAACAGCACGAAGGTCGTTTTCATCCAGGGTAGGTCTCGTGCCAGCTCTGGAAAAGGCGTAAAAAATGCATGCCAGACATGCCACAAAGCTCTTCTTCAGGGCATTTATAGCTTCTGTTCCCTAGGCTGTACGGTAAGCAACGAGTCTTCAAAAAATTTAGGCTTCAATGAGTCTTTGCTAATTTAGTTTCCATGATCAATATGACCAGCACACAGTAAAGCACCTCATTTCTCTTCAAGAAATTGACCTTGCATCTTTGCAATTTCATTTCATTCAGCTTACAGGAATGAAGCTAAACAGTATCATCAAAGGCAATCAGCAGAGACCTAAACAAGAGGACAGGAACGCCACTGAGTCAAAGAAAACGCCCTTATTTTTCCAAAATGACAATGCTGTAATTTTAAATTACAACAGGTCTCCGCTGCCGCCAACTATAGTGAATCACACATCATGTACCCGGAGACAGAGACGGAAGGGGAATCCTGGCAGGGCTCCACTGGGAAATGAATTCGAATAGAGAGATTGCACACCCATTCAGAGCCTGTACTGCATTCACTTGTTTTAACTTTACAAATAATAAAAATATTTCTAAAATGCTGTCAAACCTGGTTACATCTTTTTCATTCACACTTGGAGCATCACAATTAGATGAAATTAGTTGTTTCCCTTTCTTGGTATTTTTCAATATATTTAAAACAAAACAAAATTTATATCTTTGTCTTTATTTTGTGCTTCCCGCACTTTTTCTTAACAATACTATTTCTTTTATAAATTATGAATTTATATGTGTTTATATATTTAAATTATATGCTTATTTGTGTTTTTTGAATTTATATATTTTTAAATTATATTATTTTTTTGGAATTCCAACTCACATTTAAGAGTAAAATTAGATTTATAATATTATTATAATTAAATTTACAATATTATGAAATATTAAATTATTGTAAATAAATATCATTAAATAAATCATTATATGAGAGAAAGAATCTGAGTTTGATTCTTCAAAATCTTGTTTATATGGTCAAAGAGAAGAGAAATAAATGCTCCAAGATTGCTATAGGTAGGTTGGTTTAATTGGTCAAGAAGATTGGAAGTGTGGGAGAAAGAATCTAAGTTTGATTCTTCAAAATCTTGTTTCTATGGTCAAAGAGAAGAGAAATAAATACTCCATGATCGCTATAGGTGGGTTGACTTAATAGGTCAGGAAGATTGGACGTGTGGCAAAAAATTGAAAGCCAATATGAATAAGTAAGAGTCGAAAAAGTTTAACAATAAAAATATTAATTGATTTCTAATGAGATTGAACATTTATTAATGTTTAATCGCTTGATTTTTAAATATTTTAGGACATTAAAGACCTTGAAGTAAAAGATTACGAGAAATTATGATATTAATAAAATAAATAGTACATTTCCCATAACCAATAGTGCATTTTATATATCACATAATTAAAGATATAACTATGAATTTAATACATAGACTAGGATATCATAAACATAACCATCATTTATATGATAAAGTGCTAGAGCCACATAACATGTACACAATTGCAAATGATTCTATAATTAGTATTTGGAGATGGATCAATAATTTTAATGATAAGAGTACATATGTTTGGAGAAAGCAAGGCTCTCATAGTAGATGGAACAATAAAAAGCTTAGATAATGGATCTTTAAGTTGCACAATCGTTGTTCTATGAGAATATATTTGAGGTTTAAAGATAAATTTCATTTCATACAGGTAAATTATTAAAAATTCTAAAATCCCCAATGTTCTTGTATAACAAGAAACCCAAATGTGCAATTATTTTGTGAACATTTTCTATATTCTAACAATTTTTAAATATTTTAGGATATTAAACACCTTGGGATAAAAAACTACCAGGAATTATGATATCAATGAGATAAATAATACATTTTCGATAACCAATGGTGCATTATATATATCATGGGATTAAGGATATAACTATGAATTAAATTCATAGAACAATAATATCATAAACATGACCAACATCTATGGAATCATGGTTTATCTATAAGTGACCTATAGTGAACTATAATGGATGGTCATAGTTACCATGGTGGCATATAGTGTGTGGCTAGAGTTAACAATATTAATCCTAGGCTTGTAATATTAATCCTAGAGTTTAATATATTAAACCTAGGGTTTATAATAATTGATTTAATAATGTTAAAGTTTTTAATAATTTTAATATTTCAAATTACAAACTTTTTTCCAAGAAAAAAAATATATGTGTGAGACAATTGTAGAATTTTGACCCTCTAAAAACTTTTACATAAGATTATTAGAGTACATATTTTATATTTTGAGTTGCAAGTTCGTTCATATATATATATATATATATATATATTATATATATATATATAAACATTTTAGAGTTTTCATCCATTTAAAACTTTTAAATACAATCATTAAAATACATACCAAGTGTTGAGAAGGAATGCCAAGAATCATTAAAATAAATACGAAGTGTTGAGAAGGAATTTAGTCTATTTTTTTAATATTTAGTGAAACATTTTTTCCCAACTTGGGATAACAATTATTTATTATTTATTTAAAAAATAAAATTTATTTTTCAATAAAATTTGTAATTTTTAGAAATACACATAAAATTTAGCTAAATAGTATTTATTGGTTTTATAAATAATAATAATAATAATATGAAAAAATTTAATAGAAAAAATTAAATTATAAATTTCAAAAAATCATATCACATTTAGATAAATGAGAATCAGTGAATAGCATTGGGAATTATTGTTAGCAACGATCATTTCTCTAACGATAAACATTAAAATAAATTAGCATATTTAACTAAATAAATTAAACTTTATAATCATACTTACGTCAAGAATCGTGGTATTATCCTAGGTTTTATTAATCCTAGGGTTTATTATGTTAGGTTACATTACAATTTATTCAATTATATTCCTATCGTTTAATAATTATCCTTGGGTTTAATGTTATTATCTTGGGTTTGTAATACGTTGGGTTTTTAGTATTAATCACTTGGGTTTATAATATTATTCCTGAGGTTTATAGTATTAATGTTAGGGCTTAATGTTAATTTTGGGGTTTACAATATTTATCTTTGGCTATGGATTACTTTGCTATGGTTTTGGTAAATTTCTGAAGCCTAGCATTTGTCAGATCTGAAGACATATTCAATTATCCATCTTTATTTGGGTGCTGACAACCTGCATGAGTGTCCCAGTTTGGAAGGGAGAGATCCCCTCTTATAGTAGCGTAACAGTTGGAGAATCAAGTGGCAAAGTGGAAGCATTTGCGTCTCAGCATTCAGGAGTCATCCCTATTAATGGACCAGTTATGAGAGCTCAGTGGCAAGCATCACTACAAGGGAAATGCCTTCCCAGGTAAAACAAGAAACAAAGATTTGTGATCCTGGCGAATAAATTGGAAAATTATCAGAAATTCATGAAAGATCATGCCCTGATCTGTAAATTTATTGGGATTTGGCCTTCATAAATAGATAAGCTCAAATGGATTCAGTTAAAATGGCAACCGAAGGGCCATATTGACCTGAAATTCAGGGTCTAAGGCTTTTTCACAGTTATTTTCTCGAGCCTGGAAGACAAAGAAAGGATCTTTGAAAATGGACAATAATTCTACTATAAAGTGGGTCTCTTCATGCGA
Source organism: Pinus albicaulis (assembly GCA_034641835.2). Taxonomy (NCBI): domain Eukaryota; kingdom Viridiplantae; phylum Streptophyta; class Pinopsida; order Pinales; family Pinaceae; genus Pinus; species Pinus albicaulis. The sequence continues at coordinate 10,393,970 of CM076583.1, read as the reverse complement.
TTATGGGAAGAGTGCTATAACCTAGATCGAGAGCAACTCATGACGACCCCGGTTTGAGTCCGACTGTTTTCATTACCAATAGATTTTTGGGACCCTAAAATCTTGGAAAGAATTGGAAACTCAATAGAAAGGTCTGTTAAATTCGCAGATTCAACCCTCTTGAGAATTTGGTAGGTCATAATTTAATTCAATTCTCTTCTTGATCATCGCTTGTGAACTTATTTATCTTACTTAAATCTTCTCTTTATTAGCTTATTGTATCTTTCATCAAGTCAAATATCAAAACACAAGAGACACAAATATTAGGTTGTTCAAGCCAGGGCCAAAACCTCTCCCTCTTGGAGAGGAAAACCCACAAGTAATTCTTCTTATAGGCTTTCAGTTAACAAGTACCATGACCATGACCATGACATAGACCCTTGACTCTTGTATGCCTCCAAGACCTTGTCACTACTTCACTAGGCTCCTTATGTTGAGCTTCTTTTTGTACTACTTTTCACCAGGACTAGGAAATCTCGGTTCTTAGTGATATTCCTTTTGCTCTTCCTTGAACAATCGTCGACGTCCTTGAGATCCTTTCTCAGCCCTTCTTTATACACACTTGAGACACAACTTCAATGGTGGCTCTTTGTTGCTATGGAAACACTCCTTCACGTTGTGTATATTCTTTTAGAAATATCCAAACTATAGACTGACCTAGATCATGCACACCTTGCACTTCTTCTTATTCTTGTTGGCTTGTCTTCATTATACACATTGATCTTCGCACTAAGTTACAGTTTTGTCTCTTCCTGCAATTATCCTCGACCTTCCTGAAATGACTGTGGTGCATTTGATCCAAAACAAAGATCCAAGATATCCTACTTTTTCTTTGTTGTGTATGCTTCTTTCCTTGTTGAAGTGTCTTCTAAAATGCCACGTATCCGAGCTATTCAAAGCTCGAGATCTTGGAGATATTCTTCAATATTTTTGACCCAAACATAATGATGTTTATCGCTAAGATGTCCTCCTTATTTCGCACTTAATAACAAATCTTCACTTCTCACTTATCTCAGAACCTGATCCGAACTTATCCACAGAGGTAATCTGAACTTGCCTCCTGCAATTGAGCCAGAAAATCTCAAAGATGCACGAATTATCCTCTATAATTTCTATGCAGTTTACTGGGGTATTTATAGTTGTTCATCCCTGTAATTAGCCGACCTGTTAGTCAACTGTTATGTCTATTTTGAGCCGACCAACATCTTCAAGTCGACTTCTTGCAACAATTTCTAGAGCATGATGAAAAGGTCTTGAGGCAAATTTTTTGACCTTTACAAGTGTAACAAACCTTCAAATACATGACTCTAAATTATACATTTATGACAAGATGAAAAATCCCTAAAAGACATCAAGAAGAAGACTTTGACCTATAATAAAAACTTCTTGCTCATGAAACCCATGAAGCAAGCTTTACAAAAATACATTTTAATATCTTTGTCTTCTTCATTACATAAATTCATAATTGCATAGTCATTATAAATACTGAACCTAGTTACAATTTCCAACAAACTCGTCATGGAAGATATACTTCATTTTCCAGAAATTTTCTTCTAGATGAATATCACAGAACTTTTGTCGGAATTTGTATATTTGGAATACCACGACGAGGTATGGCAACAACCTTTGGATTATGAGCATATTCCTTTTTGTTGTCGAAGGTGCCACGAATATGGCCACTTGTATAAAGCTTTCCATATGAACCAAATGGAAACCAGAGAAGTTAATGCTACCTCTAAAACTGAGCAATAACCGAAAGACAATGAGGGTTTTCAAGAAGTTACACATAAGAAGTGCCCACCAAAGCAGTCACAAGCGAATACGATGGGTCAGTTGTGGAAGAGAAAGGAATGTAAAACCATTATGAGGTTTTGGAGGAGGAAGGAGAAAATTCAAAGGCACCAGCCAAACAACTGGAATCAGCGACTAGGGTTCCACCCAAAATGAATCCAAAACCAAAGAGAGAAGCACAATAGGAACCCCAGGATAAAGAGGGACTTGATCTAGGAGTGGATCAAACCACTATGGAGATTGATGGATCTAAGGAAGATTTAAGTATGGAGGAGAAATTTTTGAGGATATCGTTGATTGAATGGTGACATATTGATGAGAAATTAATCCCATAAGACCAAAATAAACTGTACAAGGAAACATTTTAGCAATATCAATCCAAACAGAGCCAAAAACCGCCAAATCCACCAGATCCGATAGGATACCAAGTAGGAAGAAACTTTGATCAGAATAGACCAAGAAAAACAAGGAAGAAAATACATAGAAATAATTTACAGGAGTCAATTCAGAGGGTGGGGGATCTGCTCGTCAACTCGGGTGGGTGCTACCACTTTCAGCAGTTTTCCACCAACTTAACAAATCTTCTTAATTGTAGTTCTCTCTTGGAATGTTATGGGCCTCAACATCCAAGGGAAAAAAAGGCATCTGGATGAAATGTTAAGACAGGAAAAGTCGAGTATAATGATGCTTCAAGAGACGAAGGTATCCGAAGAACGACTTAAAAAAATTATCAATAAAATGAGGCTTACTTATGAAGTAGTAGCTCTAAATGCTCGCGAAAGTGCAGGGGGTTTGGCAGTCCTCTAGAACCCAGTGGAAATAATTTTATAGTATTGGGTTAGTATTCCCAGAATACTATCAGGACGATTCTGGCATATTGGTACACAATATTGGGCCATAATATCTGTTGTTTATGTCCCCCACATTCCATGAGATAAAATGGCTTTCCTTCATAATATAGGAAAGCTCAAGAACATGCTTCAAGAAGATATGTGGATTATAGGGGGGGATTTCAACATCATCACCTCAATAGAAGAGAAAAAAGGAGGGATCAAATGACCAGATCCGAAAATGGAGGCCTTCCGCGATCTAATTTCAGATCTAAAATTAGTAGATATTCCCACTATCAATGGGGTGTACATGTGGAACAATCGACATGGGGGTCCTCACCAAGTCACTTCTCAGCTAGACTACTTCCTCATCTTAGAAGATCTTATGAGAAGAGACATTTTTTGAAGTGTCAATCTTACCATGCTTGGGGTCTGACCATTGATTGATGTGACTCCAGATGGATAAAAAGCTAGCCCCAAGAAACCAACCTTTTACACTTCAGATCCTTTTCGCTTCGTGACCCATCCTTTCTTGGAAAAATAGAGAGTTGGTGGAAATCCTCCAGGGTGAAAGGAAGGAATAGCATGCATACTTTTAAACTCATATTGAAAGAGCTTAAGAAGTAGATTAAAAGGTGGAATAAAGTGGAGTTTGGCCACATCCTAAAATATCAGTATCAACTTCAGGAACGTATGTTGGATATTCAACAACAGATGATAATGGAAGGATGATATGGAGCCCTATAAATGGAGGAAGGACGGATACTGCCCTATTTAGAGGAGCGAATAAAGCAAGAGGAGATCCTATGGAAACAGAAATCCAGGATCCAATGGCTCAGAGAAGGGGAAAGAAACACTTTTTTCCTTCACAAGGTTATGGTCCAACACCATCAACGCAATACGATCTTCTCTCTGAAATATTATAATGGAAACCTCTTCGTTCATCATGAGGAAATGAAGAATCTCTCGGTGGATCACTTCCATAATATTCTCTCAGAAGCGTGCCTAGACATATATGAATCTATTCAGAGAATAGCACAAAATATCCCTCCTCTAGTAACCATAGATCAAAATATAGCTCTAATGTGTGTGGTTACCCTGGAGGAATTTGAATAAGTAGTAAATGGGCTAGCAAGGAATAAAGCACCTAGACCATATGTATTGAAAATGGATTTCTTCCAAGAAACTTGGCCCTTTATGGGTCAAGATATACTAGAAGTAGTGGAGGAATCCTTAATATCTCAAAAGGTACATCCAGCTCTCAACTTCTCTTTTATTGCTTTAATTCCTAAATTTTCTCACTCAAAGGATCCTCAAGGTTTCCACCCGATTGCCCTGTGTAATGTTATTTATAAAATAATTTCCACTTTAATGTTTAAGTGGCTTAAACTCTTGCTACCTTCTCTGATATCCCATGAACAAATGAGCTTAGTCCAAGGGCGCCAAATTCTCGATGGTATCATTACCACCCAGGAATTTTTTCACTCCATCAAGAACATAAAAGCAAAGGGTATGTTGATTAAGCTTTACCTCTCAAACTCCTATGATCATCTCAGCTGGCGTTTCCTCATTCAAACTCTAAAAGCTTTTGGTTTTGATTCTCAGTGGATTGGTTGGGTATATTCTTTGATCTCCTTTCCAGTGTTCTCAATCTTTTTGAACGACTCTCCATCCTGAACCTTTAACCCCTCAAGAGGCTTGTGCCAAGGTGACCCTACTCCACTTTTCTTTTTATCCTAACAGCGGAAGGTCTGGGGAGATACATCAAATCGGTCATGAGCCTAGGTACTATCAAAGGAATTTGACTTTGGGGAAATGACCTTCTTTTATCCCATCAACATTGTTTTGATAACATCATGTTATTCTTCCATGTCTCCCTTAAGGAAGTAAGAGAAATCAATTCCATTATTCATGACTCTTTATGCTAGCTTCAGGGAATCTTATAAATAATGAAAAATCCAATATTTCATTTTTCAATACTCTTGCCCCTACCCAGTATTTCCTAGCCTGGACCCTAGGTTTTAATATTGGATCCCTTCCTTCTAAATATTTGGGTATCCGCCTTGTGGTTAATCCCCTCAGAACCTCATGCTAGAAAGATATCATAGAACACATCCAATCAAGGTTGCATCAATGGTCCTTCAAATCTCTCAATTTAGTAGGTCGGGTGGTTCTCTTAAAGGCAGTGATCCAATCAATTCCAATATATCAACTTTCTAGTCTAATTGCACCAAAAACCTCTTATGCAAGCATGGTATAAATTTTCAAGAAATTTTTGTGGAGAGGAGCTCAAGAAGCTAAAAAGTGGGCATTATTTATGTCGAATAACATCACAAAACCAAAGGCAGTTGGGGGCCTCGGGCTCCGAGACCCATATGCCCTCAATCGAGCTCCGAGACCAACAAAGATCTGATCATGGATCATAATTTTTGGGAAATCTGAAATGGAAGATAAACACTCTTTTGGAAAGACTTTTGGCAGCAAGAATAAAAACTCTTCAGTCGACAAGATTTAGTTGATATATTCATTTTTACCAATAGTCAAAATAGTACTCTGGTGGAACATTATTGGAAGCCATCTTGAACTCAACCTGGAGACAATGGAAGGAGAAAGAGGATTGGCCTAACCCTCCCGATACAACTCAATGGAACCTGCTGAAAAAGAACGCAAATCCAAGAATTTGGCCACTTTATATGGCCCTGTTGAAGCCTAGAAAATCTCTGCTTCAAATATTGGGGAAAACCACCCGGTCGGGACCTTAAGACAACTCCTTTTCCGTTTGGTATGGTGGCTCCGACTAGATTTAAAGGACCAGTTTTCTTATAACTAATGGGTTGGTGATGGGTTGATTTGGATGAGTGAAAATGGGACTAAATTGACTGAAATAAAACTATCTAATTTAAACTAAATACTGATAAATAAATTCTAACACTAACCTGGGCAATCATATGTGAATACAACTTAAGATTATTCCAATTTAACAATAACCATAAAAATTTATTATCATTTGAATCGAAATGTGCAGAAACAAATAAAGATAACTTTGTTTAAGAAATTAAACAGAGTTGTATTAACATATTGCACTCATCATAATATATCATCTACATATACTTATGAAAGATAACATTTCAGTTATACTCAGAAATGATATATAAATAAACGTTGTGAAAACCAAATATATATGTAAATGATAGCAATTTTAAAACGAATATCATAAGACAAAAAGAAATCAACAGTGAACAGATAGAAATACCTTATTCATCTTGAAGGCTTTCAAATGAAATCTGATATCCTAATCCAGTAATTCTGACGCAAAATCAAATCCAAGGTACAGAAATGCAACACTTTAAAGATAATTTCGCATAAAATCACCAGATGTGATCCTTTTAAAAAAATATATAAGTCAGTGGAGTACAGAAATGTAATCTCCAAGTCAAAAATATAATAATCCAGGACCCCTCTCTAAATGCATGAGAGGGGTTTAAATACTACTTCGCTAAATCTAAAAATAGTCTATTACAAAAATTAAGGTTTCGGTTTTAAATGACCGTCCTTTTCCTAGGCAAAAATACAATAAAGCTAAAACTAAATCTAAAAATAAAAACTATTAACTAACTATTTATGAATTTGATCTTTAAACTTGCAGGCATCTAGCATCGTTTTGAGAAGATGTGGTTGACCGACTTCAGATTTCAACTGTCCTGAAAAGACAGAGTCGACAAGTGTAGGCGCAATCTTCTCAGTAGAATTGATGATACAATTAAGCGCGTTGTGCTGATTGTGTGGTTTCACTAAGTATGTCCAGTAAGAGTCCCAGTTTAATCTTGTCATCCCTTGGATTGATTTTGCTCTTTCTTCTGCCTTTTGCCTCCATTCTGTTTGTAGTTGATGTGCCTGTGGGAGATATCCTGGAACAGTTTCTGAAATCAAATTAGCTTTGTGCAAATTATCATTTACACAATCAGTAAGATTGTTTGCCGCTGTAGCCGCCTTCTCTACTGCCTGCTCTGCCCTTTTGATTTGTGCATCCCAGCTATTGAAAAGTATTTCTTTATGGTTTTCATTAATAATGGGTGCACCAGCTTTTCTGCCTTCTTCTGTTTTTTGCCATACCAAATAATCATTGATCTTTTCATTAATCAAATCATAATCATTTCGTAAATCTAAGACATGATTTGTGATTTTATCACTCTCTTGGCAAAAATAATTCCATTGCAAGATTTTTTGGCATAAAACTTCCTCTTGTTGCAGTAGTTGAATGTTTAAAGAGATAGTTTCTGAAATAAATTCTGGAAGCTTAGGATCATCTTTGTGCTGATCTTGGATAATCTGTATTTGCTTTTCTTTATCAGCCAAACTTTTTTGATGTCCAATTTGCATCTCTTGAAGTTGTTGCTGTAACTCTTCAAGTTTCAACTGTGCTTCATTATTGGCCTGTACCTGTTGCAATTGCTGTTGTAGAAATTTTATCTGTTCTTCTTTTTCATTTAACAAGAGTTGTATCTCAAATGATTTGTCAATCGTTGCAGAAGCATAAGCCCCTGTCATTTGAGATAACTTAGCGAGATTATCAGTAGGTTCTGTGGCAGGATCCTTCCACAAAACATCTAGTTGTTCTGCTTCAGTAGCAATTGCACCTTCTAACTTTCTCTTTTTTCTCTGTTTCTTCACTACTGCTTTGTATTTTGGGCTGTAGAATACATCTAGAGGAGGAATGTCCTCAACATTAAGTACAATTTCAGAGGAGGGTGTGATAGGTATGTGCTCAGTTACTGTGGCTGTGCTACTTATTCCTGTGCTCAAAACTTTGGTTGTTTGTACAGGGGTTTGTACATTCTGTCCTTCTACATTAATCAATTGGTTAAAGCTTTCCCATTCTTTGTCTAATTCAATGGTGACTGACTGTTGCTGTACATTGGTAGGAGGAGGATTTGTCTGTTGAGAAGTAAAAATTTGTTGTTGAGGAAGTTCTTTCGATTGCGCAGAATCTTTCACTGATTCTTCAATTTTATCTTCCTTTTCATTAGACTTATTGGAATGTTCAGAGGTCTCTCTTTCAGATTTTGACTTGGATTTATCTGAACTCGAACTGTCGTTAATACTAACACTAGGAGTTTGTTCCCTTGCGGGTTCCAAGCGTAGATTTTCCAAAGGAATAGAAGTTAGTCTTCTCTCTCTGTAAAGTTTGAATTCCTGGAATTCCTCTGGAGATAACTGCATTTGAGCTGAACTCAAAACTTCTTTAAATGAACCTTTTGTTTGGAAGATATCATCAAAAAGATCCGGTTCCCCGGAAAATTCCCTTACTTTTATTGCATTGGTGAAATTCTTAACAATATTATTTGGGTCAAATAACCTTCTCGAAAATTTGAACAGCAGTAAGCATGTAATGTTGCTTACTTCTTTGAATGCGTGACCAATATCAAACAGTGAAAATGTTCCACAGTTTATGGGAAATTGTGGCCAAATGCCTTTCTTCTTCTCTTTTAATTCCTTGGTCAATCCTCCCTGACCACAGGTCTGATAAGCAATCTCTCGAGCGACAAGTCTATCCGGAATATACAGGGGTAAAACATGGGGGGAAGCAGAACTTCCAAAAACCCTAACATAAGTGAACAATTCTTCCCCAAACCATCTCACGACGGGGAGAATGTCAACCTCTGTTTCTGGGGATAACCTTGGGGCATCCTTATTATGTAATGTTCTGTACAATGGCAGCATTATTCCATGACAAATTTTGTAAAAATGGGGGATAAACTTAGATTCCCACAGTTCTTTATGGTACACATGAATAGGCAAAGGATCATGGATGGTCCATTGCCAACCCATCAAAGGGAATTTAGAGACAAAACAGATAGTGTCCATGACATAAGCAGATAAATAAAAAGGCGGATAAATCCGCTGAGAAACACTTCGTTTGGACCAGTAGTGAAAAATAGCAGTGGTCAAATTATCAGATAAGATTTTGGCCCAATCTACAATTGTAGAATTAACGGCAGCATTCAACAAAGGGAGCCATTCAGGCAAGATCATATTTATGTCAGGCTTTCCAAAAAGCCTGCATAACATGGCAGCAGTAAAACAATAAGGCGAGGTAAGTGAACCAGTACTGTACATACCTTGTTTGTTTTTCTTCAACGGCTCATCTCTTTTGGTCCACTCTTGTGTGCATTCTGACAAATTTGCATGCTCTCTGGCAAAATCTTCCATGAATTGCTTATTATAAGTCGCCTGAGGTTCTGGCAACTTATACATCAGCCTCAAATCTTCCGTGATGAATGACCCAATTAGCTCTTGAGATGGAGTTCTAAATTGCCTCTCTGAAATATCGGTGCCGTCTAGCACCCATTTCACCATGTCCGTATACGGGAGAATCCTCGGCCTTGCCGCTATCCTATGCAGAAATGAACAAGACAGTTCTTTGAGGGTTGCCTCAGATGTATTACTGGAACCTGCTGTAGCTGCAACTTTTATCACCACATGATTTTCTTCTTCCAGCAAATTATACATTCCTTCCCATGTGGTTATACCGGCATCCTTATTGCAAGCGGTGTCTGCATACAGTGAAGCCATTTCTCTTTTTTTTCAAAATTCGAGCTCTTCTCTTTCTTACCCATAATGTTCTGTGAAAGCTTTGTATAGACGTTTGCTCCTTCGTGCCTGCGTTTTACGAGTTAAATGAGAGTAATGGCATAAGAAAGGTGATGAGATAGTTTTAAATGCAAAGGCAGATGAAATATATTATTATAACGTGAAACGACTTTCAATCGAAACAAAATCTCATTTACCATTAATTGACAATCCATTTATTTAATCCAATCATTAAAGCGCATAACAGATATTGATATATGGGGGGATTTTCTTTGAACAATGCGCTTTTATGAATCTGCGATATTGCGATCTGCGATTTGCTACGCAATATCGCAATATCGCAATATCGCAAAACGTAACCATCGCAAATAATGCATATCGCAAATATCGCATATCGCAATTTTGTAAATAGCGTAAAAGCGCAAATCGCAAATAGCGCAAAAGCGCAAAATTGTAAATAGCGCAAAAGTATTCGTTTTAACATTTCTTTTTTCTGCGCTATGCGATCTGCGACCAACATGTTATTGTATAGGATTTTTGGGATCGCGTTATCGTAATATCGCAAAATCGCAGTTTCAATTTTGTAAAATATATATATTATTTGCGATGGATGCGCTTTTTGTTTAAAGAACAATTTTATCGTGATCTATCATAAACTTAAGTGTTTTTTAAGGTTTTTTCTAAGGAATTTCCCTAAGTTTATGATATAAAGTTTTATTTGAAAAGGAAAACAAATCCTAATTGATTTTTTTGGATTTTTTAACCAAGGGTCCCCATTTATTTAGTATTATTACTAATATTAAATAAATGGGGGGTTGTTGCTGGTCACAACAAGCCCATATATTCTACGTTGGGGCTACTCAACCAAGGGGATGTTTACAATCAAAGAAGCTTACCAATTTTCCACTTATGAACCTTTGGACCACATTAATCCCATATGGAGTAAAATATGGATAGGGAAATTGTGGCCCAAGGTATCCAATTTTTTGTGGCTAGTGTGCTGAAGGAGAATCCTCACATGGGATTAACTCCAGAAACAAGGTATTCAGGGGCCATCTCTATGCTGCATGTGTGGAGCTGAATTGAAATATATGGAGCACCTTTTAAATCGATGCCCTATAGCTGGCCAACTATGGAGAAACATAGGCCACCTCTTTGGACATATAGACCGAGACATTACTAGCATCAAGACATCTATAGAATTATGGAGGACCAATATTTTCTCTAGCCTAGTCCTCAACAAGGCCTAGAATTTAGCATTGGGTTTTCTCCTCTGTTCAATCTAGAAGGAAAGGAATAGGTGGATTTTCAAGTACCAATGCCTCTCCCAAGCTGAGATATGGGCAGGAGTGATTCAAAACATAAGGGAGACCATATTAGCAAAGAAATGGAATCCATATGACTGGCATATTTTCCCTCATGAAGCTAGGATTTTATCTATTCTGAATCTCTCTCCGCAAATGCTTGCTTTGCCATCTTAGAAACTTCTGGTCTCTCCTAGAGTTTCTCCTACCAAGTTTTATCCTCCCCCTAATGGTTTTCTAAAGCTAAATTTTGATGGGGCCACTAAAGGAAATATGGGGGATGCTGCCTATGGAGGTCTGGTCAGGGACACTCAAGACTGGATTATTCATTTTTATGAAGTGGATTTTTACTTTTCCACCAATAAAGAGGCTAATTTAAATGCTGTGAAGCACAAGATTCTCATTTCAATAAGGGAAGGGTTCTGAAGGTTAATGGTGGAAGGATATTCAAACCTAGTGATAGAGGTAATTAAAAAATTGAATCATGGTACCAAATGGGGAAAACTGAGTCAAAGCTAGCAAACAGCTTGCTTGATCTAGGAGATCAACGAGATCATTCCCTAATTTGATTATATTATTACATCCCATGTTTTAAGGATTGGTAACAAATCAATCGAGTTTTTGGCCAATTAGGGTTGTCAGAACATGGGTCAGTCCCTAGATTCTCATAAGACGAATATCTAATATCAAGAGGAGCTGAGAGCCCTTCTCCAAATCCTAGCTCAAGATTCTCCCCAAAACTAGGGCTAGGAGGAGGAATATCATAAAGATCCCCAATCGAGGTGTGAAGTAGCTCCATATCCTTCTCGAGATGATTTATAATATTGAAAATTCAATGGGAAGGGTCAAAGGGTGGCCACCTCCCAATAGGCATGTGTGGGAAAATATTAGTGGGTTGGTAGAGGATTATGTAGGTATGGTAATTATAGTAGGTACGAATTTCTAGAGCCATAAAGGCCAAGTGGCGAGGGTGGTGAGTATCCTCTACACAATTTTCTTGGCTTGGGATGTGGTGGTATATGTTTTCTTGATCGGTTCTGTTAGGTGGATCGTTTGGGTAGGAGTTGTAGCACTCTGGACGAGCTCTCGTTAATATGTGTAATGGTGTGGATTAACGAGTATGTATCTTATTCCAATTCCCTAGCCCATTGTATGTGGTTAGTTCGGTTTTGTCTTTATGACAAGGGAGATATTGCTATCAAAGAACGAAATGTTGGTCGAATTTGTGCTGGATACCTAAAAATTTGGCAAGTTTCCATAATTTTCGGCCTTTATGCGAATGATGTTTCCTTGTCTGTGTCCATCTTCTTTGGCATACTATTGTCTAGAATGGGTATGTATGTACACAACTAGGTTTTTGGTGTGGTGGATAAAGCTGGGTTTGATAACGATATGGGGTATCTGTTGATAATGTCCTTCATGAGCATATCAATGGAAAGTAACTTCTTGACTAGGGTTTATAATGAAAATGAGGTGATTTTCAATGTTTTCAGGCTTGAGAAGCTGGTCTCTTTTATTAGGTTTTTACATAGAAAAATTTTGTTGTGTTCCTTATTGTTTTTTGGAATTCATGAGCACGAGGTGCTGAGCACATGCCCAAAATGGCGTTGGTGGCATCCATGGAAAGTTTTCATTTTGTTGACTAGGCTCTTTCCTAATAGTGCTTGTGTTTGGTCTCTTTTTAATGAGTTTGTCTCAGGTTTTTGTAATCAGTTATGACTCTGGGTTCGGTGGTTCAACGACAGGTTGTGGTCATCGGCCAACCCTTCTCGTTGTCTTGCTCAGAGTCTTGAAATAATTTATCTCAATACAATGGTCCACCCAAACCCTGGTGCTAGCACTTCAAGAAATGGAAGTGGTGTCTAGGTCAGACAAAGAGCTAACCAAAATGGAAGTGGGTCTTCCTTTGTGTGACCACAAAGAAAGAGTAGGTGTAGAAGTGATGCCCAAATAATTCAGTAATTTGTCCAAGCTTATATTGTTGGCACTCTGGCCCTGGTGAAACAACTAATATAAAAATGGTAATTCGAGCTCGTCAGCAAGCTGAAGATGATTTGCAGGTGGAGGATTGACGACTTCTTTCCCCGGACCCGTGTCATACCCGTAGCCACAAAACCCACTATAAACAGACTATATATCTCTACTGGCTCATGAAGAATCTCATGGCTAAAGCCATTCTGTTCCGTCGGTCAACTCTGGAAAGTCGGACCCTGGTCTTCACGACATTCAGAAAGAACTACAACTGATCCAATGTCAAATTCAGTGTCATAACCAATGCCTTAGTTGTCTTGAACATCACATTTTGTGCCTCCCTCAGTTAGAATTACCTGGTTTTAGTGCAGAGGACCTTGCCCCTATGGAGTCCTCACATGATTATTAGTGTTTAAGTTCAATTATGTTTTGTCTTTTTTTTTTTAATCTAAATGTTGTATATATTAGATAACATAAACTGTGGTAGTTGTGTAGATATAGAAGGAAACTGGTTTTTATACATTCAAGCCTATAAGACCATGTTTGATAGACTTAAAGCTTTCAAATTTTGGATTGATTATAACGTGTTTTCGTGGCTAACAGACCTAGTTTCCCACTGGGCAAGTTGATGCCACCGGATGCTTTTTCTGGTTGTAACCTGCTTTTGAATGAATGAATGAAGAGATCCTGCAAAGCTTTCCAAAAAAAGTATTTATCTTTGGGTTTATAATAGTAATATCGTGAGTTTGTGACAATCATTGAAAATTGTTGAGAGTTTTAATTGGTGAATTAAAGTTCTTAATATTTAATTTTTCAATCCGGGCTCGTAAACATGAGCTGCACTGCACTTCTTGATTCAGGTTCTATGTCAGAGCTTTAATATTTCCTTTATAATGATTATTTCATAAATGAGACACCCAAATACTCATAAACACGCAAATTGCAGAAAAGAGATCAGTTCATCATTCCAAGCAGGATCCATAATTGAATTTGACTTGAGCACTTAACCCTTTACTTAATTCATCTTGGGATTGAACTGAAATCAAAACCTAATTACTCTAAAGCAAATACCTAGTCTTCAACAAACTTCAAATTAACAATTCAATATTTCTTGCAAAAGGTCCAAAACCCTAACTCTAGCTTTCACAAGTCACACTTGAAAGAAACTAAAGAATTTAGTCTAAATGCATTGGTAAATTGATTTTATGTTCACACAATCAATTTCATACTTACTGACTGTGCCTTCACTCAAACCCTAGGATGAGCACACTTCATACCTTAATATCAAGCAAGATATTGCGGTATTAATACTGTTTTGGATGCTTGTCTCATGCACTTACCAATTAGAGTGAACAATTGATCTTTCAACCTACTCCATGGCGGTTTCAATCACCAAACCCTAATTCTACTATTAGACAAACATAGAAAAATATGAACGGTTTAAGCACACAGAACGATACTTGGAAAACTAGACTACTATTGTAGTTAACATCAATCAAATATTTAAACTTAACTCTAGCAAAATCACCCAAACTCTTTAGCAATAATTACTGTGTTCTCCTAAGAAAAAAACATAAGGTTGTCTACTTTGAAATCCAACCACTCACAGATTATACTAAGTATTGTAATGGGGACCACTTCAACCAGGAAACTAGGGTTTCTATCACAATGCTAATGAGAATTACAATAGGCAATCATTCAATCATTTTAATTATTGTAACTAATTTGTCTAATGCTCCGGAGACTCAAATGAAAATTCACTCTCAAACTGAATTGGAAAGACTGACAATTGAAACAACTCAAAATCACTTAACCACACCTTTCTCCTAAGCTAGAAATTCAAGGTTGCACACAAGACTAAAAACCTAATTTGCTTTTATAAAGAAACTTAAAGATATAATCTACTCACAACTCAATATTGCATTTGAATTCTAAAACTTGAACTAGAACCCTAAGATGGTGTGCACATTGACTCAATGCTTGAAAAGAGAAATAGAGATGGATTCTGGCACTAAGAAATAACCAAAATACCTTGACTTAATTAACACACTGAAAATACATTCTAGAAATCATCTTACAAGCTTCACAACGTCTTACTGTTGACAATCTAATGAAATCCTACTGCTAGGTTTAAATAATAGAAGGCAGAACCTATTTGACTTTATCCTAGATCACACAAAGCCAATGATGGAAGACTATACTTCTACACCGGACATAGAGACATTTTTTATGCTTGATCAATCACTAAACTATCGCTCTGTCTTTCAAATTAAAAACAAATCTACTGCCAATACAATTCAAGAAATCCTTAAATTAATTATGCAATATAATTCGAACAATGGCTACAGGATTTCAATCTAGCTCACATCCGGGAAGATGATTTAAGCGTTTATCCCTCATACGCTCTCACTCTTTGTAATAATGCGAAAATAATGTTGACAAAGTAAAAACACATTTCCTATAATTGATTCCTTGTGACAAATTCGCACTGTGTGACTGAAATTTGTGCTAAATATAAATGTCAGGAATATAAAACCAGTACTCCATACAATCCGTTGCAAGCTGAGTGATGAAACTCAAAAACTAAGTGGATTTGACCATGTTCTATTCAATGAGATTGTCAACACAGAGATTGAATTCTGATTTTATTTGTTCATTTGTAAACACCCAAGGGAAGACATTCGATTTCAAGTGATCTTAGATAAAAAAAATATCAACAATTTGGATCCTGCGTAGGTGGACAATTACTAGCAGTTTAAATACAAAGATATCAAAATAGAATTCAGAATGTTGAATGCACAACAACAAATCTTGAAACCGGCAAGTTTAAATATAAAATGATCAAAGCATAATTCAGAATGTTGAACGCACACCTACAACAACAATCTCCACACCAGCAAGTTAAGATGTAAAATGATCACGGAAAAATTCTGCAGCAATCAATCTCGAAATCTACATCAATCAATTTATTTAAGTTAAATCCGGAATATAAGATCGTTCTCTAATTGAAACCAAACCAATTCTTGACACAGAAAAGATTAAATAACTAATTGAAATAGAGAGATTGAACTTATTGAAGACAATGGGAACTAAGATGCAAAAATGATATATATATATATAAACTACCTACAATGAATCAAAAATTCCCAGGCTATGGTGGGCCCTTGCCATACCTAGGAAGTAAAACTTACAGTAGAAGGAAAATTCTCAAAATGTTAGCTCAAGAACGCAATCAACACTTCATTCCATCAAGCTTAAATCAACACAGGTCCATGATCACAATGAAGTAGTCTCGAATTCAAATAGAGTTTACAACTTTGGTTTGGATAGCAAGTAACTCAATGACCACTTAACTCCCTCCTCCCCTAAGCTTCTTTGGATGCATGATTTATAATCACAGCCTGAGAATTACAAATAGGAAGAGATTCATACAGATCAGATCATAGAGATTACTATGCTAACTAATTTATCTAAATCTGATTACATTGTCCATTCCAAGCTTTGTTGCTCAACAATGCTCCATTCATAGCCATGGAGATAGGATGAAATTCATTCTAAAATCTGTTATGTGCTGATCTGTAGTAGTTTCAACTACCTTTGACCAAAAATCCAAAATAGGGTTGTTTTGGGAGATTTTGACAATTCTAAAAATTTCCAAATTTTACATAAATTAGCCTCAATCCCCCCTAAATATCTCCACAACCGTAATTTTGTTTGAAAAATTTTCATGGGGTTAGTAAATTGGCTATACTGGGATAAAAACCCATGTGTCCGAATTTCTCATTTCGCCTTCCTCTGCACGGAAATTGAGGTGAATGTTGGCAGTTTAGAATTTTTTACAGATTTGGAAAATTTCCTTCTAGAGACCCATATGAGTGAGCTGGGTGTAATCCAACTTATGGAGAGGTATCATAATTTTTTTTTTGATAATAACCTCTCCTGGATTCTCCGGAAGCGCGCTGAAAGTGCCAAAGCCCCAAATTAGGCATTCCCATATTTAACTCGCTCGTGAGGGATTTCAGCGATGGAATCCTATAATAAATGTACTTCAAAAAAACCGTCATTAGTAAAACATGAAAAAATCATATTTAATCATAGAGAAGTGAAGAAATTGATGATAATCAACCATAGAGAGTATTTGGCCAAAAGTGATAGAATTAGGGTATATCACGAGCTAAAAACCTAGGGTTTTAGGGTATAAACAGTGATGTTTCATGATGAAAAAATGGGCATATACGAGGCCCAACATCCCCCCATGCCTGAGGTTTTGCATTTCCTCATGCAAACAAATACTTTACTCATATCTAGGCTTTTATGGCATCATGGCTTTTAGGTAGGGTTAGGTCTTGTGAAGCAGCACTACATGAAGATTTGATTGCCATAGGTTTGATTTTAAGAGTGATACAAATAAAGGAAAAACAATAGATGAGATGAGGTGGTAATGGAGATGGGAAGACATGTGCTTGCATGCTATATTTTTGTGAGGCCAATGCTATGAATGGTTCCTTCATTAAATGAAACAATGAATTCATCCTCTATTGGATTCAACTGACAACATGTGTGAATGTAGGAGGGGAGGGCATTATAGTTACTGTGTTTGTTTACATGAACCATTATGATTATGACCTAGAGTAGCATGCAAATGGAGGGTATATGGAAACCCAAATATACGAAATATGTGGTGGTTAATCATCAAAGCTTTCTTAAGTCTCTAATCAATTAAAGAATCTTAAGCCACCTCCCCCTCAAGTTTTACCCTTGTTTTTGATGTCCATGGTGCTTCAAGATGAAGTAAATGATGGAATGGCTTGAGCTGATGTGACTGCTAATATGATATGCTAAAGAAGGAAAAAGGTCTCAATATCCACATTATCCTCAAAATGTTGATTCACGTGTGATTTCATACGGCTTCCTGAAAAAAACACAAGCACCATCATCAATATTTATTTTCATGCAAATATTATTGAAATAAAGGAAATAGGTTAAATAGTGAACACTTACCTGATCATGCTCCAAGCCCAACAATTGTGAAAAATGATAGTGAGAACCATGAGTAAGCATAGGGTGAAAATATGAATCAAACCTGACAATTCTCATCATTTTTTTCCTAACATCCCCCCCCACCCCCCCATGCCTATCATCTTGCATGTCCTCATGCAAGAAAAACCTCTAACAGGGACCAAAGACTAAAGGGCTAGGGTTTCTATATTAGAGTCATGATTCATTGACTTAAACCATAGGGCTAATTGTGAGAGCATGTAAGTAAGTTCCATCGGATGTCATCTTCCTTTGCATCAATAAGATAAGAAAAAGTAGTGACCAAGGATCTAGTGAAGTCAAGACTAAGCTTTATTATTCCAAAAAAAGTAACTAATACTAGGGCTACTAAAGTAATGCTTAACAATGTTGTTAGTGCAGGGATAATGTCATCCTAAAATGATTATCCATAAGAATTTCCACAAAGCATCTCAAGAGTAATCCAAAGCAACAAGTATTCACTTTCAATAGCCTCATTATTACAAGTAAAAGTGACTTTACTTAAAAACCAAGGCCTTAAAATGGATTGAAAATAGGGAAAAATAAATATTACAAAATGATACCTTCCGAGGATGATTGTCTTAATCATTACCCAAGCATATAGTTGAAGCTTCTCTTATTCAAGCAAAGTGAATCACTTGCACTAAGGGTCTCACATCCATAAAAACCAAATTATTTCTGAAATATAGAACTCCAAAGCACATTGTTGAAGGATATTAAAGCCATTCTCAGAGAGATATGATAGTGAGTTCAGGGAAAAGACAAAAACAACCAAGTAAATCATAGTGTATAATCAACTTTGATACCACAAGCATGGCCCTGCTGCCAGCAGGCGTCTATAGCCTCGACAGGGACGCATTTTAACCTAACGAAATGTCTGTGTCCCACTTTGTTGAAAATGAAACAAGATGATGGAGCTTAGTGAAATGAAGTCGCCTTCACTAAGTGGGCCCGCAGGCTATTTTTGGTGCAAAGTCTATTTTTAGACTATGTCTATTTTTAGACATATGGATCATGGTCTATGAGTTGCAGGATGCTATTTGTGGATGATTGGTCGAGTTGGTAAAAATATATGGACCTCTATTTTTAGACATTGGGCGGTTTCTATTTTTAGACTGTCGGGCTAAAAATAGAACAGTCAAATATTATTAACCCTTAATAATATTTAGACTATAAACATTATCTTATCCTCTTGGAGCACTTCAGTTTGATGTTTGGATGTGGCACATGCAGCTGACAGAAGGAAATACGCTTTTCCTAAGGGTTAGTTGAGCTATTGCATGGTTGACTTCAGTTAGAACTCATGTGGCAGAGTTTGGTGGAGTTGATGAGACACTTGGTGGAGTTGTGTTCGGTTTAACTTAGTTGAACTAGTTGTATTTAGTCTAACTGAAAAATACACTAGTGATGAGTGGTGTGAATTAATTATTAATTAATTCACTAATTATTAACTCATAAATCAACTAAAGAACACATCAGTTAACTGCAATGCATGAACAATTCAGTGAAGACCAGTGTTAGAGGTGGGTGAAAGGGTGTGATTGAATATCAGTTGTGACCATTGATTGTGCATGAGATTTGCACACACTTTGATGGAGATTTCCAATGAGGATTGCGCAGTTGGAGCTAGTGGGATTCGAACTTGGATCTCACTCATTACTCACTTGGATTGCGCAGTAGAGGCAGGCAGACTTGTGGAGGAGATTTGAACCCCTGACTTGTTCAAATCTCATATAGTTTGTGTGTAGCTTTTGGAGATAGTACTGAGTACTTGTGAGGAGTATTGTGCTATGTATTGTTACATGTTCTCCATCATTATAATATACAGATAGTTGGGGGTTTTCAGCTATTTCTTTCCCCATTACATCCTGTGTTGATATGTGTGCTTGATTATGTTTTAATGAGCGCATGCGACTGATTTCTATTTCCGCATATTGATGATCAATTGTAGAAGAGGTTATGTATTATGCATGAAGCTTAAATAGTGTGTAATCAGGATAATCTCGGTGAATAACTCTGCAAATTATTCAAATTTCTACATGGTATCGGAGCAGAATTGATCATCGGATCTATTACAGTGATTACAATTATTTTCGATAGACAGAGTCTGTAATGGGCCAGGTAGCCTCTGGATCCATCCTTTCTTTGAAAGGTGATATATCCAGTAAATTCCCTTACAGTCGATCTCTATGATAGAAATAATTTGTTCTCACAGATCCAGAAGCAGCTAAGTTTTGAGCTTGGAATTCGAATTTGCAGTAGTTTTCTTGGTGCCAAAGTTGAAATGTCTTTCAACGGATTGCGACTGGAATATGCCCTTGAGGGTAGTTCAAATTATGTTGCATGGAAGGACCGGATGGAGGTGGTATTAGATGATAACGGGCTAAAGGAGTTCATAGAAGCTGAGATCCCAAAGCCTACTGATGCTGCTCAAGTTGAGGCTTAGCAAAAGAAGATGGCGAAATGTCGAAGAATTTTGTTGGATGGCGTGAAGGATCACATTGTATCCAGCATGCAAGGAAAAGCTTCTCCATACTTGATGTGGAAAGCGTTGACAGATTTATTCCAGAGCAAGAGCGACCAGAGGAAGTTGGCACTCAAGGATAAACTCAGACACATAAATATGGAGAAAGGCGACAATTTTCCCAAGTACCTCACGAAGTTCATCCAATGCAGGGATGAGCTGGGAAGTGTGGGGGTGACTGTTGATGATGAGGAATTGGTGAGCTTGGCTCTCCTTGGTCTTCCGAAGAGTTGGCATGCCTATTAAGATTCTGTCAATGGTCGGGAGAAATTGCCAGGATGGGAGCGACTTTGGTCGGATCTTGTGCAAGAGGAGATAAGGCGGAATACCAGAGACAGATCTTCATCAAAGGCATCTTATGAAGAAAATTGCGCTTTGGCTGCCAAAGCAAAGAAGGGGAAGAGCAAGAAAGCTTCTCATTCTGGTGCGAAAGGCAAGAAGCAGGACATGTCTAAGGTGAAGTGTTTTCACTGTCACCAGCACGGACATTATGCCACAAATTGTCCGCAGAAGAAGAAAAATAAGCAAGATGCTGGATCTGCAGCGGGAGAGGTCTTAGCCTCACAGTTTGAGCTGGATTTTTCGCTGATCGCATGCTTGGTCTCAAGTGTGATGGAATCAGTATGGTTCTTGGACAGTGGTGCATCTTTTCACATGACTGGAGATCGAGATCTGTTTTCAGATATGGATGAGAAAGATCTTGGAGTGCACATCGAGATGGGCGATGATGGTAGATACGGTGCGACCAATATCGGTACCATTTCCTTTGAGAGGGAGTCTGGTAAACCCTTCGTATTGAAGGAAGTGATGCATGTTCCAGGATTGAAGAAGAATCTGATCTCCGTGGCGATGTTGGAAGACAAGGGTTATGATGTTGTTTTTAGCGAGGGAAAAGCTTTCCTACTCAGTAAAACAACTGGTCAAACCAAGAGGATATGGATTCGAGTTAAGAATATTTATCAATTGCAGGTAGATGGTTGCGCAATAATGGTAGGTAAAGAAGAAGGAGTGGTGAGCTGAGATGAGGGTGAATTGTGGCACTAGATATTGGGCCATCTTCACCATGGAATGTCGGTTATCTTTATGACGATTTCTGCGTAATTCCTAAGGGCACTCTTGTGCAGTCAGATCAGTGCAAGGGGTGTACCTTGGGAAAATTTGTGAAAGCCACCTTTCACGAGAAGGATAGTCACACCACGATGATCCTTGAGAGAGTTCACACAAACGTGTGTGGTCCTTTCTCAGTAGCTTCGACAACAAAGCACAAGTACTATGTGATCTTTGTTGATGATTTTTCTCGGAAGTGTTGGATCTTCTTCATGCAGAAGAAGAGTGAGACATACTCAAATTTCTGTGAGTTCAAGGCGCTGGATGAGAAGGAATCGGGGAAGCATGTGAAGGCTCTTAGGAGCGACAATGGTGGTGAATTCATCTCTGCTGAATTCAAGGACTTTTGCAGCGCAGAAGGGATTCAGAGAGAGCTCATTGCACCTCATAACCCACAGCAAAATGGGGTTGCTGAGTGGAAGAACAGAATGATCGTGGGTGCTGCACGGGCGATGTTGCATGATCAGGGCCTACCCCTTCACTTGTGGGTGGAGGCATGCAATATTGTAGTATATGTGCAGAATCGTTGTCCTCACAATATACTTGGCATGAGTACACCGGAGGAGGCGTTTTCTGGTAAGAGACCTGACATTTCCCATTTGAGGATTTTTGGTTCACCTGTCTACATGCATGTGACAAAGGATGCCGGGAAGAAGCTGGATCCAACCGCAGAGGTTGGGATATTTGTGGGGTCAACTGATATGCCCCACAACTATCGTGTGTATTTTCCAGACAGTCGCAAGACTGTTGTGCGACGGGATATCAAATTTCAGGAGGAGAAAGCCATGAAGTGTTCGCTTGAGAGGGAGCCACACTTGCATGCAGATGAGGAGCTATTAGTTCCTAAGGATGAGGTTCAGGATGTGGATCAGCCACAAGAGGAAGTTCATGGAGTGGAAGAGACCACTCATGCAGCGCCAACCATCAGAGGGCGCAAACGCACTACAGAAGCTGAGCGACTGGCTCAAGATGCAGAGAAGATTGTAGGACCACCTACAGCACAGCGCAGACAGAGACAGTCACCGGATCGGTACACTAGATACATGGCTCTTGTGAGCAAATGTGTCGTGACGGAGCCATCCTCTTTCGAGGAAGATGTGGAGGACCCCGCATGGGTAGATGCCATGGTGGAAGAGTATGATTTGATTGTCAGAAACAGTGCATGGGATATTGTCCCAAGACCGGAAGGGAAATCAGTGGTGGGTTTGTGATGGATCTACAAAGTGAAGCAGGCGACTGACGGGAGTGTGGAGAAGTACAAGGCAAGATTTGTTGCCCGTGGCTTCTCACAGATCGAGGGGATCGATGATGAAGAGACCTTTGCACCTGTCACAAGGTACTCTTCCATACGGACGATCCTAGCTCTCTCAGCGCAGATGGATGTGAAGACTGCGTTCCTCAACGGAGTCATTAAGGAGGAGGTGTACATAGAGCAGCCCGAAGGTTTCGAGATCTTCAACAGTGAGTCGCATGTGTGAAAAATCAAGAGAGCACTGTACGGGTTGAAACAAGCACCTCGTGCTTGGTACACACGGATAGACAGTTATTTCACCGGACTTGGATTCTCCAAGAGTGAGGCGGATCCTAACCTGTACCAGATTGTGGTGGAGGGGAAGTTTCTGATCATTGTACTGTATGTAGATGATCAGATTTTGACGGGTGATGAGCTGTTGATACTTTCATGCAAGGAGGATCTTGCAAGAGAGTTTGAGATGAAGGACTTGGGCCTCCTTCATTATTTCCTGGGATTGGAAATTTGGCAGTGCAGTGATGGAATGTTTGTTTCTCAGGGTAAGTATGCCCGAGAAATATTGGAGAAGTTCAACATGCATGGCTGCAAGCCTGTTGATACTCCTCTTCCTGGAGGTTGGAGGAAGGAGGATGCTACTTCGACGGAGGTAGTGGATGCCACTGTTTATCGACAGTTGGTGGGGTCGCTTATGTATCTGGTCAATACACGACCCGATATATGCTATGCTGTTAACCAGCTTTCGAAAGCTATGGTTAAGCCTACCAAGCTCTTCTGGAAGGTAGGCAAGCATGTATTGCGTTATCTTAGAGGCACATAGGGATATGGCTTGTGGTACAGACAGGAGGATGAGTTGAAGCTATGTGGCTTCACGGATGCAGATAGGGCAGGGATACCAACGGACAGAAAGAGCACATCTGGAGGGATCTTCAGTATCGGGTCGACAACAGTTTCTTGGTACAGTAGGAAGTAGAGATCCGTGGCACTCGCTTCAGCAGAGGCTGAGTATATGGCAGCAAGCTTGGCTGCATGCGAGTCCATATGGATGAGGAAGATCCTGGTCGGTTTGTTTGGGTCACACTTTGAGCCTACTGTGATTTATTGTGATAACCAGAGTTGCATTAAACTCTCGGCTAATCCAGTATTTCATGATAGATCCAAACACATCGACATCAGGTACCATCATATCAGAGATTGTGTGCAGCGGAGAGTCATGTTACTTTCATATATTCCCACGGAGGATCAGGATGCTGACATCTTGACGAAGGCGCTCACCGGGAGCAAATTCGAATACTACAGAGGCAGGATAGGGGTTGCAGATAATCCATACCTTGTTGAGAGGGAGTGTTGAAAATGCAACAAGATGATGGAGCTTAGTGAAATGAAGTCGCCTTCACTAAGTGGGCCCGCAGGCTATTTTTGGCGCAAAGTCTATTTTTAGACATATGGATCATGGTCTATGAGTTGCAGGATGCTATTTATGGATGATTGTTCGAGTTGGTAAAAATAGATGGACCTCTATTTTTAGACATTGGGTGGTTTCTATTTTTAGATTGTCGAGCTAAAAATAGAACAGTCAAATATTATTAACCCTTAATAATATTTAGACTATAAACATTATCTTTTCCTCTTGGAGCACTTCAGTTTGAGCTACGGATGTGGCACATGCAACTGGTAGAAGGAAATACGCTTTTCCTAAGGGTTAGTTGAGCTATTGCATGGTTGACTTCGGTTAGAACTCATGTGGCAGAGTTTGGTGGAGTTGATGAGACAGTTGGTGGAGTTGTGTTCGGTTTAACTTAGTTGAACTAGTTGTATTTAGTCTAACTGAAAAATACACAAGTGATGAGTGGTGTGAATTAATTATTAATTAATTCACTAATTATTAACTCATAAATCAACTAAAGAACACATCAGTTAACTGCAATGCATGGACAGTTCAGTGGAGACCAGTGTTAGAGGTGGGTGAAAGGGTGTGATTGACTATCAGTTGTGACCATGATTGTGCGTGAGATTTGCACACACTTTGATGGAGATTTCCAATGAGGATTGCGCAGTTGGAGCTAGTGGGATTCGAACTTGGATCTCACTCATTACTCACTTGGATTGCGCAGTAGAGGCAGGCATACTTGTGGAGGAGATTTGAACGCCTGTCTTGTTCAAATCTCATATAGTTTGTGTGTAACTTTTTGGAGATAGTACTGAGTACTTGTGAGGAGTATTGTGCTATGTATTGTTACATGTTCTCTATCATTATAATATACAGATAGTTGGGGGTTTTCAGCTATTGCTTTCCCAATTACATCCTGTGTTGATATGTGTGCTTGATTATGTTTTAATGAGCGCATGCGACTGCTTTCTATTTCCGCATATTGATGATCAATTGTAGAAGAGGTTATGTATTATGCATGAAGCTTAAATAGTGTGTAATCAGGATAATCTCGGTGAATAACTCAGCAAATTATTCAAATTTCTACACACTTACTAGATATAGATTCAGAGTTAGCTTATTTGACTTTTAAATAAAGGCCATTGTCCTGGCTTGGTAACTAGCTAATGGCAGTGCCACTCACAAGAAGTAACATGGATGTACAGGCCGGCTCGTGATGAGACCTCCTGTCTTCTAGCTTTTTGGGCTGAAATCCATTACTTTGGCTTAGTGACCAGGAGCAGTAATTTCATGCATGTTATGTCTATTGATCGTGGTAGATCAGCTCATTATGAGACCTCCTATCCTCCCCTAAATATCTTTTCAGACTCTGATTATCATTAACCTTAGAGGTTACTTAATAAGTGGGGAGACAGATCTACTCCTTAAGAGCGCAGGATGATGTGAAAAGCTTTTAATTACTAATATTTACTGGTTGATCCTTCTACCCTAAAGACTCAAGAAAAGAAAATAACTCAGGTAATGATCGAAAGATTCCTCTGGTAGGTCATGCTAGGGTTCTTATGAGAGCTTATGATGGTTTTATAGGAGTGGTCCACCATAGGATGCTTTTCATCAATACCTTCAAAGAGAAACTTGAAAAGATTTCTTGGATGATAGTATGTTAAGCTTATGAATGGGAAGTATAACAATAACAATTCCCCTAACTGACCTAATGAATAATCTCGGCAAATAATCAGAGTCACTTTACAAGATATGAGGCATTAAGAGTGATTTGCTTCCAACAAGTCTTACCACAAGAGTGCATAATGACAAAAATTTCAATGGTTATGCCTTAGGAATTGCAATTTTAAGAATGATGTTGTAACAACAATTTTATTCATTTCTACCCTACCCTAATCTAGAGAGAGGAAGGTCTCCTTCAAGTGTAGGAGTACTTCCAATGCAACCATGTTCGTAAAAACATGCTAAATATACTCACACTCATTTTGAAAGAATAAATTTCAACACATTCCAGAGTATGAGAAACCAGTTGCTTCAATTGATATGGTACCAAGATTATTTGAATATGAGAGTGGTATTTTGATTGAATTGTGACCTAGAACCAATGCTCGATATAATCCTAGAGGTATTGGCTCATTTCTTCATTTGGGCCACTCTGAATGTCCTCCTTGGTCATGCCAGAAGAACTTGGATAATCGGTCTCTGGAATACACACAAGACTTGTTATTGGGCATGGTGCAATCTCTTTGATCTCAAGTTCAACTGGATTCTCCCCATTAGATTTGGTATATTATTCATTGATCTCTTTGGTAGATAGGCAAGAGAAATCAAGGGAGACTTCCAAATCCTTTTCTGGCTGTGGAGAAACAGATAATTTCTTGAATGTGGTGAAAATGAACTCTTCCCGAGAGGAAGATATCCCAACTACAACTAGGACTTGAGAGATTATTTCTGTTACACCATTTTTTGGTCATCTAATCTACTATCATTAGATGAACCCAAGTACACCATGTAAGACCAATTTTACCCTAAGTAAAATTGCTTTCACTATGTAAAATAACTTAGTAAAACACCTTTATTAAGTTATTTATGGTCTAAACAGGAAACCCCAAAGGGAAATAATAAACAAATCTATATTTGCTTATATTTCCTGGTTATATTTAACCCAAAACAAGGAAATTAATTAAATAAATCCTATTTAAATAATATTCCTAGTTAAATTTGACTAAATCATTTATAAATAATTAAATAAATCATCATTTATTTAATTATATTCCCACCATTTCCTTAAAATAGTAAATAAATCATTTATTGATTTATTATTTATAAATAAAGGAATTGACCCAAGTCAAAAATCCTTTTCCCTCCAACAAATATAATAAAATATTCCTAAAGGGTGGTTCTAAAATTTGATTAATAATATTTTATTCATGCACCAAGTTTCTAGATCACCCTAATATTTTGTTATAAATAGAAGGGTTTTCCCCATTCATTAGTCACCTTTTGTTGCCTAAAGGTCACCTCTGGATCTATACACTTGGTCACATTTTCTCCATTTTTGCCTTGTGAGCTCCCATTGAGTCCTATGTTTGTCTGGTTTTTCTATACCAACTAGAGAGAGAGATTCTAGATCTGAAGTGCTGAGGACTATCAAGAACCCATCCCATTGAGGAGAACCAGAAAACACCTTTCTTGTTTTCCTCTCAGGTGCCCCTTTTCAATATAGTATAAAAATTATTTCAAATAGATCGTTCTTGTCTTTTCTATTGGATGCATGGAGCCTCATTTTATTTTATCTGCTTAATTTCTTTTATGCTTAGATCTGGATTTGTGCAGCATTATTTATATCACCTAATTGCAGGTTTAAAGATATTTGGTAGCCATAATTGATGTTAGGGCTATTTGTTATGCGTAGCTAACGTGGTCTTTTATGACGAAATATTCATACTAACAATTGGCGACTCCACACGAGTTTTCTTTTGCGACCGCTGTCGTTTTATCTATTCCTGCATATCCAGCTATTTCAGACCCTAGGGTTTCTCTTCAGTTTTTTGTTTTTCCTATTTTTATGGTGTTTTTCACCTCTAAAACCCTCAAACATTAAAATTTTTAACTTCCGTGTGTTTCTGGTCCTATTGCGCAGGTGACCGACATCAGCCACAGCTGAGACGACACTTTTTTCTGAAATCTGCTGCCGAGAGACTCGGATCTGCAGGTCGCACTTATCGGCCCAAAAACTGCGACCTGGACCTGAGGACATGCTTTTCTGCCCCAAACCTGCGACCTGGATTGAAAACAGGTCAAAACCTGCGACCTGCACTTTTTTCTGCAATTTTCCAGCAATTGTTCTGGGTTTGTCTGAAGCTTCTGTCAGGGTTTTCCAACCTCCATTTCTGCCCATTTAGACCTGTTTCTGATCTGTTTCACTCAACTAAGTGGGAATCTTTCCCCTTAGGGCTTTAGTACCCTCCACTTTTAGTGGGCGATTTTTAGCTGTTTCAGACATCTGAATTTTCAGAGTTTCAGCCTTCTTATTGTCATATCCGATACTTCCTTTTCAGATCCCTTTAGATCAGCTCTTATCCCTTTCAAATCACCTCATATAGTTTTGTTTGGGTTTACCTCTAGGGCCAGCTCTTCATCCCTCCCCCTTTTAGCTGATTTCCCCTTTTGTTACAGCAACCTTGCCTCTGCCTCTTTGTTATTCTCTGCACCTCTTTCCAGCAGATTTATCCTTTAGATCCCTGTCCCTCCCAACCTTAGATCTATCGGCCTCTTTTTCATGTGTTTTGACTAGATTTTTCCCTCTTTTTAGACTAGTTTTGAGAGACCCGCCTTCTTGGGTTTGATCGATGCATTGTTAGCTGTTACATTTTCTGTTATTTCAGCATTATATATTGTTATTTACAGATTTATTTTCAGTTACACAACACACTTTTTCTTTTACTCTCAAAATGTCTGGGTTTAAAAAAAATTAAAATCAACACATGCCACACACTGACCCTAAGTGAAGAAGATCCTGGTTAACACCGCCTGGAAAAGAATTGAAAATCAATTGTCACTGCACCTCTCTACCCTTGACGTCACTTGATTTTGTCCCTCCTTGCTCTTGTCGGTTTTTCTTCTTCCTGTCATCATTGCGCCTCCAAGGCACTTCTCTCGGTGACTTCTTGGCCTTCACCCTCAGTTTCCGGTTGGTCGACTTCCTCCTTCCCGTCATCATCGAGTAAGTCCTCCCCCGAGTCCGCACTCCAACTCTTCTTCTGATTGTTCGGGTTGTCCCCCTACTCCTGGTTCTCCCCCTGTTACCTTCACCATGTCTAGTTCAGAGCCTAGCGCCAGCAGCAACCCCAGTGCTACCGTTGGGTCCGTTTCCAGCAGAACCACTACGGGACCTACCTCGACTGCCCCATTGCTACCTTATATGGCCGGCCTTAGTCTCCCCGACTTCAATCAACTAATCAATGATCCTATATGCCACGATGTTAGTTGGCCTGCTATGCCAACCAAGCTTCACAACGTCTTATTGTTGACAATATAATGAAATCCTACTGCTAGGTTTAAATAACAGAAGGCAGAACCTATTTTACTTTATCCTAGATCGCACAATTCCAATGATGGAAGACTATACTTCTACACCGGACATAGAGACCTTTTTTATGCTTGATCAATCCCTAAACTAGCACTCTGTCTTTCAAATTAAAAACAAATCGACTGCGAATACAATTCAGGAAATCCTTAAATTAATTCTACAATATAATTCAAACAATGGCTACAGGCTTTCAATCTAGCTCACATCCGGGAACATGATTTAAGCTTTTATCCCTCATACGCTCTCACTCTTTGTAATAATGCAGAAATAATGTTGACAAAGTAAGAACACATTTCCTAGAATTGATTCCTCATGACAAAATCGCATTGTGTGACTGAAATTCGTGCTAAATCTAAATGTTAGGAATATAAAACCAGTAATCCATACAATTCATTGCAAGCTGAGTGATGAAACTCAAAAACCAAGTGGATTCGAACATGTTCTGTTTGATGAGATTGTCAACACAGAGATTGAATTCTGATTTGATTTGTTCGTTTGTAAACACCCAAGGAAAGACTCATTCGATTTCAAGTGATCTTAGATAAAAAATATCAACAATTTGGATCCTACATAGGTGGACAATCACTGGCAATTTAAATACAAAGAGATCAAAGCACAATTCGGAATATTGAACGCACAGCAACAAATCTTGAAACGAACAAGTTTAAATATAAAATTATCAAAGCATAATTTATAATGTTGAACACACACCTACAAAAAAAATCTCCAAACCAGCAAGTTAAGATGTAAAATGATCATGGAAAAATTCTACAACAATCAATCTCGAAATCTACAACAATCAATTTATTTAAGTTAAATCCGGCATATAAGATCGTTCTCTAATTGAAACCAAACCAATTCTTGACATGGAAAAGATTAAATAACTAATTGAAATAGAGAGATCGAAATTATTGAAGACAATGGGAACTAAGATGCAAAACTAATAATATATATATATATATATATATATAAACTACCTACAATGAATCAGAACTTCCCAGGCTATGGTGGGCCCATGCCATACCTGGGAAGTAAAACTTACAGTAGAAGGAAAATTCTCAAAATGTTAGCTCAAGAACACTATCAACACTTCATTCCATCAAGCTTAAATCAACACATATCCATGATCATAATGAAGTAGTCTCGAATTAAAATAGAGTTTACAACTTTGGTTTGAATAGAAAGTAACTCAGTGAACACTTAACTCCCTCCTCCCCTAAACTTCTTTGGATGCAAGCTTTATAATCACAGCTTGAGAATTACAAATAGGAAGAGATCCATATGGATCAGATTATAGAGATTACTATGCTAACTAATTTATCTAAAGATTACATTGTCCATTCCAAGCTTTGTTGCTCAACAATGCTCCATTCATAGCCATGGAGATAGTATGAAATTGATTCTAAAAGTTGTAATGTGTTGATCTGTAGTAGTTTCAACTGCCTTTGACCAAAAATCCAAAATAGGGTTGTTTTGGGAGATTTTGACAATTCTGGAAATTTCCGAATTTTACATAAATTAGCCTCAAACCCCCCTAAATATCTCCAAAACCGTAAGTGAGATTGAAAAACTGTTATAGGATTATTAAATTGGCTATACTAGGATAAAAAACCATGTGCCCTAATTTCTCATTTCGCCTTCCTATGCACGGAAATTGAGGAAAAAGTTGGCAGTTTAGAATTGTTTACAGATTTGGAAAATTTGGGTAATTTCCTTCTAGCGACCCATATGAGTGAGCTTGGTGGAATCCTACTTATGGAGAGGTATCATAATATTATTTTTGATAATAACCTCTCCCAGATTCTCCGAAAGTGCGTTGAAAGTGCCAAAGCCCCAAATTAGGCATTCCCATATTTAACTGGCTTGTGAGGGATTTCAGCGATGGAATCCTGTAATAAATGTACTTAAACAAAACCGTCATCAGTAAAAATGACAAAATCATCTTTAATCATAGAGAAGTGAAGAAATTTATGATAATCAACCATAGAGAGTATTTGGCCAAAAGTGACAGAATTAGGGTATAGCATGGGCTAAAAACCTAGAGTTTTAGGGTATAAACAGTGATGTTTCATGATGAAAACATAGGCATATACGAGGCCCAACAAAAATCAACCATGGTCAACCATGTTAAATCATGGTGAAACATGGTGATAATCAACCACGGTCAACCATGGCCAATCACAGTCACCAATGGTCAAGCATGACATTATAATGAAGATTGTCCCGATATGGAAATCAACCATGGTCACTCATGGTCAACCACATTTATAAATTTGGTTATTCATGTTCAACCACATTTACAAACGTGGGAAATCATGATCAATCAATGTCAATAACCATGGTCCAATGTCACATTGCAACAACCATAGTCAACCATGGTCAACTACTTTCCAACGTCCTATTGTTACAATGATTGTCTTGATATGAAAACCAATCATGGTTAACTATGGTCAAGCACGGTCCAACGTTGCATTGTGACAAATATTATCTCAAAATGAAAATCAGCCATGGTCACTCTTGTTTATTTTAAGGTTTATACTATTTATTTTTGGGTTTATATACCTTGGGTTTATATTATTCCATTAGTTTTATAATCTCTTGGGTTTATATTATTTCATTGGTTTTATAATCCCTTGGGTTTATAATATCAATCATGGTTAACCATGATCAACCATGTTTTATAAAATAAATCATGATCAACCATGGTCAATCATGGATAACCATTGTCCAACGTTACATTGTGGCAAAGATTGTCTCAATATGAAAATCAACCATGATCAACCATGTTCCAACGTTGCATTGTGACAAATATTGTCTCGTTATGAAAATCAATCATGGTCAACCATGGTCAACCATGGTCCAACATCGCATTGTGATAAGGATTCTCTCAATACGAAAATCAACCATGGTTAATCATGGTCAACCATGTTTATTTTAGGGTTTATAATATTAATCCCTTGGGTTTAATATTATTTGCTTGGGTACATAATCCATTGGGGTTTTGCACTAATCCATTGGGGTTTTGTACTAATCCCTTGGGTTTATAATATTAATCCCCTAGGTTTATTAATTTAAGGGCTCATATTCCTAGGGTTTAATATTATTCCCTTGGGGGTTTATTATTTTTTGGGGTTTATAATATCAATCCCTTGGGTTTATTAATCTAATGATTCATATTCCTTGGGTTTAATATTTTTCCCTCAGGTTTCTAGTATTATTCCCTTGGGTTTATAATATCAATCATGGTAAACCATTGCCAACCATGGTTAATTATGGTTAGCCATGTCAACCATGGTCCAACGTCGCATTGAGCCAAATATTGTCTCAACATGAAAATAAACCATGGTTAACCATGGTCCAACGTCACATTATGACAAAGATTCTCTCGATATGAAAATCAATCATGGTCAACCATGGTCCAATGTCACATTGTGACAAGGATTGTCTCAATATGAAATTCAAACATAGTTAACCATAATCAACCATGTCTATTTTAGGGTTTATAATATTTATCTTAGGGTTTATATGCCTTGGGTTTATAATATCAATCATGGTCAACCATGATCCTACGTCACATTGTGACAAAGATTGTTTCAATATAAAAATTGACGATGGTCCAACATCGCATTGTGGCAAGGATTGTCTCAATATGAAAATCAACCATGGTCAACCATATTTATTTTAGGGTTTCTAATATTTATCTTAGGGTTTATATACCTTGGGTTTATAATATTAATCCCTTAGGTTTAATATTATTCCCTTAGGCTTTTAGTATGATCCCTTGGGTTTATATTATTCCCTTGGTTTTAATATAATTACCTTGGGTTGAATGTTATTCCCTTCAGTTTATAATCCCATGGATTTCTTATTCCACTGGGTTTATAATATCAATCATGGACAACCATGCTACATCATGGTCAACCACAGTCCAACACCGCATTGTGACAAAGATTGTCCCAATATGAAAATCAACAATGGTCAACCATGGCCCAACATTGCATTGTGACAAATATTGTCTCGATATGAAAATCAATCATGGTCTACCATGGTTCAACATCGCATTGTGACAAGGATTGTCCCAATATGAAAATAAACTGTTATCACCTTAGTAATTCTCAAGTTGTGGGATGAGGATTTTTGTAGTTAAGAAAACCAGGGGTAACCAAGAATCGCTTTTAGAATTCGGGATCTAGCCTTCCTGAGTTCTGGAGAGGGATCTCTCCTTAAAATTTAGCTTTGTTTTGGTAATGGGTTTTAGGCTAGCTATGAGTGGGCAGTGGGACTTTTTTTGAAAGTATGGTGGGAATAAAAAGTGTTTCAAGGTAAACCAGAGGGATCTACTAGAACATTGGGCTATGGAGTCAACTTTCTAGGCAAGCAGAGCTAGGAAATAAGACTTAAAGATGCAAATGTACTAAGGGTAGGGTAGATGACCTTCAAAGGCTTTGAATAGGCTTTGTTGATGGAATGGGTGAAATCTAATCAAAAGGGCACTTAAGAATCCTTAAGTTACAGAAAATAAGATTGAAGGAGGGGATCAAACAGGTACCTAGAGCAATTAAGAATTCTATAGTCAAGTTATCAAGCAGAAAACATAATAATGCTAACTAGTTAAAAACAGAGAGCTTTTTATCACTAATCCTGTCTAAATTCTCCTAGTTGATCATTAAAGATAGAAACACATTAAAATGAATTTATGGAAACTTTTTGAAAGAAAAACAATGAAAACAAGAAAAAGACTAGACTTATCTGGTCAGCAAGAGAATCCTGAGTTATGATGTCTTTAATCTCAATTCCAGTATGTTGCTTCACTAATTGACTCACACCAACTTCAATATATCCAACAAAATGACTATAGTAGTCTTGATAAATTTTATTCCACACTAAATACTTCGAAAGATGAAGTATTTAAATACATAAATTGTTTACAAAATATCTCAAAGCTTGAGATAATGTTTCAAGGAAAAATAGGAAATATAACATAAGAAGAGGGACAGCAGCAAAACAGTTTGCAAGTTGTTCTCTTTTACAAGGAAATATAGAACTGATTATCTTAATCGAA
The DNA here is from genome assembly GCA_034641835.2 of Pinus albicaulis. Classification (NCBI taxonomy): domain Eukaryota; kingdom Viridiplantae; phylum Streptophyta; class Pinopsida; order Pinales; family Pinaceae; genus Pinus; species Pinus albicaulis. The sequence goes on along the minus strand of CM076583.1, from coordinate 10,359,980 downwards.
CTAATTTCATGATGTGCTAGGAGAATTGCTGGTATTGGATGTATTACCTCATGGAAGATGACTTGTAGATCACTCCTCTATTTCACTTTCAATCCTGATACTCTTTATCTTTAATTTTCACTATTTTACTGCTGTAATTGAAAAATAACCAGCAATAACATTCTTTTTTACTGATACTCTTTGACAATCTGATACACTTTGACCCTGAATTTTTACCCTAAGGTAACAGTAAAATATGATTTCTTCATGTGATTTTCCTTCTCTTTACTTGTCGAATTTACACCATATCTGTGAATTCTTGCCATTGTTGAGCTGTTGGGATCTTTATATTCTTCAATTTTCTGTAGCTTTCATCAGCCTCTGTGTACTTATCAAAGTTTGGTTTTACTATGAACATATGCTTAATTTCATTCTCCAAAAAGAACAAATTATCAAAATATTGAAGTATTACTTTGCCACTTGGAGATCCTTGTGGCAAAGGCTTTTTAGCCTGCTCCTTAGCATGGGCTCTAATTTTTTTATCATAATCCTTCTGTGGCATTAATTTTTCATTTAATGCATGAATATCTGGAAGTCCTACTTCTAGCAGCAAGTCATACTTGGTCTTGAATTTATTGATTGATATGTTCATATTGTCACATTCTTCTTCCAAATTGTTGATAATATTTCTCTTTGTTAGGACCTTTCTGATCTCAAGAATAGCCTCTGTCCTATCTGGAATCTTCAAATATTCTAATTCTTCCCTGTTTTTACTGTTCAAGAATGATATGAGCTGAATTGCTTGTGGGGGTTTGTTGCCAAGTTCCTTTTTTTGTTTTATCAATTTTTTCTAAGGCAGCTTGCAGCAGATCTTTTTGTTCATATATTACTTGAATAGAAGGCCATTGTAAGTGAATGCCTTCAGTGATTTTTGTCCACAAATGATTTTTTATGTAGGCAACCTGTTCAGTAAGATTTACCTGTTGTTGAATAATTTTCACCTGTTCCTGTAATCTGTCAGCCCTCTATTCATGTCCTTTGGAAGTGATTAAGGCATCTCTTTTAGACGTTTCCAGATCTTCGATGGTGCCTTTTAAACTAAGTATTTCTTGATATTTTATGGACATGTCTTCCATAGCTTTGATTATTGCAGCTGTTTCTCCTACTGTTTTTATATGTGATGTTGATGAGGAAGTGGCAGAGATAACTTTAGAAGTAATTGACACTGCAGTTTCCAATACTCCTTGCGGTGCCAAATGTTCTGCCAATGTTGAGGGAACAACTGTACTTATAGTTGGGATAACTGTAGGAATGCAAACCTACTGAGCTTTCTTCAGATTTTCATTTTCTTGCATGAAAGCTTCTATTTGGCTTTCCATTTACTTTATTTGGGCTATCATCTTTAGAATAAGTTGTTTTAGTTCATCATTTTCTGTCTTTTGTTGAAGGATTTCTTTTGCCTGTGGATTCTCACTTTGAGACAATTTCAGTTATTTCCTCAGAGCTGCTATGTCTTCATTTTTATGTTTGATTATGGCTTTTGCCCCTTCAATGTTTGTTGGGTTAGATCCTGCTTCAATTACTATATCTTCCAATGCTTTGATTCTTAAGCCATTGGCATACAATGATGTTTTATCCAATTTCATTTGATTCTGAAGATTTATCAGTGTTTCCTCAAGCTTAATAGAATTCATAGTCTTGTTGAATATTTTAGAATACAACATCTCTGTATTTCTCCTGTGGAATTCTATTTGGTCCAATTCATGGACAGCATCTACATCAACTTCCAGGTCTGTCTTTGAGTAATCTGCAATTGTTTTTGGATCAGCTACTGCGGGCTTCATAAATGACATTACCAATTTGTTTGAAGAGTAATCAAAAGCTATGAGGAGCCTATCTTTATTCCCAGGATTTTCTTTAAGGAACTTGGAATATACTTCACTTTTGATTTCTTCATTCTTTTCTTTTATTTGTCTGAACTTGATTTGAATGTCTAACTCTGTGTTGTCAGATTCTTTAGAAGAAGAGGGCATATCAACATTTGTTTGTTTATCAACCATGACAGTGTCTTTCTGTTGTGCTTCAAGTTGGACATCCTAAAGCTCCTTGAGTGTTTCATTTACAATTAAAGTGGCTTCATCATCAGTCTGATAGCCATTGTTATCATAAATATTAATTGCTTTGTCCCTTTCTTCATCAGTCAATTTACTTTTCTTACTGTAGGGAATTTTGAATCTCTTATCTAGAATAGTTTTAGCTGTGAAACTATCTTCCTTTCTGCTTCTTTTATGAAGAATTTCAACTTCTTTGTCGACTGTAACCACCTGTGTTTTATCAACCTGTTTATTCTTTTCACTATTTCCATACATGCCTCGTGAGTCATCATCAAATAAAGTATTTGGTTCCCACTCAAGTTTATTGGCATATTTTTCAATTTGAGGCTTGGGATCATGCAAGAAAGCAGACAATTTGTATTTCAATCTGATCATGCTTAAAACACTCTAAGGATCATAATTCCACATAAAACTGTATGGGAATTTATATTCTTTCAACTTGACATTAATCTCATTTGTTGCTTCTCTGTTGTTCACAATGAATGGCCCAACTTGATTTTTCAGTTTAAACTGAGTCTTTTTTCTGGAAGCCATGAAATTGACTTCATCTGCATTCAAAATTTGCCTCAAATATTCTAGAGCAAAAATCCTTGTAGTCACAAATCTAGGCAATTTATATGGGGCCAAGAGTGCACCATATACTCTAATCTCTGTGTAGTTATTATAAAAGTACCAATCCCCTGTTTTACAGCTCTCAGATAGCTCTAAGATCCTCTTTGTTTCTTCATTAATTCTAGGGGTTTGTTCCTTATTCAATAATTCATAACATGTACTATAAATAAGTCATTGAAGTCTGCATAGGTGTATTCCCTGTTCCATTTCCTCAAAATTGATGACCAAAATACAACTGAAAGTACATTCTCTTCTGGATCTAGCTTTTGGAACTCAATAGGAAATTTGTCTGCTTGATAATATAAAAAGAGATGAAGTAGATATGAGGTATATCTAAAGACTCCTTCTTCTGGTAATCTGGACAATTGGTAGTGCATGTTTTCTGCAATGAACTTGGAAAAGTTGTATACAATGGATGGAGGATGGCCAAGACTCAAAGTAGATAGAAAATCCAAGATAGCAACATCAGGGAACTCATCATTGTTATATCCCAGTATGAATGATAGCATGGAGACAATCTGCCTTGTTTCACTTAGAAAGTCAAATGTATCAAATGGAGGATTGAGCTTAGGGATATCAACCTGTGTGGGGAAAAAAGTCTTGAAGATCTTGAACTTGGAAGAAAAATCTAGGTCTAGGTAAAGCTGAGTTAAATCCTCTATTGACAATGAAGCAGCATTGGGGTCATGGTTTAGTTGTGTTAGCCCCCCCATGAAATTCTTGACAAGCAAGCTAGGGGCTATGTCATTGTGGAGACCCTCAAGGAATGCATCTCCCCTGAAGACACATCATCCTTGAGGTCTCTCTGTGATTTGCCTTTTACAAGTCCCCTCTGCTGATTTCCCATCTAAAGCCTCACTGGTTATAATGTTGCTCCTAAAAAGACCAACATTGCCCCTCATACTCCTGCAAAACACCACATTTTTACCTCCCTTCCCCTTTGTCAAAGCCCTTTTTGTTCCCCTCTATTTCCCCCCTAACAACCCTCTAAACCCCTCCAAAATCCCCTTTGATCCTTACCCTCACCCTTTGTTTTCCCCAAATTCCCCTTCCATCTCCCTATTGTTACCCCTTCTAGCCTTTAATTTCATTTAAAATGGCTTTAAAACCCACTTTGAACTTTATTTCAGGCCCAACCCCTTTCCCGCTTAGCCTCGCGCCTTTTTCTTCATGTGATCCCGTGTTGTAACCACCCGCTGAAGCAAAAGGCACCTATCCACTGAATTTATCGGGCGAAATTCCATCCGTCGATCTTGGTTGATCGGACGGTGAGCGTGAATCCCGACGCCCTCCGTTCCCCCCCGTTCATTCTCTCATCGCGTGATCGCCGTTCGTTTCTCCGTCAGATCAACGGTCCACAGTCCTTCCGCCGGTGGTCCCCACCCGTGCACTGTTCCAAACCCGCCGATTTATTCCGCACCGCGTGTACGCGGTAGGTGGTTTTCCCCGAGCACCCAGCGATTCCACTCACCGTCTGCCACCTGTCCCCTGTACGACAACAAAACCACTTTCTCCCCGCGCGTTATCGTTCGGTTCAATTCACACAACGAAATTCATGACAACCGCAAGATTTCAGGTGTTTCATCCAACGGTCATTAATCAACAGAGCTGCGCACGGGTTAAACCATTTTCACCGTACCCCTGGCCCGCCGTCCGTCTCCCTCCACCATTGATCTCTGCCACGATCAACGGTCCAGATTTGTCCCTCCGTCGTTGACTATTCCACCGTCTCCCATTTCGCCACGTCATCTCCACGTGTACCCTCTATACCTTCGCCCATTCCACTACGTATAATTGGTTCATTATCGTGTTTTTTAATTTTTTTCATTCGTTTTTCCGCTCTGCAGCCTGCCATCCTCCACCAGAGCATCCTTTCACCATTTCTCTACGAATTTTTCCCTCCATATCATCATCTGTACAGTCATGCTCATTATCCATGCCATCTGCCACCCCTCCGTTGTTTTCTTAACCTGTTTTCGTGTTTTGAAGGGTTATCGGTGGTTAATGGCCGCCATGGCACACAATCTCTGTCACAATGGCAGAGAAATTGAAGAAGATCATTTACAGCGGCCGAATTTATGAACAGAGACCCGGGAAGGTAAAGGCAGGACTTTCATTGAAAAAGCAGGGTTTAATACTCTGTGGAAAACCTTCCTGTGCCATTAAAGCTCGAGCTAACCTCTCAGAAGCAACAATGGAGCGACAAAGGATTCCAGTACAAAGCAAAGGAGATTAAGGCACGCTAATGAAGACATTGGCCTTAAATCAGTGGTTTAGAAGTCAAAGCATCAGATTGAAGACCCCGAGGATCAATCAAAAGGTCCTATGCACAGTAAAAGGTAATATTAGGGTTTATTCATCAGCAGAATGTTTTTCTTCATCAAGTACAGGGCGCCCATACAGCTTTCATTATGCACAATGTCCCTAAAGGAATTTCCACCCTAACAACAGTTCAAAAAAATTAGAGCATTTATGTAGCAGACTTCCCAGTGTTCATTTGCCTTTTGTTTATTCACCACAAGTACAACACCATAGCCGAAGATGTCAAAATCATATCTGGAGAAGATCATTCTTTCAAAAAGGGGTTGACAGAGATGAAATACTCAGCATTCAAGCAGAATGGGCCTCGGCCCTTTTTCTTTCAGGTGTTTAATGTTACATTTAGTGTTCACCTACCTCCTCAGTCGATCTTCTATTCATCCTCTGCTATAAAACACAGAAGGAAATTATTGTAAGGGTTGTTGATGAGATATCAGTGAAACACAAGCATTTTACTCTTGAGACAAGTTCTCTATGTAATATTGTAAGATAGGCTGAGATTTGATGTATTCAGATTGAATGTTCAAGCTGTGGGAAATGATGTACCTGATTGGTGTTGTTTTTAATATAACAAGCATATTTCTTTGGATCCTGATCTAAAGCAGCTGGTGATTTTTTCTTATCTCTATGTCTAATTTAATTTCATTCCATTTCTACTGGCTCGCATAAGAATTTTGGCATAAGATTTACCCTTGATAGGTACCTTATGTTGCTGCTCTCCCAGCCCTTTATGTTTTCTGCTTACATGTGTATCTGAATATTGATTTCAATTGGTTTAACCAGTGTGGTGGATGTTATTTCCTGCTCTCTGATGTATGAATTAATGAAATCTATGTTTATATGTTCTTGCTAGGATCTAGTTGAATGTGTTGAGAACACTGGGAGGTCTAGAACCTTGTCTCTGCCTCTCTAGGATCTTTACATCCCAATTAGGCCTTTCTAAGATCCCTTGTCCTACCTCTGATTTTGTCCAAGCAGGGCTGGAGTTAAATGACCTCTGGCCTGATCTATAGACAGAATTGGATGGTTCTCCTTCCTTCATTTTCAGCCCTTAATGTTCCACCTCGCCAATCATCCTATAAGATCTGAATGCTCTAGATGACTAGCCCACTGAAAGCTTGCACATTGAACACAAGTAAAACCTTTCTTGACTCCATTTCCTAATGGCCTTGATGTTCCCTGAGTTATCTGTCTTAGCCTAATTCCCTCTATGCTCATCCTTGTCTTATATTGGACCTTCCTTTCCTGATTCCCAACAACCAAACACAAACAATCAAACAAACAACCCTGAGCCTATAACTAGCTTAAAATCATAACTTAGAGCTTCAAAGATATACACTTTGACTCATATAGAGAGATCCCTCTCTGGACCTAGGAGGGCTAGATCCTAAGGTCTGAAAGTGGTTCTATGTTGTCTCATCTTTTGGTCTTGTCAACCTAGCCAAAACATGGGAACCCCAACAAGTTGCAACATAGAGTTTATGGATTCTGCATTGATATAAAATATGACCTCCCTATCTTTATTGACAATGCACCTATGGTCTGGAAGATAATATGACTGACACAATCTGACAAAATCAGGGGCTGAATGAGTAAGAGGGACAATGTACTTTGGCAAATTGGAATCCCATACTAGTATATCCTTATCATTTTTCTCTACAGATTTTCCAAAACACCAGTTATAGACATCAATTAAATTGAACTCTACTGAAGGGTCAAATATTCTGTAATCAAGATCAACTAGAGGACTACTCTCTTGGGAAATTACAGGAGGTTGAACAGGCATAACAACTTCAGTAGACTCAGCCGTGAGTGCAGGAATGGGTTTATCAAGTTTAGAAGACTCATGCTGAGGGATTTTAGCAAAGGATTTCTTTTGAGGTTTTGGGCCTCCTGATTTGGGGGTTACTTGTTTCTTCGTTATTTTTGGCTCAACATAGAAATCTTAAATGGTTTGCTAAGTTCTCTTTTGGAAACAAGGGGCTTTTGAAAGATTTTTTGGTGAAATAGGATTCTGAGCAGGTTTTTGGATGGAAAAAAGGATTTTTAATGCTCAGAGGACAATTTTGATCGATTTCAATAGTGAAAAATGATCAGGGAATGGGTAAAACTTGCTAAAATGGAAATGAGGGATTCTGGGGAAAATTTGACAGGGTTTCCCCTATATTTTGGATGTTTTTTGGACTCTCTGTGCAGATAATTCAGTAAATTAAAGGAAACGACTGGTAAAATGATGTTTTTTTCCTTTGAAATTAAATTTTTTGTGGACAAGATGACGATAAATACCTTTACAGGTATAATTGCAGTCGATTAAGTTGCAGGCTCTTTCAAAGTCTTAAATTCTGCTGAATGAGGCTATCAAAGGGTATGGTGGCTCTTTATGATTGAATTGCAGAGGAAAATGGTCTTTCAAATAATCATTGGTTCACTGGTAGGCTCGCAAATGATGAAAAAGGCTCAGCAAAGGTTCTTCACAAGTTTACAGGCGCAAATAGGTGAAAAGTAATGAAAACCATAAGTTTTAATGTGTTAAACCTTAAGTCGAATCAAGGTTTAATGGCATTTATTTCATATAATGGCAGGAGTGGTTTTGCATTGGGCTGGGTGGTTTATCGCGTGGCTATGAAGTGGTAAGTGGTATTTCACTTTTTTAACGTGTTTCAATCAAATATTGACATGTCGATATGGGGTGGTTTGGGAAAACAATCCATATCGCGCAGATTTTACAAAACATCAATCGATCACTTTATGTGCATGATATAGATTATTGGCTGTCGGATCTGGTTCTCTCAAGAAAAAAGTCACGATTATATGCAAAGGTGCGGGGAAAAGACATCATCGGGTTCAATTTGGACTGTTGGATCTTGAAGTGAATAAAGATCTGATGGTTGATAACTAACGCGATGGGGAAGGGTAAAGGCTGTCGCGCTGAATATGGATCGTCGGATCAAAAGTGAATTGGAGATCAGAGGGTCAAAATTCAATCCATTGGAATAAAGGGATTTGGTTAAGTTTTAAGTACAAACAGACTTTTTCCAATGAAAAAAGCAATCGGGAGGGATTTTAGAAAGGGATTTAACCAAGGTTAATGTTTGCAGTGAAGGGATATGCATTGAGAGCATTGTAAAAGGGTTTTATTTTTAACCTTTGGTTAAGGGAGTCGGGAAAGGAAAAAGGGGTTATGAAGCTTAGCTTGAACGAAACTTTGGGTTTTTCACTATTTTTGTTTTAAACATATATTTAAACATGTTTAAGAGTTTTTTCATATATTTTTATTATATAGTAATTAAATCAAAGTGATTTAACTACTATAGTGGGTGGGATTTTACATAAAGATATATTTTAGCCAAAGGGGTTGTAATTTGGGTATTTTATTTAAACATGTGGGATTTATTAGCTTTGGCTAAAGTTATAATATATGGGTTTTGGGGGCTATTATATAAAAGGAGTTATATACTATAGGAAAAGGTTATTTCTATAGGGAATTAATACATAAGTCAAAGTTAATATGGAAATGGGATAATGTATACTCAAACTACATAAAATAACCAATTAAAGTGAAATTTTAAAAGACAATATGCATTAATCTTATCACTTTATCTTAAGATATAATGTAATTTTGAGGGTTTAATGTTCTCATGTGATGAAGGAAATTAGTCAAATCGGAATTATAGTGTCTTTAAGTAAAAATGAGGTTTTACTTAGGATTATTCAGGGGAATGAATGCATGAAATGGAATAATGATGTGAGTTTAAGAGATTAAAATAGACATTTTACATTTTCAACTAATCTGCCATAGAGCCTTGGGTCCGGTCTCAACAAAAGTCAAGGAAATGCCTTGAGCTTTTTTTACTGATAGTTTAGAATGTTTCATGACTATGGGGTGGGGAAGTTAGTTACTTGCAACCTTGATGAATGATATTTACATTGAGACTTCTCACCTTCTTCTACCTACCCAACTTACCATGCTAACATTTTTTCTTCCTTTTTAGTAAGGTGCATTTGAGCTAGCAACCTTTACAGCATTTATTCTTTTTGAAAGCGAATAAAACTATGTAATTCAACACTTATTTCATCCATGAATCCATATTAAACTGTTGGATTCACTTATTTCTCTACCTAACTACTGAATTGTCATGATTAAACTGTATGACAACTCTTTATTCTCTATCAACAACATTTGAAATTAAAAAGTGACAAGTCAAGATTAAATTGTTCAACTCATCACGGACTATGGCATTTATTGACACTCTGCCATAGTCAAAAGGTAAAATTAGTGGCATTTATACTTGCACACTTTCATTTTTTATTCATTTTTCTTTTGGGGTCTTTTATTTTTTCTAAGTCCTTTGATTTTCTTTTAGGACTTTTTACCCTTTTTATTTTTATTTTTTTTATTGTTTACAAAATATGTGAATACAACTTGCAGAAGGCAAAGTATGCACATATTTACAAGATTATCAACAGTCAAGTCAAAATTATGAATCCTATATTATAGGTCACTAACATCGACTTCACTTGGGGATGGCATTTCCTGGTGAAATGTCAAGAACTCTGAGATCAGTAGCCTTATCCATTGACTTTGGTGATCCTGCAATTGTCTTCTTTTTCTGCAACCAATCATATTTATGACATTTTATACTACAAAGCTTAGGGCCTTCTCTTCGGGCTTCAACTTTGTAGATAAAATCTCCAATCAAATCTACACACTGACTATGAATATTTACAATGATAAAGTAAATGAATCTAATTGTTAACTGACTCTGAGGAATAGTAGTGTTTTAACACCCTACCATTCACTGGTCCTTCTTGAAGCTCGGTCCCATCCAAATTCTTGATGAAAAAGGAATTATTACCTCTGTAACCATATATCACATAAGGTCCTTGCCATCGAAAGTCAAACTTCCCATGTTTACCTTTATCCTCTCTTCTTGAATCCCATCTTAAAACCTGATATCCTATGAAAAAATCATCTTCCTTAACTCTTTTATCAAAAATATTTTTGATCTTGTCCTGTAAAACTTGTGACTTTTCCTAAACTTCATCTCTGGTTTGTTGGAGATGTATGGTTTCATTGATTCTTCTTTGAATATCATTTGTTTCCACCTGTGATTCCTGAATAATATTCATGACTGGGACACCCAAGGAAGAAGGGAAAATTGCATTTGTACCATAAACAATCTGATAAGGTGAAGTTCCAATAGAATTTTTAGTGGTAAGTGTATCAGCCCAAAGGGCATAGACCAGCTTTTTGTTCCATGTCTTTTTATTGTCTTGGAGTAGTTTTTGATGATGTTGACTAAAATTTTATTTGAGGATTCGGCCAAATCACTACCTTGGGGATAATATGCTATGGAATGACCTAAGGTAATATGGTATTTATGGCAGAAAGAAATCATTTTCTTGGATTTGAATTCTGCTACATTGTCAGTAATAATCTTATGTGGGCATCCAAATCTAGAAAAAATATTACTTTCTATAAATGAGATAATAACTGAATCCATAGCTTGCCTAGTGGGAATTGCTTCTATCCACTTGGTAAAGTAATCAGTGGCAGTTAAAATCCATTTGTGTTGACCTGAAGATGGAAGATGGATTTCACCTATGAAGTCTAACCCCCATAGTTGAAATGGTTTTTCAGTGGATATTGGTTTCAAAGGTAGAGGTAACAGTTTCTTTTTACCTTTGAAAATTTGGCATTTATGGCAAGAGGTAACAAAATTTTTAACTTCAGAAAATAAAGATGGCCAGTAAAAACTAGCTCTGAGTATTTTATCAGCTGTGCTCTTCCAGTATAGATGGCCTCCACAGTCACCTGCATGAAATTCCTCAAGGATTTTGTTAGCCTCAGATTTTAATAAACAATTTAGTAAAATCCCAGTACTTTCTTTCCAATAAAGTGCATTATTTAAGATACAGAACCTCATTGCTTTCTGCTTGATGAATCTTGCCTTGGTTTTTGTTAACCCAAGAGGAGATTGTAAATTTTTTAGTACAAATATTATATCAAAGTACCATGGTGAGTATAGATAGGCCTCACTGATTAATGGAGTCGCCATATCCTCCTGTTCATCTACTTGTGCAATGAAATTAATATCTAAGGCATTACAATTTGATTTAGCCATCAATCTGGCTAAACCCTCTCCTTTAATGAGTTTAGTTGGTTTAATTTCCAGATCGTACTCAAGGATTGTGGCTATCCACTTTCCTCTCCTACTATCTGGTCCATCTTGTGTCAAAATATGTTTAACTACTGCATTAGGGACATATGCGTTGATGTGTGAATGAAGTATATACACTCTGAAATATTTGATAGCTTTAACCAGAGTCAAAGCCTGTTTTTCGATTATATTGTATTTCAGTGGTGCATCTCTGAGGGCTTTACTAAAAAATGCAATGGGTTGTTCAAAGCCTAGATCATTTTTCTGCAGAAGAACTACAACTATGGTGTGTTCGGATGCAAAGGAAAATATTATGAAATCTTTTGTGTAATCTGGGCTAATAAAGACTGGTGCTTTTGTTAAGGCTTGTTTAATAGATTCAAAAGATTGTTTGGCCTTTATTGTCAATTTTATTGAGGAGTCCTTTTTGAGCATATTATTAAGATATTTTATAATTTCAGCCAGATTAGAGATGAATCTTCTTAGAAATTTGATCTTACCCAAGAATGCTTTGAGTTCTTTTATGTTCCTTGGTGGTTGAATGTTTAAAATGGCTTCAATTCTAGCAGGGTATATTCTAATGCCTTCTTTCGAAATAATGTGACCTAACAGTTTGCCTTCTTCCAGCCCAAAAAGAGTCTTTTTAGGATTAAGAGATATACCATATTTTCTACATTTGATAAAAACTTGTCTCAGGTGATCTAAGTGTTCATCATTTGTTTTTGAAAAATCAATAATATCATCAAGATAAATAACTAAAAATTTATGGATCTCCTTGGAAAAGGCAATATCCATGGCTCTTTGAAATGTAGCTCCTGCATTTTTTAATCCAAAAATCACTTTCACATACATGAAAGTGCCCCATGGAGTAGTAAATGCAGTTTTAGTTTGGTCATATTTATGAACTAGAATCTGATTGTAACCAGAGAAACCATCTAATAAAGAGATTCTTGAAGAACCTGTCACCCTCTGCAAAATATGATCCATTTTTGGCAAGGGGTAATTATCCTTCAAGGATGCTTTATTAAGATTTCTAAAGTCTATGGATAGTCGAATTTCTCCTATTTTCTTTCTGGTAGGCACTAAATTAGATACCCAGTCAGAATATCTAACTGGTGAAATTATCTGTGCATCAAACATTCTTTTGACTTCCTTTTCGATTAAAGGTAACAAAACTAGATTAATCCTTCAGAGTTTCTGTTGAAAAGGTTTTTGATTTTCTTTTAAAGGAACTTTATGTTGAATTATGTCTGTGTTGTAAGTTTTCAAGTCTTCATAACTCCATGCAAAGACATCCTGATATTCTTTCAAAAGTTCTATGTATTTAACCTTCTCTTCTGACGATAAGGATTTTGATAGTTTGATTGTTCTTGGTTTTTCATCTATCCCTAGGTTATACTCTTCTATATCAGACTTAACTGGTTCCATTTTTTGCCTTTTGGGCACATCATTGGAGTCAAATAAGTCTTCTAGAGGAGTTAAACCTCTGGGTAAAATACTATTCTTTAAATCAATCAAATCTATTTCATCTTCTATCAATTCCTCTATATCTACTTTTTCCGTTTCATCTATGTCACTTTGAGTAAATATGGTAGGATTATCAAAATTATGTACATTTAAATTATCTAAATCATCTATTTGACAAAAATTTAAATCTATATCACAAGGTGAAGCTATGTTACAGTCATTATCGATTTGGAAATTTTGAAATTCTTGCTCGGTGTTCAAAAAGTGATAAACTTGCTCATCCTCTGAGAAAATTTGCCAATATTTCACATTATCTGGAAAAATAGGCCTGTGTTTGATCTTAGCAGTGTATTTTTGTAATGGTGAAAATTGAAATTTACAACTGCTGGCAAATTTTGCTAAACAATGGGCCTGCATGTTTTGTTTTCTAGGGATGATAGCAAAATTACCTTCTAACAACTCATCAAGAAATTCCAATATTGTTTCTCTATATCTTGCAAGTCTGGGATTATGAACTGAATATTCTGCATTTATTTTCTTTATAACTAGTTCAGAATCACCCATGACCATCATTATTTTTCCTCCCATTTTTCTAATAATTTGCAAACCTAAGATTAAAGCTTCATATTCAGCCATATTATTGGTGAATTTGAAGTTTAATCTAAAGGCATGTCCTTCAGAATGGTTTGTTTCAATGTTCGTAATCCATACACCAGCTCCAGCTCCAAATTTATTAATAGATCCATCAAAATCTAAATGCCATAAAGCCTCATGACCAATATAATCATCCATTATTTTAAGTTTCTTATCATTGAGTTCAGTTGGATTTTCATTCTGGTCAGAGTTACTGAGAATAAAGGAATCAAGATCAGTAGGAGTGGAATAGATTGGATAATTGGTGGGTCTGTCAGCAGTACTAATCATGTACTTCATCAAGGTTTCTCTGTAAAGCTTTTTAGGATGTCCAAACACTGAGATAATGGCATAACTCATATCAAGTTGTAGAGATCCCTACAACTTTTATCCCCATGAGCGAGAAAGAAGTATGCCATACTTTGGCAGGATGTCAGCTACTACAACATCCATGATCATGCTTTTACTAGGATATTGGACTAGATTCACACACAGATCTTTAATCAAACCTATACATTAGACTTTGGATGAATCAAATGAAAACAGGTCCTTATATGGTCTGGTTATGTCTAGATTCAGGGTTTCCATTATTGCTCTAGGCATTAAATTGTGGGAAGCTCTAGTATCTAGCATAGCATTGTGCAATATTTGATCATGTACAGTAAGACTTACATAAAATGGAGGTAGTGACCCATCTGAATGCTTTGCATCTACATTGGGACCAAAAATTAATTCAGGCCTATCTTCATTCATGTTGATTGTATCTTCATTTTCATTCACATTCAATGCTTCAGAAATCATAAATCTATACAAGTAATTTTTAGCTAATTCAACTAATGGAAAAGTTATCTTTAACTTGGATATTTCAAATTGCATGTTGAGTGTTGGCTGAGATTTGATAGTTTGAATTACTTCATCTTTTGGAACTATGGTTTGTGATGAATTTTCTTGAGTATCTACAGTTTTACCTTTGTTTTGCGCTTTTATCTTGTCTTCTGTTTGAGTTTCTTGATTTCTGCTATCTTTAATTGTTTTTTCAGGAAAATTTTGAGGGTTAGCAGAAGTTTTATCAGATTTAGGATTCTCAACAGAAGATTAAGGATTTGATATTTTGAAGTCAGTAGGATTCTTTCTTAGCTCATTGACTGTTGTTGAATTGGTGGCTTTGATAGTATTAGCTTTTGGAACATGTTTGGAAGATTGAGCCACCTCGTCAGTAATATCTACAATCTTTGGGCCTTGCTGCTTTTTAGGACTGGGCGGGTTTGAACTTTGTTTATTCTCTCTAGGAAGAATCTGCAAAAATTTTGTTTTAGGAGCCTCAATATTCTTTTTGTTTTTTTCTTATTGGGTTGGAGCATTGCTCTTTATGGCAGGTTCATTTTTTTTCTTGCTCCTAAGGTTGTATTGACTTTGAGTTTCATTAATTGCAAAATCATAACCTTGTTTATAATCATAGGATTCTCCAGATTTTACTTTGAACTGTTGAAGCTCAAAGAGTTGCTGGTCCTCCTGGGTGAGGAAAATGGTATTGTTTTCATCAATCCCCATAACTATGTTGATGTATTCCTCCTCCTCAACATTGTTTTGTGAACTTTCTGCAAAGTTTTCTTGGAATGGGGTTCTTATATTCTGATCTGGGGAAGGTTCTTTACCTTTCCTTAGGGTTTTTGTTTTTTTTGTAATTGGGATTCCGGATCTAGGATTGATTCTCCCATTGTGGTTTTCTTTCGATTTGATCTAGTCTCTCAACTACTTTTTCTAGTGCTTTGGTAATGAAATCAAACTTACCATCTAAATTTGAAGCTTCTTCTTTGATAGTAACCCTTCTTTCATTTCTTAGTCTGGCTTTCTTAGAAAGTATATTGATTTCTACACCTACAGTGTTTTGTTGCATTTGTTCTAGAGTATCTGCATCCCTTTCTCTAAGTTGGTAAGCCATGTCTACATCAAAACAATCAGGAAATTTGAGTAGCACGAAATACGGAGTGGGTTTAAGGTCTGCAGGAAATGCGTTGTAAACACTATTATATCTGGTGCAGAAGTCTTGGACAGACTCATTTGGGGCTCTCTTAACAGCATCAAACTCAGATAGTATCTGCATAGGATTTTTCTTTTTCTCCCATTTATTTAGGAAGGATCTATGGAATGTAGCTAGGTCTGCTATGCTACCAGCTCCTAAAATTTTAAACCAGGTTTTTACTTCTCCAATCAAGCTTTGTGCAAACAACCTCATTTGGAAATCAGATTCATCTATCTCATAAAATTCCCAAAAATTATTCATTCTAGTGACATGTTGTTGTGCAGTAATTTGTGAAATATTATCAAACAATGGAATATATTTTTGGTAGTTCCGGGGCATGTCATGAAGATTCTAAGGTAAAACCAAGGGAGCATATCTAGCTGCCATGGTTTGGATTTTTGTTGAACTGGGAGGTACAGTAGTAGTGGAAGGGATAGTGCTGGTTACAACAATGGATGTACTTGAAGAGCTTGTTAAAGGGGATGAAAAAGAAGTAGTATGGCTAATGGTAGTTGTAATGGGCTGGGTAAATGATGTATATACTACCTTGGGCTACAAGGGAAACTCAGGGATGAATGGATCTGTTGATGAACTAGCAGTGGATTGTGGATATGATGAATATATTATTCTATGGTGCAGAGGCAACTCGGGGCTTATGGGCTCTTGAGGTGAACTGATAGTAGAATCTGTAAATGATGTGGCAACATACAGAGTAGAATCTGATGCTGGAAAAACTGTGGTATATAGTTGGGAAACTGGGGGTTTAAATTTAGACAAAAAATTTGCTAACTTAACAGCCTCTTCAATGTCTTTAATTTTTGTGACACTTACCCTTTTTACTAGACTTTTAATTTCTGTTTGGTCTTATTTAGTAGGAACTGAAATAATTTTGTGTTTTTAACTCACATAAGAAGTAAAAACGGGATCTAAAACAATTTCTTTTAAATCAAATTCAGATTTGGTTCTAAATAGTGATTTCTCAAACTTCAAGCCAAATTCAACTGATAAGTTTACTAATTCTTTGGGTAAAGAATCAGCTATTTGCTGGGGTACTTCAGTCTCAAAACTAACAATTTTCTTTTTCTTTTTTCCTATTTGGTCTGGATTGTCTTCTATATCTGGAGGATTAGGATCAGGGTTGGATCTAGTGTAATAGAATTTTTTGGGAGCCAAAATGTTTATTGGGTAGATACCCACAACATTTAAACTCAATCTTAAAGTAGAAAAGATATATTTAAAAATATTCCTTCAAGATTAAACTTAAAACTGGAAAGTGGTTAGTTCCCCAGTGGAGTCACCAGTATGTTATCACCCTAGTAATTCTCAGGTTGTGGGATGAGTATTTTTGTAGTTAAGAAAACCAGGGGTAACCAAGAACTGCTTTTAGAATTCAGGATCTAGCCTTTCTGAGTTCTGGAGAGGGATCTCTCCTTCAAATTTAGCTTTGTTTTGGTAATGGGTTTTAGGCTCGCTATGAGTGGGAAGTGGGACTTGTTTTGAAAGTGTGGTGGAAATAAAAAGTGTTTCAAGGTAAACCAGAGGGATCTACTAGAACATTGGTCTATGGAGTCAACTTTCTAGGCAAGCAGAGCTAGGAAATAAGACTTAAAGATGCAAATGTACTAAGGGCAGGGTAGATGACCTTCAAAGGCTTTGAATAGGCTTTGTTGATGGAATGGGTGAAATCTGAACAAAAGGGCACTTCAGAATCCTTAACTTACAGAAAAGAAGATTGAAGGAGGGGATCAAACAGGGACCTAGAGCAATTAAGAATTCTATAGTCCGGTTATCAAGCAGAAAACATAATAATGCCAACTAATTAAAAACGGGGAGCTTTTTATCACTAATCCTGTCTAAATTCTCCTAGTTGATCATTAAAGACAGAAATACATTAAAATGAATGTATGGAAACTTTTTGAAAGAAAAACAATGAAAACAGGAAAAAGACTAGACTTATTTGGTCAGCACAAAATTCCTGAGTTATGATGTCTTTAATCTCAATTCCAGTCTGCTGCTTCACTAATTGACTCACACCAACTTCAATATATCCAGCAAAATGACTATAGTAGTCTTGATCAATTTTATTCCACGCTGAATACTTCGAAAGATGAAGTATTTAAATACATAAATTTTTTACAAAATATCTCAAAGTTTGAGATAATGTTTCAAGGAAAAATAGGAAATATAACATAAGAAGAAGGACAACAGCAAAACAGTTTACAACTTGTTCTCTTTTACAAGGAAATATAGAACTGATTATCTTAATCGAACTGATTTCATGATGTGCTGGGAGCATTGATGGCATTGGATGTATTACCTCATGGAAGATGACTTGTAGATCACTCCTTCATTTCACTTTCAATCCTGATACTCTTTATCTTTGATTTTCACTGTTTTACTGCTGTAATTGAAAAATAACCAGCAGTAACATTATTTTTTACTGATACTCTTTGAAAATCTGATACACTTTGACCTTGAATTTTTACCCTAAGGTAACATTAAAATATGATTTCTTCATGTGATTTTCCTGCTCTTTTACCTGTCGAATTTACATCAGATATGTGACTTCTTTCTGTTGTTGAGTTGTTGGGATCTTTATACTCTTCAATTTTCTGTAGCTTTCATCAGCCTCTGTGTACTTAGCAAATTTTGGTTTTACTATGAACATATGCTTAATTTCATTCTCCAAAAAGAACAAATTCTCAAAATATTGAAGTATTACTTTGCCACTTGGAGATCCTTGTGGCAAAGGCTTTTTAGCCCTCTCCTTAGCATGGGCTCTAATTTTCTGATCATAATGCTTCTGTGGCATTAATTTTTCATTTAATGCATGAATATTTGGAAGTCCTGCTTCTAGCAGCAAGTCATACTTGGTCTTGAATTTACTGATTGATATGTTCATATTGTCACATTTTTCTTCCAAGTTGTTCATAATATTTCTCTTGTTATGACCTTTCTGATCTCAAGAATAGCCTCTGTCCTGTCTGGAATCTTCAAATATTCTAATTCTTCCCTATTTTTACTGTTCAAGAATGATATGAGCTAAATTTATTGTGGGGGTTTGTTTCCAAGTTCCTTCTTTGTTTTACCAATTTCTGCTAAGGCAGCTTGTAGCGGATATTTTTGTTCATATATTATTTGAATAGAAGGCCATTGCAAGTGAATGCCTTCAGTGATTTTTTTCCACAAATGATTTTTTATGTAGGCAACCTGTTCAGTAAGATTTACCTGTTGTTGAAGAATTTTCACCTATTCCTGTAATCTGTCAGCCCTCTGTTCATGTCCTTTGGAAGTGTTTAAGGCATCTCTTTTGGACGTTTCCAGATCTTTGATAGTTCCTTGTAAACTGAATATTTCTTGATCTTTTATGGACATGTCTTCCATAGCTTTGATTATTGTAGTTGTTTCTCCTACTGTGTTTATCTGTGATGTTGATGAGGAAGTGGCAGAGATATCTTTAGAAGTAATTGACACTGAAGTTTCCAATACTCCTTGTGGTGCCAAATGTTCTGCCAATATTGAGAGAACATCTGTACTTACAGTTGGGATAACTGTAGGAATGCAAACCTTTTGAGCTTTCTTCAGATTTTCATTTTCTTGCATGAAAGATTCTATTTGGCTTTCCATTTCCTTTATTTGGGCTGTCATCTTTAGAACAAGCTGTTTTAGTTCATAATTTTCTATCTTTTGTTAAAGGATTTCTTTTGCCTGTGGATTCTCACTTTGAGGCAATTTCAGTTGTTTCTTCAAAGCTGCTATGTCTTCATTTTTCTGTTTGATTATGGCTTTTGCCACTTCAATGTTTTCTAGGTCAGATCCTGCTTCAACTACTATATCTTCCAATGCTTTGATTCTTAAGCCATTGGCATACAATGATGTTTTATCCAATTTCGTTTGATTCTGAATATTTATCAGTGTTTTCTCAAGCTTAATAAAATTCATAGTCTTGTTGACTATTTTAGAATACAACATCTCTGTATTGCTCCTGTGGAATTTTATTTGGTCCGATTCATGGACAGTATCTGCATAAACTTTCACATCTTTCTTTGAATAATCTGCAATTTTTTTGGATCAGCTACTGTGGGCTTCAGAAATGACATTACCAATTTGTTTGCAGAGTAATCAAAAGCTGAGAGGAGCCTATCTTTATTCCCAGGCTTTTCTTTAAGGAACTTGGAATATACTTCACTTTTGATTTCTACATTCTTTTCTCTGATTTGTCTGAACCTGATTTGAATGCCTGACTCTGTGTTGTCAGGTTCTTTAGAAGAAGAGGACATATCAACATTTGTTTCTTTATCAACCATGACAGTGTCTTTCTGCAGTGCTTCAAGTTGGACATCCTGAAGATCCTTGAGTGTTTCATTTACAATTAAAATGGCTTCATCATCAGTCTGATGGCCATTGTTATCATCAATATTAATTGCTTTGTCCCTTTCTTCATCATTCAATTTACTTTTCTTACTGTAGGGAATTCTGAATCTCTTATCTAGAATAATTTTAGCTGTGAAACTATCTTCCTTTCTGCTTCTTTTATGAATAATTTCAGCTTCTTTGTCGACTATAACCACCTGTGTTTGATCAACATGTTTATTCTTTTCACTGTTTCCATGCATGCCCTGTGAGTCATCATCAAATAAATTATTTGGTTCCCACTCAAGTTTATTGGCATATTTTCCAATTTGAGGCTTGCGATCATGCAAGAAAGCAGACAATTTGTATTTCAATATGATCATGCTTAAAACACTCTGAGGATCATAATTCCACATAAAACTGTATGGGATTTATATTCTTTCAACTTGACATTAATCTCATTTGCCGCTTCTCTGTTATTCACAATGAATGGCCCAACTTGATTTTTCAGTTTAAACTGAGTCTTTATTCTGGAAGCCATGAAATTGACTTCATCTGCATTCAAAAGTTGTCTCAAATATTCTAGAGAAAAAATCCTTGTAGTCACAAACCTATGCAATTTATATTGGGCCAAAAGTGCACCATATACTCTAATCTCTGTGTAGTTCCTATACAAGTACCAATCCCCTGTTTTACAGCTCTCACATAGTTGTAAGATCCTCTTTGTTTCTTCATTAATTCTAGGGGTCTATTCCTTATTCAATAAATTCATAGCAGGTACTATAAATAAGTCATTGAAGTCTGCATAGGTGTATTCCCTGTTCCATTTCCTAAAAATTGATGACCAAAATATAACTGAAACTACATTCCCTTCTGGATCTAGCTTTTGGAACTCAATAGGAAATTTTTCTGCTTGATAATATAAAAAGAGATGAAGTAGATATCAGGTATATCTAAAGACTCCTTCTTTTGGTAATCTAGACAATTGGTAGTGCATGTTTTCTGCAATGAACTTGGCAAAGTTGTATACAATGGATGGAGGCTGGCCAAGACTCAAAGTAGACAAAAAACCCAAGTTAGAAACATCAGTGAACTCATCACTATTATATCCCAGTATGAATGATAGCATGGAGACAATCTGCCTTGTTTCACTTAGAAAGTCAAATGTATCAAATGGAGGATTGAGCTTAGGGATATCAACCTATGTAGGGCAAAAAGTCTTGAAGATTTTCAAGTTGGAAGCAAAATCTAGGTCTAGGTAAAGTTGAGTTAAATCCTTTATTGACAATGAAGCAGCATTGGGGTCATGGTTTAGTTGCAGCATAGAGTTTATGGATTCTGCATTGATATAAAATATGACCTCCCTATCTTTATTGACAATGCACCTCTGGTCTAGAAGATAATATGACTGACACAATCTGACAAAATCAGGGGCTGAATGAGTAAGAGGGACAATGTACTTTGGCAAATTGGAATCCCATACTGGTATATCCTTATCATTTTTCTCTACAGATTTTCCAAAACACCAGTTATAGACATCAAGTAAATTGAACTCTACTGAAGGGTCAAATATTCTGTAATCAAGATCAACTAGAGGACTACTCTCTTGGGAAATTACAGGAGGTTGAATAGGTCTAACAACTTCAGTAGACTCAGTCGTGAGTGTAGGAGTGGGTTTATCAAGTTTAGAAGACTCATGCTGAGGAATTTTAGCAGAGGCTTTCTTCTGAGGTTTTGGGCCTCCTGATTTGGGGGTTACTTGTTTCTTAGTCATTTTTGGCTAAACAGAGCAAGGTTAAACGATTTTCTAAGTTCTCTTTTGGAAACAAGGGGCTTTTGAAAGATTTTTTTTGGTGAAATAGGATTTTGAGCAGGGTTCTGGATGGAAAAAAGGATTTTAATGCTCATAGGATGATTTTGATCGATTTTAGTAGTGAAAAATGATCAGGAAATGGGTAAAACTTGCTAAAATGGAAATAAGGGATTCTGGGGAAAATTTGACAGGGTTTCCCCTATATTTTGGATGTTTTTTGGACTCTTTGTGTGGATAATTCATTAAATTAAAGGAAATGGCTGGTAAAATGATGTTTTTTCCTTTGAAATTGAAGTTTTTGTGGACAAGATTGATGAAAAATACCTTTACAGGTATAATTGCAATCGATTAATTTGCAGGCGCTTTCAAAGTCTTCAATTCTGCTGAATTAGGCTATCAGAGGGTATGGTGGATCTTTGTGATTGAATTGCAGAGGAAAATGGTCCTTCAAATAATCATTGGTTCACTAGTAGGCTCACAAATGATAAAAAGGGCTCAACAAAGGTTCTTCACAAGTTTACAGGCACGAATAGGTGAAAATTAATGAAAACCGTAAGTTTTAATGTGTTAAACCTTAAGTCGAATCAAGGTTTAATGGCATTTATTTCATATAATGGCAGGAGTGGTTTTGCATTGGGTTGGGCAATTTATCGTGTGGCTATGAAGTGGTAAGTGGTATTTCGCTTTTTGAACGCGATTCAATCAAATATTGACACATCAATATGGGGTGATTTGGGAAAACAACCCATATCATGTAGATTTTACAAAACATCAATGAATCACTTTATGTGGGCGATATAGATTATTGGCCGTCGGATCTGGCTCTCTCAAGCAAAATTTCACGATTATATGCAAAGGTGCGGGGAAAAGACATCATTGGGTTCAATTTGGACTATTGGATCTTGATGTGAATAAAGATCTGACGACTGATAACTAACGCGATGGGGAAGGGTAAAGGTTGTTGCGCTGAATATGGATCGTCGAATCAAAAGTGAATTGGAGATCGGAGGGTCAAAATTCAATCCGATGGAGTAAAGGGATTTTGTTAATTTTTAAGTACAAATAGACTTTTTCCAATGAAAAAAGTGATCGGGAGGGGTTTTAGAAAGGGATTTAACCAAGGTTAATGTTTGCAGTGAAGGGATATGCATTGAGAGCATTGTAAAAGGGTTGTATTTTTAACCTTTGGTTAAGGGAGTTGAGAAAGGAAAAAGGGTTATGAAGCTTAGCTTGAACGAAACTTCGGGTTTTTCACTATTTTTGTTTTAAACATATATTTAAACATGTTTAAGAGTTTTTTCATATATTTTTATTATATAGTAATTAAATCAAAGTGATTTAACTACTATAGGGGGCGGGATTTTACATAAAGATATATTTTAGTCAAAGGGGTTGTAATTTGGGTATTTTATTTAAACATGTGGGATTTATTAACTTTGGCTAAAGTTATAATATATGGGTTTTTGGGGCTATTATATAAAAGGAGTTATATACTATAGGAAAAGGTTATTTCTATAGGGAATTAATACATAAGTCAAAGTTAATATGGAAGTGGGATAAGTATACTCAAAATACATAAAATATCCAATTAAAGTGAAATTTTAAAAGACAATTTGCATTAATCTTATCACTTTAACTTAAGATATAATGTAATTTTGAGGGTTTAATATTCTCATGTGATGAAGGAAATTAGTCAAATGAGAATTATAGTGTCTTTAAGTAAAAATGAGGTTTTAATTAGGATTATTCAAGGGGATGAATGCATGAAATGGAATAATGATGTGAGTTTAAGAGTTTAATATAAACATTTTACATTTTCAACTAATCAGCCATAGAGCCTTGGGTCTGGTCCCAACAAAAGTCAAGGAAATGACTTGATCCTTTCTGACTGATAGTTTAGAATGTTTCATGACTATGGGGCGGGGAAGTTAGTTACTTGCATCCTTGATGAATGATATTTACAATGAGACTTCTCACCTTCTTCTACCTACCCAACTTACCATGCTAACATTTTTTTCCTTTTAGTAAGATGCATTTGAGCTAGCAACCTTTACAGCATTTATTCTTTCTGAAAACAAATAAAATTATCTAATTCTACACTTATTTCATCCATGAATCCAGATTAAACTATTGGATTCACTTATTTCTCTACCTAACTATTGAATTGTCATGATTAAACTGTATGACAACTCTTTATTCTCTATCAAGAACATTTGAAATTAAAAAGTGACAAGTCAAGATTAATTTGTTCAACTCATCACGAACTATGGCATTTATTGACACTTTGCCATAGTCAAAAGGTAAAAGTAGTGGCATTTATACTTGCACACTTTCATTTTTTATTCATTTTTCTTTTTGGGTCTTTTATTTTTTCTAAGTCCTTTGATTTTTCTTTTAGGACTTTTTACCCTTTTTTTGATTTTTTTTTTATTTTTTTGATTTTTTACAAAATATGTGAATACAACTTGCAGAAGGCAACATATGTACAGATTTACAAGATTACCAATATTCAAGTCAAAATTATGAATCCTATATTATAGGTCACTAACAAGCTTGATGAGAAATGTGAAGGAATGAACATTGTTGTCACTAGATTCATGGTCAAATTCACCAATTTAAGGCAAAAGTGACTTCCCGATATCGTGGTGATCAATGATAAGTTAATGCCTCATAATGATTATGACAAAAAGATCAGAGAACATGCCAAAGAGTAGGTGAACAAGCCAATAGGCCAAGGTTTTCCCACAGGGAAAGTATTGCTAAAAGGTTTTGAAGATTTGTTTTATTTGCAGTATGAAATCAAACATTTTTTTATCATCAAACCTACATTTCCAGGTACACTGAGGCTGATGAGAATATTAGGAAACTCAAGAATATTATAATTCCTGAAAGTGAGGAGTGGAAAGCATTGACTTATTTGCTATGAAAATAGAAAGGCAAACTTTTGAAAAATTAAAATTATGTTTGCTGATTTCACAGTCAAAACAAATTTTTACAGCAAGAAGGTAGTTTTACTGAAGGTAAAGAGTATCAGTCATAAAGAGTATCAGTGATAAAGAGTATTTGCGAGAAAGAGTATCAGTGAAAAAAACTATATTTTGAAAAATATCTAAGAGGCCAGCAGAGAAGACACATAAGCAGCCAGCTGCTTCTTATCTTAAAACTGTTTCTATTTATTTTGAATAAAATAGGACAGCTTGCCAGTTTGTTGAGAAAGATGTCACTATTTTTGTTGTAAGAGATTTAATTTTCCTAAGTTTATTCCTAGAAGTCATCTAGGATATTTTCTAAAACATTTTATATAAATGCATCACTCTTGGAAGTATTTTTGTGTGGAATAAAATTGCTAGAGATTACTATAGATATTTTTTTGAGATGAAGGCTTTGGGTTTCGATTTTGAGTAGCAGACTAGATCACCTTTTGGCATCATACTTTAGGATCCCTGTGATATGCTATTTGGAGTGAAGTACTCTCTTAAACTTTTCATTGTTGTCTTCTTTTATTTCATGCATACATCTGTGTTTTAATTCTAAATCTGAATGTATAACTAGGAGTATTACTACATGACATGTTAATAGCACCCTGTTTTTAACTAGTTATCATTTCATTGTTTTCTTTTGATTTCTAGTGTAGGGAATTCTTAATTTCTCCCTCTCTCGTTTGACCTCTATCTTCTATTTGAATTTTCTGGATCAAAGGATCCTTAAGTGCCCTTTATCCCGATCATACCATCTCATAAACCATGTTTAGATGATCTCCAAGGGTTATCTACCTTGCCCTGCAGGAATTTTACCTTTTAGGCCTTGATCCCAGTTCTGTTAGCTTGACTTTGACTCCATAGCCTAATGGACAAGCAGATTTCCCTTTATCTACCCTCCAAGTGAAATTTTCCCACCAAATCCAACAAAACAAAACCAATTCTGTACTTTAATAACTAGCCTAATATTCAAAACTAAAATAAAGTTAAACTTGAAAGAGAGAACCCTCTCTGAACCCTAGAAAAGATAGATCGTAGAGTTTGAAGTAGGTTTGTGGTTACCTCTAGTATTCTTTGACTAAAAACCAAAATCCCACAGCTTAAGAATTTACTGGAGTGATAACATTACTGGCAATCATACTAGGGATAACCAGTCCTCAGTCATAAAATTAATTTCAAAGGAATCATTTAAATTATCCTGTTACTTTAAGATTGCTTTTATAGGTTGTGGGTATTGGAAAATTATAATTCTAGCTTCTAGGAAAGTCTATTATACCAGGTCTAACCCAGATCCTAAGCCTGTTGTCATAGTAGATGACCCAAACAGAATTGGTAAAAAGAAAAAAGAAAAAAAAAAAATAGAATCTAAAATCTCATTGATAAGAGTCACTTCATTACCAAGTGAATTAGAAAGTCTGCAAGACACTGATTTTGATCTGAAATTTGGGCATTCCTTATTTAAAAGTAAATCTGAAAATGATTTAAAAACTGTTGTTTTAGACCCTGCTTTTATTTCATTTTTGAATGTAAAACAAAAATCTATTGCAATAAATTCTAGATCTAGGAAAGCTGAATATCAGTCCAAAGTTGAGGAAATTAATGTCACTATTCTAAAGGATATTGATGAAGCTATTGAACTAGCTCATTTATTGACTTATGCAAATAGACCTTCAGCTTCTCAATTACATACCACAATAATTCCAGCTATAGATTCATCTGTTTACGTTGTCACATCATTCATAAATCCTACTACCAGCTCATCTACATATCCATTTATCCCTAAACTACCTCTACAGCTGAGAGTATTATTTCCACTAATTATTTCATCCAATATATCCACTAATTCACCCTTTGATTTCTTAAAAACATCATCCTCATTTTCCAGCACTTCAAATACCATCTATAGTTCTTCCACTATCATTTCGAGCACAACTCCAAGCAATTCAACCTTACCTCCTAGTGAAGCTAAGATTCAAGCTATGGTTGCTAGATTTTCTCCCCTTGTCCTACCACAACAACTTCATGATATGCCACAAGACTATCAAAACAAAATACCACTATTTGATGGAACTACTTAATATTCTGCTCAACTACATATTACCAAAATGAAAAAATTCTTTGAAATTTATGAAATTGATGATTCAGATGTTCAAATGAGACTGTTTGCTCAAACTTTAATAGGAACAATTAAGAAATGGTTTAAATATTTATCTGATGGTAGTGTAAATGATTTAGCTGTCTCTTTTACTTTGTTTTTAAATAAATGGGAAAAGAAAAACAACTCCCTCCAAATTTTGTATAAATTTGATAATTTGAAAAGAGCTCCAAATGAGTCAGTCCAAGATTACTACACTAGGTATAATAGTGTCTATAATTCTATTCTTGCCAATCTAAAACCTACTCCTTATTGCATTTTGCTCAAATTCCCTCATGGATTTGACACAAATATGGCTTACCAATTAAGGGAAAGAGATGCAAATACCTTAGAAAAAATGCAAACTGATGCAGTAAGTGTTGAATTGAACATTCTAGCTGGAAAAATTAGACTTAGAAATGAAAGAAGAGTGACAATCAAAGAAGAGAATGCAAATTCAGACACAAAAATGGATGTTATAGCCAAAACCCTAGAAATATTAATTGATAGATTAGATAATATGGAGAGAAGACCTTAGTGGGATAACCAACAACAAATTAGAAACCCCAACTTTAGAAAAAATATAAATTCTGGAAAAGGAAAAGAAACATCCCCGGACCAAACAATTAGGCCACCATTCCCAGAGAACTATATTGAAAGTTTTTAGAATAACAATGACGATGAGGAGAATACTATTATTCTAATGGGAATTTATGACAACAATACTATTTTCCTTACTCAGGAAGATCAGGAATTGTTTGAACTTCAACAGCCTAAATTAGATTCTAGTGAATCCTTTGATTATAATCAAGGTTATGATTATGCAATAAATGAAATACACAGCTAGTATAACCTTCTTCTACCTATCCAACTTACCATGCAGACTTGAATGACTTGTTTATAGTACCTGCCATGAATTTATTGAATAAGGAACAAGCCCCTAGAATTAATGAAGAAAAAGAGAGGATCTTACAACTATCTGAGAACTCTAAAATAGGGGATTGTTACTTGTACAAGAACTACACAGAGATCAGAGTATATTGTGCACTCTTGGCTCCATATAAATTGCCTAGATTTGTGACTACAAGGATTTTTACTCTATAATATTTAAGGCAACTTTTGAATGAAAATGAAGTCAATTTCATGGCTTCCAAAAAAAAAACTCAGTTTAAACTGAAAAATCAAGTTGGGCCATTCATTGTGAACAACTGAGAAGCAGCAAATGAGATTAATGTCAAGTTGAAAGAATATAAATTCCCATACAGTTTTAGGTGGAATTATGATCCTTAGAGTTTTTTAAGCATGATCATATTGAAATACAAGTTGTTTGCTTTCTTGCATGATCCCAAGCCTGAAATTGAAAAGTATTCCAATAAACTTGAGTGGGAACCAAATACTTTATTTGATGATGACTCAGAGGGCATATCGGGAAACAGTGAAAAGGATAAACAGGTAGATCAAACAAAGGTTGTTACAGTCAATAAAGAAATTGAAATTCTTCATAAAAGAAGCAGAAAGGAACATAGTTTCACATCTGAAACTATTCTAGATAAGAGATTCTGAATTCCCTACAGTAAGAAAAGTAAATTGACTGATGAAGAAAGGCACAAAGAAATTAATATTGATGACAACAATGGCCATCAAACTGATGATGAGGCCACTTTAATTGTAAATGAAACACTTAAGGAGCTTTAGGATGTCCAACTTGAAACACAGCAGAAAGACACTGTCATGGTTGATAAAAAAACAAATGTTGATATGCCCTCTTCTTCCAAAGAACCTGACAACAAAGAGTCAGATATTCAAATCAGGTTCAAAAAAATTAGAGAAAAGAATGAAGAAATCAAAAGTGAAGTATATTCCAAGTTCCTTAAAGAAAAGCCTAGGAATAAAGATAGACTCCTCTTAGCTTTTGATTACTCGTCAAACAAATTGGTTATGTCATTTCTGAAGCCCACAGTGGTTGATCCAAAAAAAATTGTAGATTAGTCAAAGACAGACCTGGAAGTTGATGCAGATGTTTTCCATGAATTGGACCAAATAGAATTCCATAGAAGCAATACTGAGATGCTTTATTCTAAAATAGTCAACAAGACTATGAATTCTATTAGGCTTGAGAAAACACTGATAAACCTTCGAAATCAAATGAAATTGGATAAAGGCTCATTGTATGCCAATAGCTTAAGAATCAAAGCATTGGAAGATATATTAATTGAAGCAGGAGCTGACCCAGCAAACATTGAAGGGGAAAAAACCATAATCAAATAGAAAAATGAAGACATAGCAGCTCTCAGGAGACAACTAAAATTGCCTCAAAGTGAAAATCCACAGGCAAAAGAAATCCTTCAACAAAAGACAAAAAATGATGAACTAAAACAGCTTGTTCTAAATATGACAACCCAAATAAAGGAAATGGAAAGCCAAATAGAAGCTTTCAAGCAAGAAAATGAAGATATGAAGAAATCTCAACAGGTTTCCATTCCTACAGTTATCCCAACTGTAAGTACAGATGTTCCCTCAACATTGGCAGAACATTTGGCACCGCAAGGAGTATTGGCAACGACAGTGTCAATTACTTCTAAAGATATCTCTTCCACTTCCTCATCAACATCATAGATAAACACAGTAGGAGAAACAACTGCAATAATCAAGGCTATGGAGGACATGTCTATAAAAGATCAAGAAATACTCAGTTTAAAAGGCACCATCAAAGATCTGGAAACATCTAAAAGAGATGCCTTAATCACTTCCAAAGGACATGAACAGAGGGCTGACAGATTACAAGGACAGGTGAAAATTCTTCAATAGTAGGTAAATTTTACTGAATATGTTGCCTATATAAAAAATCATTTGTGGACAAAAATCACTGAAGGCATTCACTTACAATGGCATCATATTCAAATAATATATGAACAAAAATCATTACTGACAATGCAACAACATTCAAATCCAAAAAAATGATTTCTTTCTGCCATAAATACCATATTACCTTAGGTCATTCCACAGCATACTATCCCCAAGGTAATGTTTTGGTCGAATCCTCAAATAAAATTTTAATCAACATCATCAAAAAACTACTCCAAGACAATAAAAAGACATGGAACAAGAAGCTGGTCTATGCCCTTTGGGCTGATAGACTTACTACAAAAAAGTCTATAGGAACTTCACCCTATTAGATTGTTTATGGTACAGATGCAGTTTTCCCTTCTTCCTTGGGTATCCCAGTCATGAAGATTATCCAGGAATCACAGGTGGAAACTAATGATATTCAAAGAAGAATTAATGAAACCATACACCTCCAACAAATCAGAGATGAAGTTTATGAAAAGTCACAAGTTTTACAGGACAAGATCAAAAAGCTTTTTGATAAAAGAGTTAAGGAAGATGACTTTTTCATTGGAGATCAAGTTTTAGGATGGGATTCAAGAAGAGAAGATAAAGGTAAACATGGGAAGTTTGACTTTCTATGGAAAGGACCTTATGTGATATATGGTTACAGAGGTAATAATTCCTTTTTCATCAGGAATTTGGATGGAACTGAGTGTCAAGAAGGACCAATGAATGGTAGGATGCTGAAACACTACTATTCCTTAGAGTCCCTTACCAGTTAGATTCATTTACATTATCATTGTAAATATTCATAGTTAGTGTGTAGATTGGATTGGATATTTTAGCTACAAATTTGAAGCCCGAAGAGAAGGCCCTAAGCTTTGCAGTATAAGATTTCATAAATATGATTTTTTGCAGAAAAAGGAAGAAAATTACAGGATCACCAAAGTCAATGGATAAGGCTACTGATCTCAGAGTTCTTGACATTTCACCAGGAAATTCCATCCCCAAGTGAAGTCGATGTTAGTGACCTATAATATAGGATTCATAATTTTGACTTGACTATTGGTAATTTTTTAAATCTGTACACACTTTGCCTTATGCAAGTTGTATTCACATATTTTGTAAAACAAAAGAGTCAAAATAATCAAAAAATCAAAAAGAGGGTAAAAATTCCTAAAAGAAAAATCAAAGGACTTAGAAAAAATAAAAGACCCCAAAATAAAAATGAATAAAACATGAAAGCGTGCAAGCATAAATGCCACTACTTTTTATCTTTTGACTATGGCAGAGTGTCAATAAATGCCATAGTCTATGATGAGTTAAACAGTTTAATCTTGACTTGTCATGTTTCAATTTCACTTGTTGTAGATAGAGAATAATGAATTGTCATACAATTTAATCATGACAATACAGTAGTTAGATAGAGAAATAAAGTGAATCCAACAGTTTAATCTAGATTCATGTTTGGTTGATAAACAAACAATTGTTGATATGCCCTCTTCTTCCAAATATCAAAAGTGAAAACCTAGTCCAGTATCTTGGTAAACCTAGTCCAATATCATGGTAAATTAGATCGGAGGGTCAAAATTCAATCCGATGGAGCAAAGGGATTTGGCTAGGTTTTAAGTACAAACAGACCTTTTCCAATGAAAAAAGTGATCGGGAGGGGTTTTAAAAGGGATTTAACCAAGGTTAATAATAGGGGTATGGGATATGTATCGGGGAATTGGGTTAGGTTGTATCTTTAACCTTGGGTAAAGGGAGTCGGGGAAGGAAAAATAAGCAAAGGGCATAGACTTTATTTGAAGTTTATTTTAAATGAAACTTCGGGTTTTTTCAATTTTTTTGTTTTAAACATATATTAAAACATGTTTAAGGGTTTTATGCATATAATTTTATTATATAGTAATTAAATCAAGG
This sequence comes from Pinus albicaulis, assembly GCA_034641835.2. Lineage (NCBI taxonomy): Eukaryota > Viridiplantae > Streptophyta > Pinopsida > Pinales > Pinaceae > Pinus > Pinus albicaulis. The sequence goes on along the minus strand of CM076583.1, from coordinate 10,328,642 downwards.
TGATTTACTTACCATAGGGGGCGAGATTTAATATAAAGATATATTTTAGCCAAAGGGGTTGTAATGTGGGTATTTTATTTAAACATGGGGGATTTATTAACTTTGGCTAAAGTTATAAAATAGCCCCAAAGCCACCAATTCAACAACAGTCAATGAGCCAAGAAAGAATCCTACTGACTTCAAAATATCAAATCCTAAATCTTCTGTTGAGAATCCTAAATCTGATAAAACTTTTGCTAACCCTCAAAATGTTCCTGAAAAAATAATTAAAGATAGAAAAAACCAAGAAACTCAAACATATGACAAGAGAAAAGCTCAAACCAAAATTAAAACTGTAGATACTCAAGAAAATTCATCACAAACCACAGTTCCAAAAGACGAAGTAATTCAAGCCATCAGATCTCAACCAACATTCAACATGCAGTCTAAAATATCCAAGTTAAAGATAGTTGTCCCATTAGTTGAATTAGCTAAGAATGACTTGTATAGATCAATGATTTCTAAAGCATTAAATGTGAATGAGAATGAAGATACTTTTAACATGAGTGAAGATAGTCTTGAGTTAATTTTTGGTCCCAGTGTAGATGGAAAACATTTAGATGGGTCAGTCCCTCCATTTTATGTAAGTCTTACTATACATGACCAAATATTGCACAATGCTATGCTAGATACAGGAGCTTCCCACAACCTAATGCCCAAAGCTATAATGGAAACTCTCAATCTAGACATAACTAGACCATATAAGGACCTATTTTCATTTGATTCATCCAATGTCCAATGTATAGGTTTGATTAAATATCTGCGTGTAAACCTAGTCCAATATCCTGGTAAAAGCATGATCATGGATGTTGTAGTAGCTGACATCCCGCCAAAGTATGGCATGCTTCTTTCTCACTCATGGGGAGCAAAGTTACAGGGATCTCTACAACTTGATATGAGTTATGCCACTATCCTGGTATTTGGACAACCTAAAAAGATTTACAGAGAAACCTTGATGAAGTACATGATCAGTACTACTGACAGACTTACCAATTATCCAATCTATTCCACTCCTAATGATCTTGATTCCTTTATCCTTAGTAACTCTGATCAAAATGAAAATCCAACTGAACTCACTGATAAAAAACTCAAAATAATGGATGATTATATTGGCCAGGAAGCTTTATGCATTTAGATTTTGATGGATCTGTTAATAAATTTGGAGCTAGAGCAGGTGTGTGGATTACGAACATTGAAACAAGCCCTTCTGAAGGACATGCCCTTAGATTAAACTTAAAATGCACCAATAACATGGCTGAATATGAAGCTCTAATCTTAGGTTTGCAAATTATTAGAGAAATGGGAGGAAAAAGAATAATATTCATGGGAGATTATGAATTAGTTATCAAACAAATTAACGTAGAATACTTAGTTTATAATCCTAGACTAGTAAGATACAGAGAAACAATATTGGATTTTCTTGATGATTTTTTGGAATCAAAGTTTGCTATCATCCCTAGAAAATAGAACATACAAGCCCATTTCTTAGCAACCTTTGCCAGTAGTTGTAGATTTCCTTTTTCACCATTACAAAAATACACTGCTGAGATCAAACATAGGCCTATTGTTCTGGATAATGTGAAATATTGGCAAATTTTTTCAGAGGATGAGAAAATTTATCACTTTTTGAATAATGAGCGAGAATTTCAAAATTTTCAAATCAATAACAATTATAACATAGATTCACCTTGTGATATATATTTAAATTTCTGTCAAATAGATGATTTAGATAATTTAGATGTACATAATTTTAATAAGCCTACTATATTTACTCAAAGTGACACAGATGAAATAGAAAAAGTAGATATAGAGGAATTGATAGAAGATGAAATAGATTTGATTGATTTAAAAAATAATATTTTACCGAGAGGTTTAACTCCTGTAGAAGACCTATTTGACTCTAATGATGTGCCCAAAAGGCCAAAAATGAACCAGTTAAGTCTGATATAGAAGAGTATAACTTAGGGACAGATGAAAAACCAAGAACAATCAAACTATCCAAATCCTTATCATTAGATGAAAAGGTTAAATACATAGAACTTTTGAAAGAATATCAGGATGTCTTTGCATGGAGTTACGAAGACTTGAAAACTTACAACACAGACATAATCCAACATAAAATTCCTTTAAAAGAAAATCAAAAACCTTTTAAAAAAAACTCAGAATGATTAATCCAGTTTTGTAACCTTTAATCGAAAAAGAAGTTAAAATAATGTTTGATGCGTAGATAATTGCACGAGTCAGATTTTTTGACTGGGTATCTAATTTAGTGCCAACTAGAAAGAAAACATGAGAAATTAGACTATGCATAGACTTTAGAAATCTTAATAAAGCATCCTTGAAGGATAATTACCCCTTGCCAAAAATGGATCATATTTTGCAGAGGGTGGCAGGTTCTTCAAGAATCTCTTTATTAGATGGTTTCTCTCATTACAATCAAATTCTAGTTGATGAAGATGACCAAACCAAAACTGCATTTACTACTCCATGGGGCACTTTCATATATGTGAAAATGCCTTTTGGGCTAAACAATGCAGGAGCTACATTTCAAAGGGCCATGGATATTTCCTTTGCCAACGAGATACATGAGTTTTTAGTCCTTTATCTGGATGATATTACGTTTTTTTTCGAAAAAAAATGATGAACACTTAGATCACCTGAGACAAGTTTTTATCAAATGTAGAAAATATGGTATATCTCTTAATCCTAAAAAGACTCTTTTTGGGCTAGAATAAGGCAAATTGTTAGGTCACATCATTTCAAAAGAAGGCATTAGAATAGACCCTGCAAGAATTGAAGAAATTCTAAACATTCAACCACTAAGGAACATAAAATAACTCCAAGCATTCTTGGGGAAAATCAATTTTCTAAGAAGATTCATCTCTAATCTGGCTGAAATTATAAAAGATCTTAACAACATGCTTAAAAAGGACTCCTCAATTAAATGGAAAATAAAGGCCAAACAATCTTTTGAATCTATCAAACGGGCCTTAACAAAAGCACCAGTCCTTATCAGTCCAGATTACACAAAATATTCCATAATCTTTTCCTTTGCATCCGAACACACCATAGCTATAATTCTTCTTTAGAAAAACAATCAAGGCTTTGAACAGCCTATTGCATTTTTTAGTAAAGCTCTCAGAGATGCACCATTGAAATACAATATAATAGAAAAATAGGCCTTGACTCTGGTTAAAGCTATCAAAGATTTTAGGGTGTATATACTTCATTCACACATCATTGCATATGTCCCTAATGCAGTAGTTAAAGACATTTTGACTGAATATGGACCAGATAGTAGGAGAGGAAAGTGGATAGCCACAATCCTACAATACGATCTGGAAATTAAACCAACCAAACTCATTAAAGGACAGGGCTTAGCAAGATTGATGGCTGAATCAAATTGCAATGCTTTAGATATAAATTTCATTGCACAAGTAGATGAATAGGAAGAGATGGCGACTCCATTGATCAGTGAGGCCTATCTAGACTCACCATGGTACTCTGATATAATCTTTGTACTAACAAATTTACAAGCTCCTCCTGGACTAAAAAAAACCAAGGAAAGATTCATCAAGCAAAAAGCAATGAGGTTCTGTATCTTAAATAATGCACTTTATTGGAGAGAAAGTACTGGGATTTTATTTAATTTTTTATTGAAATCTGAGGCTGACAAGATCCTTGAGGAATTTCATGCAGGTGACTGTGGAGGCCATCTATACTTGAAGAGTACTGCACACAAAATACTAAGAGCTAGTTTTTACCAGCCATATTTATTTTCTGATGTTAAAAAGTTTGTTACCTCTTGCCATAAATGCCAAAATTTTGAAGGATAGAAGAAACTGTTACCTTTACCTATAAAACCAATATCCACTGAAAAACCATTTCAACTATGGGGGTTAGAATTCATAGGTGAAATTCATCCTCCATCTTCAGGTCACCACAAATGGATTTTAACTGCTACTGATTACTTTACAAAGTGGATAGAAGAAATTCCCACTAGGTAAGCTACAGACTCAGTTATAATCTCATTCATAGAAAGTAATATTTTGTCAAGATTTGGATGCCCACATAAAATCATTACTAACAATGCAGCAGCATTCAAATCCAAAAAAATGATTTCTTTCTGCCATAAATACCATATTACCTTAGGTCATTCCACAACATACTATCCCCAAGGTAATGGGTTGGTTGAATCCTCAAATAAAATTTTAATCAACATCATCAAAAAACTACTCCAAGACAATAAAAATACATGGAACAAGAAGCTGGTCTATGCCCATTGGGCTAATAGACTTACTACAAAAAATTCTATAGGAACTTCACCCTATCAGATTGTTTATGGTACAGATGCAGTTTTTCCTTCTTCCTTGGGTATCCCAGTCATGAAGATTATCCAGGAATCACAGGTGGAAACTAATGAAATTCAAAGAAGAATAAATGAAACCATACACCTCCAACAAACCAGAGATGAAGTTTATGAAAAGTCACAAGTTTTACAGGACAAGATCAAAAAGATATTTGATAAAAGAGTTAAGGAAGATGACTTTTTCATAGGAGATCAAGTTTTAAGATGGGATTCAAGAAGAGAAGATAAAGGTAAACATGGTAAGTTTGACTTTCTATGGCAAGGACCTTATGTGATATATGGTTACAGAGGTAATAATTCCTTTTTCATTAGGAATTTGGATGGAACTGAGCTTCAAGAAGGACTAGTGAATGGTAGGATGCTAAAACACTACTATTCCTTAGAGTCACTTAATAGTTAGATTCGTTTACATTATCATTGTCAATATTCATAGTCAGTGTGTAGATTGGATTGGTATTTTAGCTACAAAGTTGAAGCCCGAAGAGAAGGCCCTAAGCTTTGCAGTATAAGATGCCATAAATATGATTTGTTGCAGAAAAAAGAAGACAATTACAGGATCACCAAGGTCAATGGATAAGGCTATTGATCTCAGAGTTCTTGAAATTTCAGCAGGAAATTCCATCCCCAAGTGAAGCCGCTGTTAGTGACCTATAATATAGGATTCATAATTTTGACTTGATTGTTGCTAATCTTGTAAATCTGTACATACTTTTCCTTGTGCAAGTTGTATTCACATATTTTGTATATTAAAAAAAAAAAGTCAAAATAATCAAAAAATCAAAAAGAGGGTAAAAAGTCCTAAAAGAAAAAATTCAAAGGAATTAGAAAAAATAAAAGACCCCAAAAGAAAAATGAATAAAACGTGAAAGTGTGCAAGCATAAATGCCACTACTTTTTACCTTTTGACTATGGCAGAGTGTCAATAAATGCCATAATCCATGATGAGTTAAACAGTTTAATCTTGACTTGTCATGTTTCAATTTCACTTGTTGTAGATAGAGAATAATGAATTTTCATACAATTTAATCATGACAATTTAGTAGTTAGGTAGAGAAATAAAGTGAACCCAACAGTTTAATCTGGATTCATGGATGAAATAAGTGTAGAATTAGATAGTTTTATTTTCTTTCAGAAAGAATAAATGTTGTGAAGGTTGCTAGCTCAAATGCACCTTACTACAAAGGAAGAAAAAATGTTAGCATGGTAAGTTGGGTAGGTAGAAGAAGGTGATAAGTCTCAATGTAAATATCATTCATCTAGGCTGCAAAATAACTAATTTCCCCTTCCCATAGTCATGAAACATTCTAACCTATTAGTCAGAAAGGCTCAAGGCATTTGCTTGACTTTTGTTGGGACCAGACCCAAGGCTCTATGACTGATCAGTTGAAAGTGTTAAATGTCTATATTAATCCCTAAAAATCACACCATTATTCCATTTCATGCATTCATCCCCCTGAATAATCGTAAGTAAAACCTCATTTTTACTTAAAGACATTATAATTTCCATTTGAATAATTTCCATCATCACATGAGAAAAATTAAACCCTCAAAATTACATTATATCTTAAGATAAATTGATAAGATTAATGCAAATTGTCTTTTAAATTTCACTTTACTTGGTTATGTTTATGTATTTTGAGTATACCTTGTCCTATTTTCATATTAACTTTAACTTGTGTATTAATTCCCTATAGAAATAACCTTTTCCTATATTATAACTCCTTTTCTACGATAGCCCCCAAAACCCATATATTATAACTTTAGCCAAAGTTAATAAATCCCACATGTTTAAATAAAATACCCACATTACAACCGCTTTGGCTAAAATATATCTTTATATTAAATCCCGCCCCCTATGGTAAGTAAATCACCTTGATTTAATTACTATATAATAAAATTATATGCATAAAACCCTTAAACATGTTTTAATATATGTTTAAAACAAAAATATTGAAAAAACCCGAAGTTTCATTTAAAATAAACTTCAAATAAAGCCTATCCCCTTTGCTTATTTTTCCTTCCCCGACTTCCTTTACCCAAGGTTAAAGATACAACCTAACCCAATACCCCGATACATATCCCATACCCCTACTATTAACCTTGGTTAAATCCCTTTTAAAACCCCTCCCGATCGCTTTTTTCATTGGAAAAGGTCTGCTTGTACTTAAAACTTAACCAAATCCCTGTACTCCATCGGATTGAATTTTGACCCTCCGATCTCCATTTCACTTTTGATTCGATGATCCATATTTAGCACGACGACCTTTACCCTTCCCCATCGCGTTAGTTATCAACCGTAAGATATTTATTCAATTCAAAATCCAACGACCCAAAATGAACCTGATAATGTATTTTCCCCGCACCTTTTCATTTGCTCTGGACCCCTCGCTTTTGAAAGCTAAATCTGATGGCCAATACCTCATATCGTGCCCATAAGGTGTCCGATTGAAGTTTTATAAAATCTACGCGATATGGGTGGTTTTCCCAAACCACCCCATGTCAATGTGTCATAAAATGATTGGATCACATTCAAAAAGAAAAATACCACTTACCGCTTCATATCCGTGTGATAAATCGATCAGCCAAATCCAAAACCGCTCTCGCCATTATATGAAATTAATGCAATTAAACCTTGATTTGACTTACGGTTTAACACATTAAAACATATGGTTTTCATTACTTTTCACCTATTCGTGCCTATAAACTTGTGAAGAACCTTTGATGAGCCTTTTTCATCATTTACGAGCCTACCAGTGAACCAGTGATTATTTGAAAGACCATTTTCCTCTGCAATTCAATCAGAAAGAGCCACCATACCCTTTGATAAGCCAAATTTTCCAGAATTGAAGACTTTCAAAGCATCTGCGACTTAATCGACCACAATTATACCTGTAAAGGTATTTTTCGTCAATCTCGTCCATAATAAGCTTCAATTTCAGAGGAAAAACATCACTTTACAAGCCATTTCCTTTAATTTTCTGAATTATCCACATAGAGAGTCCCAAAAACATCCAAAATATAGGGGAAACCTTGTCAAATTTTCCCCAAAATCTCTCATTTCCATTTTAGCAAGTTTTTCCCATTCCCTGATCATTTTTCACTACTAAAAATGATCAATATCATCCTCTGAGCATTAAAAATCCTTTTTTCCATCCAGAACCCTGCTCAAAAACATATTTCATGAGAGAAATCCTTCAAAAGCCCCTTTTTTCCAAAAAAAGAACTTAGCAAATAGCTTAAGCTTGCTTTGTTCAGTTAAAAAATGTCGAAGAAACAAGTAACCCCCAAATCAGGAGGCCCAAAACCTCAGAAGAAAGCCTCTACTAAAATGCCTCAGCCTAAGTCTTCTAAACTTGATAAACCCACCCATGCACTCACTGCTGAGTCCACTGAAGTTGTTAGGCTTGTCCAACCTTCAGTTACTTCACAAGAAAATAGTGTTGTTGTTGATCTTGATTACAGAATATTAGATTCTTTAGTTGAATTCAATTTACTTGATGTCTATAACTGGTGTTTTGGAAAATATGTAGAGAAAAATGATAAAGATATACCAGTTTGGGATTCCAATCTACCAAATTACATTGTCCCTATTACTCATTCAGCCCCTGATTTTGTCAGATTGTGTCATTCATATTATCTTCCAGACCAGAGGTGCATTGTCAATAAATAGAGGGAGGTCATATTTTATATCAATGCAGAATCCATAAACTCTATGCTACAACTAAACCATGACCCCCATGTTGCTTCATTGTCAACAGAGGATTTAACTTAGCTTTACCTAGACCTAGATTTTGCTTCCAAGTTCAAAATATTCCAGACTTTTTTCCCCACACAGGTTGATATCCCTAAGCTTAATACTCCATTTCATACATTTTACTTTCCAAGTGAAACAAGGCAAATTGTCTCCATGCTATCATTTATACTGGGATATAATAGTGATGAGTTCACTAATGTTGCTATCTTAGGTTTTCTGTCTACTTTGAGTCCTGGCCATCCTCCATCCATTGTACACAACTTCTCCATGTTCATTGCAGAAAACATGCACTACCAATTGTCTAGATTACCAGAAGAAGGTGTCTTTAGATATACTTCATATCTACTTCATCTCTTTTTGTATTATCAAGCAGACAAGTTTCCTATTGAATTTTAGAAGCTAGATCCAGAAGGGAATGTACTTTCAGTTGTATTTTGGTCATCAATTTTGAGGAAATGGAACAGGGAATACACTTATGCAGACTTCAATGACTCATTTATAGTACCTGCCATGAATTTATTGAATAAGGAGAAGACCCCTAGAATTAATGAAGGAACAAAGAGGATCTTACAACTATCTGAGAGCTGTAAAACAGGGGATTGGTACTTGTACAAGAACTACACAAAGATCAGAATATATGGTGCACTCTTGGCTCCATATAAATTGCCTAGATTTGTGACTACAAGGATTTTTTCTCTAGAATATTTGAGGCAAATTTTGAATGCAGATGAAGTCAATTCCATGGCTTCCAGAAAAAAGACTCAGTTTAAATTGAAAAATCAAGTTGGGCCATTCATTGTGAACAATAGAGAAGCAAAAAATGAGATTAATGTCAAGTTGAAAGAATATAAATTCCCATACAGTTTTAGGTGGAATTATGATCCTTAGAGTGTTTTAAGCATGATCATATTGAAATACAAGTTGTTTGCTTTCTTGCATGATCCCAAGTCTCAAATTGAAAAGTATTCCAATAAACTTGAGTGGGAACCAAATACTTTATTTGATGATGACTCACAGGGCATACCGGGAAACAGTGAAAAGGATAAACAGGTAGATCAAACACAGGTTGTTACAGTCAATAAAGAAACTGAAATTCTTCATAAAAGAAGTAGAAAGGAAGATAGTTTCACATCTGAAACTATTCTAGATAAGAGATTCTGAATTCCCTACAGTAAGAAAAGTAAATTGACTGATGAAGAAAGGGATAAAGAAATTAATATTGATGACAACAATGGCCATCAAACTGATGATGAGGCCACTTTAATTGTAAATGAAACACTTAAGGAGCTTCAGGATGTCCAACTTGAAACACAGCAGAAAGACACTGTCATGGTTGATAAAAAAACAAATGTTGATATGCCGTCTTCTTCCAAATATCCTGACAACACAGAGTCAGATATTCAAATCAAGTTCAGAAAAATCAGAGAAAAGAATGAAGAAATCAAAAGTGAAGTATATTCCAAGTTCCTTAAAGAAAAGCCTGGGAATAAAGATAGACTCCTCTTAGCTTTTGATTACTCGTCAAACAAATTGGTTATGTCATTTCTGAAGCCCACAGTGGCTGATCCAAAAACAATTGCAGATTACTCAAAGACAAACCTGGAAGTTGATGTAGATGCTGTCCATGAATTGGACCAAATATTATTCCATAGAAGCAATACTAAGATGTTGTATTCTAAAATAGTCAACAAGACTATGAATTCTATTAGGCTTGAGAAAACACTGATAAGCCTTCAAAATCAAATAAAATTCGATAAAGCCTCATTGTAAGCCAATAGCTTAAGAATCAAAGCATTGGAAGATATAGTAATTGAATAAGGAGCTGACCCAACAAACATTGAAGGGGAAAAAGCCATAATAAAACAAAAAAATGAAGACATAGCAGCTCTCAGGGGACAACTAAAATTGCCTCAAAGTGAAAATCCACAGGCAAAAGAAATCCTCCAACAAAAGACAGAAAATGATGAACTAAAAAAGCTTGTTCTAGAGATTACATCCCAAATAAAGGAAATGGAAAAACAGCTAGAAGATTTCATGCAAGAAAATGAAAATCTGAAGAAAGCTCAGCAGGTTTCCATTCCTACAGTTATCCCAACTGTAATTACAGTTGTTCCCTCAACATTGGCAGAAAATTTGGCACCGCAAGGAGTATTGGCAACTGCAGTGTCAGTTACTTCTAAAGATATCTCTGCCACTTCCTCATCAACATCGTAGATAAACACAGTAGGAGAAACAACTGCAGTAATCAAGGCCATGGAAGACATGTCTATAAAAGAACAAGAAATATTGAGTTTAAAAGGCACCATCAAAGATCTTGAAACATCTAAAAGAGATGCCTTAATCACTTCCAAAAGACATGAACAGAGGGCTGACAGATTAAAGGAACAGGTAAAAATTCTTCAACAGCAGGTAAATCTTACTAAAGAGGTTGCCTACATAAAAAATCATTTGTGGAAAAAAATCACTGAAGGAATTCAGTTACATTGGCCTTCTATTCAAATAATATATGAACAAAAAGATCTGCTACAAGTTGCCTTAGCAGAAAATGATAAAACAAAGAAAGAACTTGGCAACAAACCACCACAAGCAGTTCAGCTCGTATCATTTTTGAATAGTAAAAGAGGGGAAGAACTAGAAGAAATGAAGATTCCTAATAGGAGAGAGGTTATTCTTGAGATCAGAAAGGTCCTAAAAAAGAGAAATATTATGAACAATCTGGAAGAAAAATGTGACAATATGAACATATCAATCAGTAAATTCAGGACCGAGTATGACTTGCTGCTAGAAGCAGGACTTCCAGGTATTCATGCATTAAATGAAAAGTTAATGCCACAGAAGGACTATGATCAGAAAATTAGAGCTCATGCTAAGGAGCAAGCTAAAAATCCTTTGCCACAAGGATCTCCAAGTGGCAAAGTAATACTTCAATATTTTGATAATTTGTTCTTTTTGGAAAATGAGATTAAGCATCTGTTCATAGTAAAGCCAAACTTTGCTAAATACACAGAGGCTGATGAAAGCTATAGGAAACTGAAGAGTATAAAGATCGCTACAGCTCAACAATGGCAAGAATTCATAGATCTGATGTGAATTTGACAGGTAAAAGATGCAGGAAAGTCACATAAAGAAATCATATTTTACTGTTACCTTAGGGTAAAAATTCAAGGTCAAAGTGTAACAGATTGTTAAAGAGTATCAGTAAAAAGAATGTTACTACTAGTTATTTTTCAATTACAACAACAAAACAGTGAAAAATCAGATGATAAAGAGTATCAAGGTTGAAAGTAAAGAGAAGGAGTGATCTACAAGTCATCTTCCATGAGATAATGCACCCAATGCCAGCAATGCTCACAACACATCATAAAATATTTTTGATTAGGATAATCAATTCTATATTTCCTTGTAAAAGAGAACAACTTGCAAACTATTTTGCTGCTATCCCTTTACTTATGTTACATTTCCTATTTTTCCTTGAAACATTATCTCAAACTTTGAGATATTTTATAAACAATTTATTTGTATAAATAATTCATCATTCGAAACATTCAGTGTGGAATAAAATTTATCAAGACTACTATAGTCATATTGTTGGATATATTGAAGTTTGTGTGAGTCAATTAGCAAAGCAGCAGACTGGAATTGAGATTAAAGACATCATAGCTCAGGATTCTTGTGCTGACCAGATAAGTCTAGTCTTTTTCTTGTTTTCATTGTTTTTCTTTCAAAATTTTCCATACATTAATTTAAATCTGTTTCTATCTTTAATGATCAACTAGGAGAATTTAGACAGGATTAGTGATAAAAAGCTCCCTATTTTTAACTAGTTGGCATTATTATGTTTTCTGCTTGATAACCGGACTATAGAATTCTTAATTTCTCTAGGTCCCTGTTTTATCTTCTCCTTCAATCCTCTTTTCTATAACTTAAGGATTCTTAAGTGCCCTTTGTTTAGATTTCACCCATTCCATCAACAAAGCCTATTCAAAAGCCTTTGAAGGTCATCTACCCTGCCCTTAGTATATTTTCATCTTTAAGTCTTATTTCCTAGCTCTGCTTGCCTAGAAAGTTGACTCCATAGCCCAATGTTCTGGTAGATCCCTCTAGTTTACCTTGAAAAACTTTTTATTCCCACCAATATTTCAAAACAAGTCCCACTGTCCACTCATAGCTAGCCTAAAATCCAATTATAAAACAAAGTTAAATATTTTGGAGAGATCCCTCTCCGGAACTTAGGAAGGCTAGATCCTGAATTCTAAAAGAGGTTCTTGGTTACCCCTGGTTTTCTTAACTACATAAATCCCCATGCCACAACCTGAGAATTACTAGGGTGATAACAAAGCTACCTCGTTAAATTTCTTTTGGTAGTTAATTTCCTAATTTCTAGGATTGTGGTTGTCCTGTCATTTATTTTCTATTCTTCAAGTTGGTATCTATTCTTGCTGTTCAGGAAATTGATTAACCTAACAACCTGTTCTGGTTTATCTGCCAATTATTCTTGTGTCTTTTGGATCTCTTCCTGAGATACTAATAGTAACTCTCTCAGTTCAAAAATCACCTGAATTGATGGCCAAACATCATTAATGGCTTCAATTACATTGTTCCATAGGTAATTTTTAATATATGATATATGATCCTTGAGAGTTAACTCTTTTTGGAGCTTCTTTACCTCTTCACTTAATATGTGAGCATTCTATTCATGTATTTTGGCATCTATTTGAGCTTCTTTGCTTGTTTTCTCAAGATTTTCAATTATCTTAGTCAATCTGTTGATTTCATTGGTTTTCAAGGACATCTCTTCCATTTCCTTTAGTAATTTACTGCTCTCATTTGTAAGTGGCAACACTGTTGTAGAAGATTCAGTCACTAGAGTTGTTGAAGATGTTACTGGTACTGCAGTGTCCAATGGCTCTTTTGGTGCCAATTTCTCTCCTAATGTAGACAGTACTGCTACTGTGATGACTAGGATAATAGTGGGAATGATTGGTTCCTTAACTGTCTCTTTTTCTTGGACAACTTGGTGCATTTGTACTTCCATCTCTTTGATTTGAGCTGTGAGTTGAAGTATCAAACTCATCATTTCATATTTCTCCTTTTTATCTTGTAATACTTCCTTTGTTTGAGGATGCTCTCCTTGAGGAAGCTTGAGCTGTTTCCTCAAGGCAAGTATGTCCTCATTCTTCTTTTTAACCAATGCTTCAGCTAGTTTGATGTTTGTAGGATCATATCCTACCTGTAGTAGTAACTCTTCTAAGGCCTCTATCCTTAGATCCTTTGCATATAGTGAAGCTTTATCCATTTTCATTTGGTACTGCATATTAGAGACTGTATTTTGAAGTCTATGAGCACTCATAGATTTTGTGGTCGCTGTAGAATAGAGCATCTCTCATGTTCTCCTGTGAAATTTAATCTGATCCAAATTAAGGAATTTAATTTGTGGCTACTTCTATATCAATTTTTTTATAGTCAGCCACTGCCTTTGGCACTGGTATAGTGGGTTGTAAAAATAACATATTCAATTTTTGAGTTGAATAATCAAATTCTGAGAGGAATCTGTTTTGGTTACCTGGCTTTTGCTTCAAAAACTAAGAATATATTTCAGTTTTGATTTCCTCATTTTTCAATTTGATTTTCTTTTATTTTTCCTTAATATCTATATCCTTCTCCTCAGCTCAATGTGAGGAAGAAACCTCCATACTTCTTTATCTCTCCATTATCTGTGCATATTCATTATTCAATTGTTCCTTATTCTAATTTGGCTCACTGATGATTACAGTGGCTACATTGGTCTCTGTTTGTGCAGTGTTGGTAATCAAAGTCTCTGTTTCCTCAACATCTGTTGTTACTTTTCCTTTAGCTACTATATCCTGTTTTGGCCTCTTATTGTAAATTATTTTAAACTTTTTTTCTATTGTAGTCTCTGCATTATAAGATCCTTCTTCTATGATTCTTTTAGTGGATGTCTCTAGCTGTTTGGAAACTTCCAAAGGGTGACTAGTATTCCTTTGGTTTACTGCCTCTGTTAAAGTATTCTCAATCCACTCAATTTGATTAGAAAACTTCTCTATATCTGTCTTTGACTCATGGATAAAGGGTGTCAATTTACATTTTACCCTTAGTTTACTTAATATCCCTTATGGATCATAATTCCATGGGAAGCTTTCTTCTCATTTGTATTCTAGTAGTTGACTTGATGCTTCCTTTTCTGCATCTCTTTGATTACATATCAAAGGCCCAATTTGATTTTTGAGTTTGAATTGGGTCTTTTTCTTGGCTACCATAAAATTAATTGAATTTGAATTTAGGATCTGCCTAATGTACTCTAAGGAAGAGATCCTCATATATGGATGCTTTGGTAACTTGTAAGGTAACAAGTTAGAACCAAAAACTCTTATTTTAGTGAATTTCTCATATAAATACCAATCACCTACTTTTCTTTGCTCTGATAATTGCAAGATTATTTTCATTTCCTCACTAATTCTAGGTTGCTTTTTTTTTGTCAATATGGTGGTCAATGGATGTACAAACAACTCTGCAAACTCCGAATAAGTGAATCATGTCCCTTCTTTTCTGAGTATAGATGTCCAGAAGACAACTGATAGAGGTTTTCCTTCTATATCCAATTTCTGAAGTGAAATTGGAAAGCTCTCTGATTGAAAAAATAGAAACAAGTGGAAAATATAGGAGGTAAATCTGAATACCCCTTCCAACTGCAAATTAGACAATTGATAGTGAATTCTATCAGCTATAAAACCAACATAGTCAAATATAACTGAGGTTGACTATCCTGGAGAAAATGTAGACAAAAATCCCAATATTGGCTCATCAATATGTTCATCAGTGAAATGCCCACGTATGAAGGAAATCATGGAGATTACATTCCTTGATCCTTCAGGGAACTTGGTAGTGGAATATGGAGGGTTTGATTTTGGAATTTCAACATGTAGAGGCATGAAATTTTGGAAAAGCATAAATCTTTTAGGAAATTCTAAGTTAATGTATAACTTAGTCAGAGCTTCAATAGATAATGGGATTGCTTGAGGGTCTGATTGAAGTTGTAACATTTGGTTTATAGACTCTGCTACAGTGGTAAATAGGACCTCTTTGTTTGCATTGAAAATAGCTCTCTGTTCAAGGATGTAGTACTGGTGACACGGTCTGATAATTTCTTAACAAGGATGAGTCAGGGGGATTACATATTTGGGCAGATTGGATTCCCATATGTGAACATCTTCTTGATCATCTAGGGATTTTTCAAAATACTAGTTGTGTATATCTAACGTCAAATTGAACTCAACTATAGGATCAACTATTTTGTAGTCAATGTCTACTAGAGGAATATGCTCAATATCAACAATTGGGGGCTACAATGGGTTGACTACAATGGCAGTACTTGGAGTCATGGTAGGAGTAGCTTTAGGATTCTTGCAACCTTCAGATTTGTTTCCACTCTGTTTTTTAGGCATCTTTGTTGGCTTCTGCAAGCTTAAACTATTTTGAAAGGAAATTTTACTATAATAGAGGTTGGATTAGGCAAATTCAGAAAAATACAATGTCTCTTTTGATTTTATGCTCAATTAGGTCTCTCAAATGAAGTTCTGAGGCTGAAAACTGGTCTAAAACAAAAAACATAGCTTTTATGAGTCTTTTGACTTCAAATTGGGCTAAAAATCTGATGAAAAGGACTTTTTAGAAGATATAGGGCACCTGCAGAGGATTTTTGGCCTTTAGAGCTTGAAATTCACCCTAAAAACTGTGAAAAAATGATCATTTTCTTTGAAAATGGTGTGCAACGGATTCTAGGGTTGTTGGAAAAAATTTTCCAGGGTTTTTCCTGTTTCTGGGACATTTGGGCAATTCAATTCAGTTAATTTCTTAATCTTAGGACACTTTTCTCTCTTTTAAAAGGTTTTTGAATTGAGTTGTGGGTTAAATTCTTAGAAAAATACATCTTTTTGATGCAGGTATAGGTTTTAACATGGTATACTTTAATCTTCTTGTCAAATTGGTGACTTTTAATAGTTGTTCAAGAACAAGAGTGGCTTCTCAGCAAATTTTACAGGTTCTTGGGCAGTTTCAAAGGTTCTGGGCGTTGAAAATGTGCATTAGGGGCCTTTTTCAACTTTACATAGTCGGGAGGGCAAAATACTAGATAAACACAACATACAAGTGTAAAAAGCATACACAAAGGTTCAATTAAACATTTGATCGCATTAACCTTTTGGTATTAATTACAGGTCGCATCAGGAGGGAAGAAGTTTTGAATTTACATAGGGGCATAAAACTGGTGGTTTATCACGTAGAATTTAAGTGGTAAGCAGTTTTAATGAAAACACGTGTTATCCAATCATAAAGGGCCACGTGGAGGGGAGGGGTCAGCGAAAAACTGACCATTTCGTGTGGCTTTTTCTTTGGGATGTTCATGCACTTTTTCTATGCAATATCACTCTTTGATCGTTGGATTTGAGAAATGAATGTGAAGGCCTGAGATTTCTTTGAGAGTTGCTTTGGGGCGGAATGGTGGGACCAGTTTCTTGCATGGGCGGGAATGGTTTAAGTTTTATGAAGTAAATGATTTAACACATTTAAAACATAGTCTATATAGTGGTGGGGGCTTATAATATGTTCAAACCTTTATGATAGGGTCGAGGGGTTAAAAGGTATAAATCATATATAATATGCTTTAAGGATGGTATAAGCGGGTTTTATTGTTTTTATTTAAAACATTTGTTTAAATGTTTAAAATATGAGGGCGAGTTTAATTATATTATATAGTTTTTTAACTATTTGGATAGTTTAAAAAACTATAGGGGCAGGATAAAATCAATAAAGATAATATTTTTAGACCAAATGGATTTATATTTTGGGTTTTTCATTTATGCATATGGGATAATATCCTTTCATCAAAAGCTTATAATAGTGGGTTTTTGGGGTTTATTAGATATAATGGAATTAATAGCTAGGAAAGGGTATCTCTTAGGGATGTAATAAAATATGTTAAAAGTTAATATGAGAGGGGAGTGAAATGTAAAACAAAGTACACATTATCTCCAAATATAAAATAATCAAGCGTTTGCTCATCTTTATATTTCTTTGAATAATACTTAGGATGAATGTGATTTTGTGGGTTTTTATGAATGTTTATGAAGGGATGAAGTCAATTATTCTAGGGTTACAACTTTACTAAGTAAGAGCGTGTTTTTACTTAGGAAAAAGGGGTTTTAGTACATGAATGAAGGGTAAATGATGATAAATGAGGATTGAACATAAGAATTCAATATTTTCAACTAACCAGTCATAAAGCCTTGGGTCCGGTCCCAACAAAAGTCAGAGAAATGCTCTGAGCCTGTTTGACTGATAGCTTAGAATACTAAATACTCATGGTGGAGGGGAAATTAGTGATTTTTCCTGATGATTTATTATTTACATGATTTCTCCATTGATTTCTGCCTACCCAACTTCCATTTCTAACATTTTTTCTTCATTTTGGAGGTGCATTTAGGCTTGCAATGATCCATATTTATTAAGGAATGCAACAGAATGAAAAAATAACCATAAACATAGAAATACAGTGGAAATAAGGCTTCATTTCATTAATATCAAATCACAGAAATATTCTTACAAACATGGTGGAAATAAAATAGCTAGGCTGCTGGTGGCGAATTTCTCAGAAGAGATGTGGCGACTACAAACCTCTGAACTTTATTACAATGAAGCTCGAGGGCCTATTTATTATGGAGAAACAATGGAGAGTTATAAACGTCCAAAATCCTAACCCTAGGACATGAAGCACCAAAAATATGGGCCTCGTTTGGGTAAATTGGTGTTTCAACTTCCTAGGGACGTAAATTCAACATACTATCTCCGATTGGGGCTTCAAAACGGCTCCGGAAGTTTAGGACCCAAAAAACTGTTAAAATAGTAAGTTCTGAAAAAAACTGAAAGAGACAATGGCAAGGCCCCAAGTGGAATAGGCGGGTCCACCAATATCCACCTGGATCATTCATCCCCCCTTAGGAAGCAATGGTCCCCATTGCATTGAGTTCCTCCATGAGATGAGGAAACTTCTGTTGAACTTGGTCCCTGGTGAACCACTTGCCTTGGTGCAGGAGTTGGATAGCTTTGACAACCCGATACAGTTGGATCATCTGTCAGCGAGTGTTCTTGATTTGCATGTCCATGATACAGTCTGTGGTGGCCTGTTCCATGCAGTCTAGGTTTAAATCTTTTGGTGTGAGTTCTTCTGCAATGTCAGAGGTATCCAATAGAGGTGGGAAGTAGGGACGAAGGCGGTCTACATTGAATACTGGATGCAGACCAAGGAATGGTGGAATACTGAGCTCAAAGGCATTGTTCCCTACAACCTTGGTGATGGTGTACGGCCCATATCGGAGCAGGAAAATCTTGCGGTGGGGTCCAGTGAGGCACTCCTTTTGCAAATGTAGCCACATTTTTTTGCCCACCTAGAAGTTGTGTGGCACCTGATTTTGCTCATGTCGTTGCTTGTACTTAGCATTGGCTCTGTCCAATATGTCATGAACCTATTGGTAGATGTGTTGAATGTGCTCGATGAAGTTGTTTGATTTGTCAGCTTCAAACTGGACATGAGCTGAATCGGCCTGAGTAGCTGCAAATTGCATGGCTACGTCAATGGGACATAGTGGCTGGAATCCCATGCCCACCTAAAAGGGGTTGTGGCTAGTTGAGCTATGGAGAGCCCGATTATAACTGTGTTGTACATATGGAAGGCTCTCATCCCATGTGCGTGGATGCTTTGAATTGTACATGCGTAGAATGTGTATAATCATCCTATTGATGAACTCTGTTTGGCCATCAGTTTGGGGATGGAAAGCTGTGGACTTGGTGAGCTTGGTGTTCAACATTTACTAGAGGCTGCACCAAAATGTGCTGAGGAACCTGCTGTCGCGATATGATATGATAGTCTATGGGATACCAAAGTTCACCCATACTCATTCAAAGAAGAGTTTAGCAGTGGCTTCTGCTGTGATATTATTCTTGTAGGCCGCCATAATGGCCATCTTTGAGAATCTGTCGACGACCATGAAAACACAGTCGTTTCCATTCTTAGTAGAAAGAAGGCTTGACATGTAATCCATGGAGATGGATTCCCAAGGTCGACTAGGGGTAGGTACCAGAGTATATAGCCCTTTCTTCTTGATGGTCGGTTTGGCAATGGCGCAAGTAATGCAAGATCTGATGTACTTCCCTACATCCTGTTGAAGGTTCGGCCAATAGAAATACTTCTGTAGTACTGCCACAGTTTTCTCGACCCCAAAATTTCGAGTGACTCAACTGTAGTGCACTTCCCATATCATCTTGGCACACTCGCTTGAAGGACCACAAAGGTGTCCCAGGTGACATAATAGTGCTTCTTGGAAGTGAAAATTTGGAACGTGCATACCCCCCAAGAGTACCTTGTATGTGTAGCTAAATTCTGGATCGCTCTTGTAGAGAAGCGACCAATTAGAAGTCTCATGCACATAAGAGTTGAGAACGATGGTTATGGCAACGATCAGTGGTCGGCGGAGGAAATCTACAAAATTATTGGTGCTACACTTCTTGTACTTGATCTTCAAATGAGATTGTTGCAGATATGTGGACCACTTCTGATGGTGATCGTTCTGCAAATTCCCTTGTGCCTATATGAACTGCAGGGGTCGGTGGTTTGTGTGGATGATTGTCTCCCTCCCCAAAATGTAATGCTTCCATTTTCGACAAGCCTGCACAATGGAATACATTTCTTTGTCATAAGTGGGATACTTTCGAGTTGTGTCGGACAATGTCTCACTTTGACATGCCACTGGATGCCCCTGTTGAGAAAGAACTACCCCAATAGCATAGTCAAAGGCATCTGTCTCAATCTCAACTGGTTTTTGCAAGTTTGGTAATGTGAGAACTGGGGCAGAACAGAGGCGATGTTTCAATTCTATGAATGCCTTCTGTTGAGATTCCTACCAATAGAATTTTTCTTTTGCTCCTCCCTTGGTGACTTGACTCAAGGGCCAAGTGATATGAGAGAATCCCAACATGAACTCGTGGTATAAATTATCGAGACCCAGAAAGCTGCGAAGCTTTGTTAGGGTGGTTGGGGCTGGCCAATCTCGAATGACTTGGATCTTGGTTGAATCCACATGCACCCCCCTTTCATCAATAATGTATCCCAGATATTGAACCTGGGTCTTGCCAAAAGTGCACTTCTCCAAATTGGCACACAACTTGTGTTGCTGCAGTATTTGGAAGACTTCTCGGATGTGGTTGAGGTGCTCTTCCCAAGTCTGGCTGAAGATCAGAATGTCATCCAAGTATACCACTACAAATGAGTTGGTGAGTGGATGCAAGATGCCATCCATCAACCTCATGAAGGTTGCAGGAGCATTTGTTAATCCAAAAGGCATGACGAGCCATTCGAAAAGGCCCTCCTTGGCTTTGAAGGCAGTCTTCCACACATCAGAGGGTTCAATTGGTACCTAGCGATACCCAGACTTTACATCGATCTTGCTGAAATATGTTTCCCCTTTGAGTTGGTCCAGAAGGTCATCAATCTGTGGGATTGGGTACCTATTCCGGAAATTGATCTTATTTAGCACCCGATAACCAATACAGAGTCTCTAAGTCCCATCCTTCTTCTGTACCAACATGATCAAGCTCCCACAGGGCGATGCACTTGGACAAATGTTACCTTTCTGCAGCAGCTCCTGAATCTGCCTCTTGATTTTATCACTCTCCAGAATAGAGTGCCTATAGATTGGTCCATTGGGTAGCAGTGCACGTGGGGTCAAGTCAATGGGGTGCTTGACCTGATAGTGTAGAGGCACCCGTGTGGGTGAGGTGAAGATGTCCCTGTAGTCCTCCACAACCTTGTCCATTTGTTGTTGTCATGCAGAGGAGCCATGTCTGGAGGTCGTGGCCATAGTCTTCTTCTTTCCCTAGGGTGGATCATCAGGAAATTTTTTTTCCTGGTTTGGGAAATGAGCTTACCACATTGTTTTGTAGTAACCAAAGAGATAGTGGGAGGCGGTGGTACCTCTGGTATCCTGTACAATTTATTTCCCAAAGTAACAATAACAACGTGAGGCCGAGGCTCATACATAGCATGTCACTTCCAAAAGTATGGTTTTTCTAATAATACATCAGAAACATCAATAGGAGCAATGTCACACAATACCTCATCTGTGAAGGGCTTGATGCTATAGGGAAGGCGACACTTCTGGCTGACGCGGAGATCCCGTACTTAGTGAAGCCACCCAATGGTGTATGGTTGTGGGTGCGTTGTGGTCAGCAAGACCAATCGCTTCACAAAATCTACTGAAATGAGGTTCTTTTGGCTCCCATTGTCAACAATGAACCATAGCAGGGAACCCTTTACCTACATCTGGGAGTGGAAAAGACACTTTGCCTCCTCTGGATCTTCTGGTTCCTCCTTCTGGATCTTCATAGTGTCAACAGTGGCATTGGGCTTCACATCAATAATTTGCATCCCTTTTTCATTCACCTTGTCAGGTTCTAATTCAGAGACAGAGCATGCATCTAATTCAGAAGCCCTCATCTCGGCCACCAGCGACTGCTTGGCCCGACACTCACTTGTGTTGTGAGTGGAGCTCTTATGGAACTCACACCACTTTCTCATGTCCTTCTTTGGCTTCACGATGTTGTTCTTTTCTTGTGTCTTTGTCAGGTTGTCTTGGGTTTTCATGCCTTGGATTTGTCCTTTGTTCTACGGTTTGGGGGCATGTTTCCTTTGCTTCTGATTCGTAGATCCAAAGTCTCGCTTCTTCTGTTTTAATTTCTACTCAATCTTAACAGCATATAGGTATGCCATACCAAACGAGGAGATGTCGAGGAAATAAACTTCCTCCTAAATGTATATGTGCAGACAACCATGATACTTTAGCACCAAATGTTTCTCTAAATATTTGTTACCCAACGTTGTGCGCAAGGTATGGAACAGATTTGTTAGATCATGCACATCTTGATCCCTTTGTTGCTGCAGCATGGTCCATTGTATGTACTTGTCCTCATAGCTCCCCATGGGATAGTATTTTTCCTTGATGGTATCTCGAAAATAATTCCAAGTGGGTACAACTAAGAACAGTGAGGGTTCTGTCTCGACCTTTTTCTCATAGTAGGTTTCCCACCAGTCCTTGACATGGGGGGATGCTTTGAGGAGTGAAAAAATAATCTTCTCCTGGTTGGAAAAGTCATGAACCGAGAAATATCCTTCTAATAGATTCAACCATCTATCTATGGCATCTGCATCTATTTGACCCTCAAATATGGGAATGTCAAAGTTTACTTGTACCTTAAAGGGAGTCGCACTTCCAGAGTGGCTGCTGGATGCAGATGCGCCGTCGATGGGCAGTCATTGAAGGATCTGGGAAAAGTTATCCATCATCACATTCCTTTATTTTTTGAGGGCCTCCTCGAGCAATATTTTGATAGGATATCTTGCTCCCTCATCTTTCATTTCATCCCCCATGGGCGTATTTCAGGGTTTTTGAGGCTGATCTTGCAAAGGTTCCACCATATCGAGCCCTAAATCCTTATACCTCGACCTCGTTGGGGACATGCAAAAAAGGATTGAGAAAAATCAGACCGCTCTGATACCACTGATCCAGATTTATGCAGGAGCACAACAAAATACAGAAATAACCATAAAAACAGAAATACAATGGAAATAAGGCTTCATTTCATTAATATCAAATCACAGAAATATTCTTACAAACATGATGGAAATAAAATAGCTAGGCTACTGGTAGCGAATCTCTGAGAAGAGATGTGGCAACTACAGACCTCTGAACTGTATTACAATGAGGCTCGAGGGCCTATTTATTATGGAGAAACAATGGAGAATTCTAAACATCCAAAAACCTAACCCTAGGAGATGAAGCACCAAAACTATGGGCCCCATTTGGGTAAATTGGTGTTTCAACTTCCTGGGGACATAACTTTAGCATACTATCTCCGTTTGGGGCTTCAAAATGGCTCCGGAAGTTCAGGACTTGAAAAACTGTTAAAAATAGTAAGTTGTGAAAAAAAATGAAAGAGACAATGGTGGGGCCCCAAGTGGAATAGGCGGGTGGCCACCAATATCCACCTAGATCATGCAACCTTAAAACATTTTCTTTCAAAGCATAAAACTATCTAATTCTACCTTATTTTGTCCAAGAGCTCGGATTAAAATATTGAGCTCCTCATTATTCTCTACCTATATACTGATTTGTCAAGTTTAAACTATTTTACAAATCTTTATTCTCTATCTAAAACATGAAATTGAAAAAATGAAAAGTTAATATTAAAAGGTTTAATTGATCATGGATTATGGCATTTATTGACACTTTGCACATAATCATTATTATTGCAGAAAAAGTAAAAGTAGTGGCATTTGGACTTGCTCATTTTCAGGTTTTATTTCTTTTCTTTTGGGGCATATACTTTTCTAAGTCCTTTTATCTTTCTTTTAGGACTTTTTACCCACCTTTTGACCTTTTTATTATTTTTTATTTCTTCAAAATATGGGAAAACAACTTGCAGAATACAAGGTATGAACATATTTACAAGACTTATCAAAGTCAATTCAAAATTTTATGAACCCTATTATTATAGGACCCTAACACTCCCATCGCTGAAAGTACGTGAAGAGCAAGGAGCCTTAGCTGTGATGATAATGGGCTAAGCCTTGACCATTTCCCTTGTTCTAGCAGTTACCCTCTTAGGAACCCATTTTAGGTCCACTACTAGTTTGAGTGGTAACAAGTTGTTCAAAACTCGATTTGTGAACAACTCTTTGGTATGCTTACTTTTCCATACTATGGCTCGAAGATGAGAAGTCTAGGGATATGGAGGGTACCCTTCTTCTCACTAAACCAATCCTCTATAATGTGGTGAACTGGGGCTAGTTGGTTGGCCCACTTGAATGCTACTTTATTCCTTCAAATTTAGCACATCCTTAGGCCCTATACACCTGCCCTTATACCAATCTTTTTGTCCTTCACAAGAACAAGATTCGGGGCTCTTCTATGACAGTCACCTAACAACCATCCAATTGTACTTGGACTACCATCAATCTTCCCAAGCACAATAAATTATTTTTACTGATCTAGAGCCCAAAATATTTTCTTCATCTAGGGCTCTTCAAATCTGCCACATAACAATGGTTTGATTCCTCTCAAAATCATTATTCTTTTGTATCGACAATTTGATCTTTATTGTCCAATCTATGAACAAATATGAACTACTCCTCTTATAATCCTTCTAAAAATCTGTAGATGACTAAACTAGGGTCACAGATCAACCACTAACAATCCATTGACTAATTTTTTATTGGTTGCTTCATATCTCTATCTAAAACTCTATGGACAGACCACCAAAATCAACTGCTTCGCATGTCAATCCATTCTTCATATGGCACATTTCTTCTGCGTGTTAAATCTTCTGCTCAGGTTCCACCCTCCTTTAGATCTCTTTTCTCCACACATACTTAATATGCAAACCATATTCGACATTTGCAGTCTATATTGAAAAAATAAACCTCGCTCTAAGGGTCATAACTCGTCTTCTTCTACGCAAATTTGTCACAATCTTAAGGGCATACCTTATGAACTAAACATGCTAGGAAATTGTCCTAACTACGGCATTATACTTATGTAGTTTGAATTGTCTTAGAACAAACCATATCCACACTTAGAAAAAACACGACTCTTTCCTCCTAAGAGACTCAACCTAGCTCATATGGATCCATAGATTCTCGGCATTTCTTTGACTGAATCTTGACATGAACTTCAGATCTCAATGTCAACCCTCGAACTAGGGTTACCTCAATCAATATTACGCTTGCATCTACTTATGTTCTGGCTCTAGATTACAGTGCAAACCCTCCTCCATTTATGTTGGTCTTTATCACAGACCTTGTGGCCTACTAACCACCACAAGAAAATATGGTATCAACCCTCTCTTATATTTCATGTAGAAAATCTAACCAGTGGGATTCAATCTGATCTTATAATTTACTAAAACAAAATACTGAATCCTTCCTACAATTTGCCGAAATAAAACACAATCGCACAAAACAAGACGTATATGGGGAAAGTAACTTCTCAAAACCCTCTATCTCTATTGTTTAGTAAGTCAAGGAATCAAAAAACAATACAATGCTTAATCTCTCTTGATATTCTCCAACACTCTGCCAATTCTCTCCTGCTGATATAGGAAAAACTGGTCTAGTACTTATCCAATTCTTGGCCTTCCTTCAGCCTTCCTTGCTCACGCAATTACTATGGAATTAGCTCTCTATTAATTATGAAAATTAGCCTTCCTTGATTGCGAAATCCATCATGGCATCCTAATTACTTTATAATTTCACATGGAAAATTTTCTATAAATACGAATGATAGTTATGTTCATCTAAACTATGTTACAATAAGGCTCAAGGACCTTTTCATTATTTAAAAAGAAGAGAAAACCCTAAACAAGCAAAACCCTAACCCGAGGAGATATAACAAAAATATTTTATGGGCCACGTTGGGGTTGGTTGGGTAGCCAACTTCTCGAGGTCATAACTTGGTCATATGATATTAGTTTGACGCACATGATACCTTTTTAGAAATATGTCTCTGAGGACTACAACAATTGATGTGATTCTATGAAATTCACAAACCTTTCATGCATAAAAAATGTCGTTTGGGGCCTCAAAATGGCTCCAGAACTTGAGGACCTGAAAAACTGACAAAAATAGTAAACTCTGCTATAATTAAGGAAACTAAGAAACTAAAAGAGACAATGGGAAGGGCCCAAGTGGAATAGGTAGGTGGCCACCAATATACACCTCGATCACCTCAACTTGAATTTGTTGAGCTAACTTAGTCATCATGACTTAGTTAACTGACACAAGTTGTTATGAGATGAAATTACAATTTATTGTCCAATTTGTTTAAGGGGAAAATAAATTATACGCCTCACATTCCTCACTCATAGTACATCAAAATTTCTCACCAGTGTGGGTGAATTTTTTTATTTTTCCTTTCTTGTTGCCAATTTCACTGTTTATTGTTGCAAATTTCAACACTCCCTCTCAACAAGAAAGGAATTCAATCTATCCCCATCTAGTACCTTTGAAATGTTCTACATGTAACACTTCTCTAGTGTTGTTTGCACCTGCAAACCTTGAAACTGAATAGCCTTCGAAAAACTAAATCAGTATAATGCATTTGTCATCAGAGTCTTCTCACTGCTGCTAGATACTGCACCTGTCTAGTACTGGATTCTTTGCGTTGTTGCTAACATTTGCATCTGTGCCCTTTGAACTATTGCCAACACTGAGTTTCACTCCAGTATCTAACATCTGTCACTCTTATTTCTTTCTTACTAACATCTGATTGCATCAATCTAACTAGTCCTTCATGCTATTGTTGTACTGTGGGCTCCAGGTCTGATCCATGAGACACACCATCTCAATGGACCCTACCCAAATTTCTTATCTTGGGATTATGTCTACACATCACCCCACCTTTCACCTGGAGGTATGCCTACACTTTCTCCCTCTGCACATCTGGCTCGAAATTCCCCCCTCATGGATTTCTCTTCTTGAGTGGATGATTATACTCGGTATCCTCTCTGCTTCTCCAGTTGTGGCTGCTCCACAACCTTCTGAGACTACTTTGAGGTTGCATGTCGAGAGGTAATTTGTGCTCCCTCTCAACCACCAAGTCTCTAAACTCTTATTTTATCCTCAAATATTTGCGTGCATCTTGTACCTCAAGTGCATATAGGTTTTTGACTGGCACACATCGTAATTGTCCCGTCATTACAAAAGTTTATAAAAAAGAGTTGATTTTAAAGCATCGATATCTCCCTCATTTGAGCTCCGATTTCACCAATTTTTTGTTTCCCATTTGGGTATTTTTTGAAAGGAATCCAAATATTCTATTTGTTTTTGAAAATTGTACACCAAAATATTCATATGTTCTCTGAAAAATTTCTGCCCAAAAAAATCCTTCTATGATACGATGTAAAAAATCTAACTAATGAGATTCAATATGATGTTGTAATGTACTAAAACAAGATACTGAATCCTTCCTACGATTTGCGGAAACAAAACACAGTCGCACAATCACATATAACTAAGAGAAAAAAATTATCAATCGCACAACAAGAGATGTATCTGTGGAAACCAGGTACTCCAAACTCCTGTATCTATATTGTGTATTAATTCAAGGAATCATGAAATAATACAATGCTTAATCTCTCATGATATTCTCCAGAACACTGCCAATTGTCTCCCGCTGATCTAGGAAAACTCAGTCTAGTACTTAGCCAATTCTCAACCGTATTTTAGCCTGCCTTGCTCATGCAATTCCTAGGGAATTACCTCCCTATTAATTAGCAAAATCAGTCTTCCTTGATTGTGAAATCCATCATGACATCCCAATGAATTTATAATTGCACATGGGAGTTTTTCTCTAAATACAACTAATAGTTATGTTCCCCTTAACCTCTGTCTCAACTGGTTCTTCCTCTAAACTCACATGCATGCAGCTATTAATAGTGAATTATCAGTTATTTGATTGATCACTTATTGTAAATTAAATCTAATTTAATTCATTGGACCTCTCACTAGCTCATCACTTAGTTAGAACTAGTTAAACTAATTTTAACTCATTTAATTGAGTTAACTAATTCACACATGCACCTCAATAATGCATCAACTGCAACGGGACCCCAAAAATATTAGAATCCCTCTATATGGCTCATGTTAGACCCTCAACTTGACTTTATTGAGCTAATTCAGTCATCATGACTTAGTTAACTGATAGAAGTTGTTATGGGATGAAATTACAATTTATTGTCCAATTTATTTAAGGGAAAAATAAATTAGAAGCCCCACATTCCTCTCTCCTGGTGCATCATAATTCCTCACTAGTGTGTGTGTATTTTTTTTGTCCTTTCTAGTTTCCAATTTCATTGTTTCTTGTTGCAAATTTCAGCATTTCACAATTTTATATAGCCTTCACACAAAGACACCATTGAAATCACATGCCCAGATTCTCATGAGAAGCCTATCTTAAGCTTGATCTGCCATAAGAGAAACAACAATATGCCATCCTACTTCCTAGCTCGAACTGGAGATTAAGGTATGGGACATTCATGTGAACCCTCACATGATGATCTTGCTCTTGGAAGATGATCATGACTTCCCTTTAGCAACCCTCGACCCTCGTACTCGACCTACTTTAGGACTACATCTCTCTTTTCCCCCTTGATAAAATGAGATCCTTCACACTTGATGTTCTTTCCTTCTTGTTAAGGCCTCCCTAAATATGTTTTCCTAGAACTCTTAGGAGCCCTCTAGAACTTATGGTTTTTATCCACTTAGACCTTAGGAAATCTTAATTCTCCTTTTTTATTTTCATTTAGATTTTAAACCCCATATTGGGTCCAAAATACCTTTGCTTTGATTCTTTTCCCAAAAATCATTTTGTTACCAAACTCACACAAACCCATCTCAATAGGCTTGTGGAGTACCTCCCAAGCTACACAATTCAACAACATAGTATAGTTGTAGTAAACGTAACTTGGTCAAGCTCTTGTAGTCAAGTGAGGGCATGGTTGGGCTCCCAAGTTGCAAATTAAGTAAGGGTAGTTGTGAGGGCATGCTAGCATGTTATGGAGTGTTGGGGAATATCAAGGGATAAATACGTCAAAATGCATGGAAAGGAATGAATAAGAGTGTGTGCCAGGGAGTGTCAGTGAATTCAAGTGTGCTAAGGATGAAGTGTGTTAGCTAGAGAAGTTCAGAATATGATTTACAAGAGGCAATCCTACGATTTTTATACGGGGCTCGACATAGCACTAGTTTTAGACAAAGGGAGATGACTTTGTGTTAGGTACAACATTGTTTTTCCTTTAGCTATTTTTTTTATATGAGATGTGGCACATTTTCGCTATATTCCCATGTTTTAAACTATTCTAAATAACTGCATATTATACATTGTTGTGTATAATTTTTGGGGCACTTAGCTTGTGTTGGCTTATATCTTGTGTGCCTTGTGCATCTTGAGGTTCCTGCAAACTCTGATTTAATTTTCTACTATTTATATGAACTGAACATACATATGAAGTATTTCATGTGTAAGCTATGTTTCTTAGTTGTTTTATGGCCATGTAGGTTATATCATGTGATCATTGTCTTGGTAACTAGTTAAGTGGGACAATTTGAGCTTCGACATGAGTGGCATAACATGAGTTATAGGCAGTTATTAGGTGAACAAGGAACACTCCACTTGTAGTAGGTTCAATTGGTCAAGTTGTTGTGGTTGAAGCAGACCAATATTGTCACATGAACTGCAGTAGCCAAGGACTTGATTGGGTTCCCAAGTCGTGAAAAAATTTAAAGGCTAGTTGTGAGGACATGAGTGCTAAGGCATACTAGGGAATGCTAAGATGTGGTAGATAGTGCGAAGGCATGTCAAACATGCTAGGATGTGCCAAGTGATAAGGCATGCAAAGTTGTGAAAGGGTGTGTCAATGCGTGTCAGGGACTCTGAAGGAAACAAAAGGGAGAAACAAGTTAATCTACAAGGAAATGAACACATAAGAGGGTTAATAAGTCATTAGTGTACCTTTTCCAAGATGGGCATGCTAGGCACACCAACACTAGGCAGAAATAGGTGCCAAGTGTAAAGTCTTAGTGCATTCTAAGTGCCAAGTATTCCTTTGTTGCTTCTCATCTACTTTCCAACAATTGATCTCAAATAAATTTAATATTAAACTATTCCAAATCATACCAAGGCATCTCAATGTATTCCATACATGCTAAGACTTTCCAAGTGCCAATATGTGGTAGGAAGTGTTATGCATGTTATGAAGTGGAAGGGCATGTTGAAGAGTGCTAAGGTGTGTTAGAGAGTTCTAATGCATGTTGAGCAGTGTTAAGGAGTACTATGACAAAACATTAAGGGAGCACTAGGTAAAAAATCATGGAAGTTAATGAATATGAGGAACGTGTGCCTAAGACTAGTGTTAATGAGTGCTAGATGTCATGCCAAAGAGAGAGTGAAAAGGTATGATAATAATTGGTATCACATGCTAGGGAATATCAAGGCATGCCAAGAATTCCCAAAGTGTGCTTGGGTATTCCATGGTGTTCTAATTATATCTGCCAATTAATAGTACCAAGATATCGCAATACATGCTAGGTGCTAAGGATGTGCAGGGTGCTAGGGTATGTAAATATGTGTCAAGGCAACAAAACGAAGAACCAATAAGAGGGTTAATAAGTTGGGACTTTATATTTTTCAAAAGGGGCATGCTAGACACACTAATAATAAGTCCCAATACATGCCAAGTGGAATTGTGTGCCAAGTGGCATTATGTGCAAAGTGATAATGTATGTCAATGCCTTCAACCAAGGTGTTCAAGGGCATGGTAGGGACTACATGCATGCCAACACATGCTAGGAGAGTTCCATGTTCTGCTAGTGCGTGCCACTAGGTGCTTGGGTGTCAGTGTCATTGCAAGATGTTCTAGGTACAAATATGTTCCAAGATATGTGAGGTGCTAAGAAATTTTAGTGTGTGCTAAAGCATTAACTTAAGGTGTGCCCAGATTGTTGAGGAGTGTCGGGTCTTTCTCATTAATAGAATTGTCAGAGCTTGATTATGTACTAAATAATATATTTCCTACACACACTAATGGGACTTTATCTAAAGGGAACTTTCTAGATAATAAACTTAATAGACATGAATCATGTGTTGACTCATAGGAAAACTCTATTCGAATAGTCATTAATTGATGAGGGAAATGATACACACTAATTACTTCTTAAAAAATTGAATGAATCTAACCACTATGGCCTTGGACATATTATAAAAAATACTCCACAATAATTTTCTTAAATCATTATCTTTTTGCAAAAAATATATTAACAGACACATAGCATCATCAAAAACTCATTGGAAATCAATGATGACGAACATTTTTTGACTATCACCAAAAGTAATAGAAAGAACATTTGTGAGGGTCATTAAACGTTCTTCACTAGAAGTGTCACCAATTTAACGACCCTCACCAAAAGTGTCATTGTAAATGGCTTTGGTGACAAACCTTAAAGGACCATCACTATATATATTTACAGTGACGTTTTTTTAAGGACTGTCACCATATGTGACATTGGTGACGGACCTTAAAGGTCTGTCACAAGCATGAACCTTACCAATGTCCTTTTTTCTTGTAGTGCCTAGAGGGTATCGATGCTCTAACTTAACCTGTTGGCACTCCAAACTTCTTCCTAAGTAATCAACCGTTTCTTTCTTCATTCCTGGACAAAACATATTTTTTCGCAAAATTGTCCCCATCTTTTGGTAAGTTGGATGACCTGAATAAGGTCTCTTATGGTATTAATTAAAAATCACACGTTCCAAGGTAAATACATTTGGAATATACAACCTCTTCTTATAACTTATTAATCCTTTTGAATTCATGGTGTATCTTGGAATTTCAACTTAGTGTAATTTTTGCTGCAATTCGAAATATCGGGAATCTTATGATAACATTTCTTGGTTTTTTTCTCCCTCGTTGAATTTCACATTGCTACCCGTGTAAGACAAAATTTGATGGCCATGTATGCTTAAGGCATCAAAAATTTGGTTTCCCTTTCCTTTAATGTGTTTGATCTCCATATCAAATTCACTAAGGAAAGTTAACCATCTTGTTTTCCTTGCATTCAAATGTGGCTGACCAAAGAAATATTTCAGACTGATATGATCAGTCATCAGCACAAAATTATTACCCAATAGGTAATATTGCCACATTTTTAACACCTATATGACATCAGCTAATTCCAAGTCATAAACTGCATAGTTTTTCTCATGTTTCTTAAAATTTCTAGACTCATAGGTTATCACTGCATTTATCCTGCAGCAATACTCCTCCACATCCTTCAATACAAGCATCAATGCACACAACAAAGTCCTTTGTTGGATCAGAATTTTCTTAGGTACAGTAGTTAGTTTTTGTTTCAGCTGCTCAAATCTCTCTTGGAACTTGGTTTTGCATTAAAATTTCACATCTTTTTTCTGCAACAAGGTAATAGGATAAGGCAATGCAGAAAATCCTTCTACAAATCTGCGGTAATATTCGACAATACCCATGAATAAACATATTGTTGGTATGTCTATGGGTATAGGCCAATTTAAAATTACTTCTACCTTTTCCAGATTTCCCACCAACCCTTCCTTGGAAATAAAATGTCCTAGGTATTGAATCTTGGGTTTGTAAAACTTACACTTGCATGGTTTTGCATATAATTGGTGTTCTTTGAGTGTTTGAAGCACTATTTGAAGATGTTCCTCATGTTCTTCTTTGTTCTTAGAGTACACCAAGATCTCATCTATGAAAACTAACACAAATGTATACAGATGTTTGCGTAGAACACTATTCATGAGACACATGAAAGTAGTAGGGGCATTTGCGAGTCAAAAGGGTAGAACTATGAACTCATAATGTCCATACCGAGTTCGGAAATATTTTTTGTGTATTTCTTCGTCTTTGATGTGAAGCTGGTGACAACCAGTTCTCAAGTAAATTTTTGAGAATACAGTTTCCCCCCTTACTTGATCAAGAATATCATCTATTAGTGGACGGGGATAGAAATTCTTGATGGTTAACTTGTTTAACTATCTATAATATATGAATATCCTAAGGGTTCCATCCTTCTCCTTTACAAATAAAACGGGTGCTCCCCATGGAGAAACACTTGGTCGGATATACCCTTTGTTTAGGAATCCTTCAATTGAAGTTTCAACTCCAACCATTTAGGATTTGTAATTCTACATGGGGCTCAAGAAACTAGGGTGGCCCCTGGTACCAGCTCAATAGAGAAGTTAGAATCTCTGCATGGGGGAAGTTGAGGAATTTCTTTAGGAGATACATCTTGTAAGTCCTTAATAATTGGTAAATTTTCTACAGTTTCATTTTTTGCTTTCTATTCCAAATATTCATTTTGGAAAACATACACTGGACAACCCTTCCTTGTTGTTCGCTTCAACTATAATGCAAAAATTTATCTAACGGACACAGGTTTTGGTTTCCCTCTTACCACCATTAACTGTTCTAGTGCATTAGTACAATTTATTGTCCTTTCCAAATAATTTACTACTGCTTTATGTTTTTCCAGCCAATCCATACCAACCAGGAGGTCATAATATTCTAAGGGAAGTAAATTTAGATTTAAATCTATGATGTACCCATTTAAGTTTATAGGATACTTGTGTAATTTATGGGTGACCTTATGTTTGGTTCCTTTAGGCAACTACACCAGCCAAGATTGCTGAAATTTTTCTGTTTGCAATTTACATTTTTCCAATATGTGTGTACTAATATAACTTGGACTATCTCCAAGATCAATTGAAAGAGACACAGGTTGGTTGAAATGACACCTTCAAGTTCAATCATATTTTATTTATGCTCAGCCTGTCAGTTTTCCAATGCAACATTGATTTAGGGAATATTTTGGGCAACATCATTCATTGTGGTTGCCACCCGCACTGCTTAAATGTTTTGAACAACATGAGTGTTGTGTGGGAAATCACACAACATGTGAGGCTCACCGCATCCCAAGAATTTCAAAGGTTCCTTGGTTCTTACCACATTATCTTGCTTGTTGTTCCCTTCCATGGGCTTAGAACCTGTGTGAGAATGGTATGTCTGATTTTCACAACCTTTATTGAACCTTTTTTGTGGGTGGTTTCTTCCAAAATTCTTCAAATAAGATGGTTTGGGTCTTTTTAAACTTGATTTAGCCTTATTTTTTTCCTAACTTTGCCAATTTTTCAAATGACCATGCCTACCTTTAAATTGTTTGTAACACAGTCGTGCCTTCCAAACAGCTTCATCCATAGTATTTGGATTGTCAAACTCAATTATTTATTTGTAAATAGTGGGCAAACAATTTAGAAATCATTGTGCATTCGCCTTTTCTTCTCTTATGTATGGTACATAGCAAATTAAATTTCTAAAATTCATCACAAATTGATCAATGGTGAGTTGTCCTAGCCTTAGCTCATGAAATTCCTTTGGTATCTCATCATAATACATCTCATTGAGGTATCAAGATTTAAAATTCTCCTGAAATTATTCCCATGAAACAGTATTTTCATCCAAAAAGTCTATGATTTTGGTCTCTTCCCACCAAAGTGTGGCTTTACCTTACAATTGATCAATTTCTAGCCTTTCTTTCATATTACTTCCGTACTCATATAATTGAAATTATTTTACCATATTCAGGAGCCAAGCTTCCGTATCCTCTTCGTTCTCCCCATCAAAGGTTGGAGGCTTAATCTTACATAATTCCACCTGCAACTCCTTCTTCTTTTTGGATTTAGAGTCTTCTTCACCAGATTCTTCCCCACTCTTATACCTCTATGAGTTGGGTTTCGTTTCTTTTCAATTATTTTCTTGTTCTCCCTCTTGATGAATAAATCTAGAGGCTAATTCCCTTATCAACCTCTCTTGTTCGTTATCAGCTTGCAGTAAATGTTGATTGCAAGTTCTTAGGTGAACAATTTCTTGCTGCAAATTTTTTATAAATTCCAGCATCTCGGCATTTGGATCTGGTAGGGCATCCTCGTCCCCTAGTTCCACATACAACTCTTCACTATCAGACATGAAAAAAACTACAATTCTATCTGCACTTTATATCCAATTCACATAAAACATAATATGTAACTAATTCATAATTTTCTAATTATAAATTAAAATTTATAACATGAAATTTTTTATGTGTTGTGACCCATAAGCCGAGTGTTTTAACTTGGGCCCTAATACCACTTGTAACATCTCCATTCTTTTTGTTATACGTTCTTGGTGATTTTCCATCACATTTCTCCTTAACACCTTGTCCCAATGACATCTCTCATATGGATATAGGGATATTACTACATTTAAACCTTAGTCATAAATAACATGGTTAAAAATGTTCCCCATATAAATTAACGTGTCCCTCAACTCTATTATACCATTATATCCCACTCATCTCTAATGTAACCTTATAGCTTATTGATCTTTATTCTAATTAATTTCTATATCCTCTAACATATATCTTATTGAAACAATATATCAAACCTTATATTAATATAGGTATCCCTATATTAATCTACATGTGACATACATACCTTACTACCCTTAATACATATGTTTTTCTTTTCATAAGGTGGGTGTGATGGTTTAAATTCTACTACCATAGTTCAAATTCAATTTAATTAACATACCCCAGCTTATGACTTGTCCAACACATTGAGCTCCATGTGGCAAGGGTCACATGTCCTCTTATGGACCTCCCACACATATTGAGATTCCACATGGATGGTGGAGATCAGACTTGAATGAATCGATGGTTCCGTTGCATTGTGGAAACCCTAAGGGTTTTTCCCTACCTGTATTGGACTCATTTCAACATTTTTCTCTGAGTGAGGGAGTCGTGTGTCTCTCTGGAGCTATGCCTCCATGGCCGACTTGAAAGTATGTTTTGTAAAGGCTTTGCACTTGATTCCTCCATTTTTTTCGTAGTTGGAGCTCTACCTCCATAGCATGACCATCAAGGATATGTTTTAGAGGTGCTACACATGATTCCTCCATTTATTTTGTGAGGAATGTGGTGCAACTAGACACAGAATAGGGATTTTCTCCAAATCCCTCACAATTAAATTAGGTGTTTTAATTTGTTTGAATGTTATGCCCCTTATCTAGTTTGTTTCTAATGAGATTTATTTTGGTTTTTGCAGGGAGGATGCATAACAATTTCGACTAGATTTTATTCGTCGTCCCTTCAGGTAACATTACTATCCCTACCCCTATTTTAAATCATGAATTATCATCATTAGTTTTAGCTCTCTGCTCATGGGCTTTTATCTATCCTCAATGCAAGGATATGAGTTTCTTGCATTTTGCAGAGGGCATCCTCTGACCTCTATACATGGACGTTGAGCACTTAGCTCCTCCTTTTAGCTCTGTGACGATGCTATTGCAACCAAAAATATATGGTCCTTCTTTATCATAGAAGAGGTAAGACCTTTTTTAAATCCCTCTTAGTTTCAGTAATTTCTCTCTACTTCAATTCAAGATTTATGGGTTTTTGGTGAATATGAGTAATTTCGTGATAATATTTAGATTTTGCATCGCATACCCTATACCCTCTTTTCTGATTTTTGGTAATATATAAAAATATTGTTTTAAATGTTGTTGTTGGGTGCCCCTCTTACCCAACTATGCTAGATTTTATGTGTTTCACTTTTTTACCGCGTGACTTCCCTATTCTGGGTACAATTCCTCCTTGCAGCATTCATTATTTTCCAAGTGTCTGTGCTATTCATAAATTATTTATCCAACGTTTATCTTTATTATGTTGGTGTGAGGATTTCCTTCTCGAACCTTTCAGATTTAACATTGTTGTATTGGGGGTTTTTAACTTTCAGTTTCAGGTTTTGATTTGGGTACTTCCACGTCCAATGGCCATGTTGCCATAGTTTAGTTTCAATTATCTCATATTGTTGTATACGATGTCCTTTCACTGCTAAAACCCCTTAGTAATCATTAATTTACTAGATTGCTTCATGCCCTGCCCTAAGCACAACTTGGCTCAGTGTGGCTCTGTCTCACATGGATCAACATGAATGTGGGGTCAACATGACTCTTAACTAAGTGTGAAGTTCAGGGTTGAATAATTCAACATAAGGCTATGATTCTTGGTTGATTTGTTCGTTCAAATATTTTCTTTCATAATAGAACTATGGCTACACTGCTTTAATGAAGATCTTGTTTTTACTTCATATGCTTTCATTCAAGTATTTGATTATTATGCTTACCCATAATTGGGATTTTTTTTCTTGAATTATGATATTTATGGGTATCCATAGTAACTCTTTTCCATGTACATACTTTGTATGATTTCATTCAAGTATTTGATTATTCTTCTTACCAAGAATTGGGATTTTTTTTCTTGAATTGTGATCTCTATGGGTAGCCATAGTAACTCTCTGTCATGTGCATCGACCACTAGTTGTATGACAAACAAACTTGTATCTTTTTCAGAGTTTTTATAGTTTCTTTACTATTACATTTATAATGTGTAAATCTTGAAATTCTTCATTATTGGATTTGATAACGTATTACCCAGATCTTAGAAATTCTTTGTTTTGTATGTTCATAAGGCTTAATGGAATTATCCTAGAATGGCGTGAGGCCTATTTTCTGTTTCCTCATTTTAATTATATGCTTTGTAGTTTGTGTTTATGCTCTGGATTACTCAGTTTCTGAGTTTCATACATGGTAAATTCTAAGTTATATAGTTAACTACTTTACTCTCTTGTTCATGATTTGGGCTCATAAGTATTAGACCTCTATGATTTGTTACTTTGTTAATGTTTATTTATGTCTTTCATATGTCGACCATGAGTTTCTATTACTCACATAGTTCAAAGTTGTTTTCATGGTATTTCTGTGTTTTACCCATTTCATTTACACTGCTTAGAAAATTTGCATACACGATCTGGGGTTCTGCCCCTGAAGGTAACACACAGTCTACTAACGTAGGCCTATTCTCGGGTTGAGGTTTGGCATAATACTTTTTAATTATTAGTCCACTAAAATTTTCTTCTTACTGTTGTACATAAATGCTTACTTTACAATTCCTTAATTTCTGTACTTGTTTTCAATTCATTTGCTGGGTTTTAATATGGGTAAATATTGCCCAGGTTACCCATGTTTCTCATATCTAAACAAGTGATCCAGAAAATGTACATCCTCCCTTCTTCAGGTTAGTCCAACTTATTCAATATTGTCTAGTCCATGTTTAAAATATTGCGATATACATGTTGAAACAATATTAGTTACATCATTCTCCATCTGTATGTGCAGGTGAAGAAGACAACCATGGAACAATATTCTTAGGTAAATATTCTTCATGTATTGACACTGTAATTACTTTTTATTAGTCAATTGAAATGTTTTCTAATTCTCGTTTATTCTTTTGTAGGTATGCTTTTATAATTTTTTCATTGAGTTTCATGTCACAGTTGTCACCTTTCCCACACATGCTTACTATTTTATATTTTCTTTCTCAGGTCGGTTACCTGTTGTTCCATAATGGCTCTTTTGGCATTTGTTTTATTCCAATACTTTTAGATTTTATGTGTCAAGGCCATGCTTGGTATTTGACCATAATTTATATTGATGTAATATTTCTCAATTTCAACTAGTCACACACACACACACACACACACACACATATGATAGTGATATTCTCAATGATCTATGTGATTTGTTGTACTTAGACAGATTATATATTGAATATTTGGAATTCCAAGTTATCCTAATTCATGTGGCTCCTCCAAATTTTCTAGTATTATTTTTTTTATATAATGTTGGCCCACTTGGTGTTTTACTAGTAGATGTTGCTATGTAAATCTTTTACCTCTACATTTATTTATACTTTCTTGTACTTGTTGGATAAATTACTTTACTATAACTCACTTATGCATATTTACATAGTAATATTTATCGGGGTATAACCCCCCTTGGGTTTATAATTTCACAGAATCTGATTTGTGTCTTCTTTCATTAACTTAGTCTGTGTAAGAAAATGATATATTCATTATATTTAATAACAGAGAGAACATTGTACAATACAAATGACTAAGGACACTATACAATACACATGACTAATTACTGAATATTTTAGTAACTATTTACATGCCAACATTACATAATATGACTTAACCTTTTGTCTAATGAGATATGTAATAGAAACATATATAAATTATTATCATAATACAAATTCATATCTTCAAGGTTGAATTATGCCTATTATTTTAGACTATAATTCTTATCTAGACACGTTTATAACATCATAATTTTAGTATAAAACCACAGTATATAAGGTACCACTATGTAAAGACTTATTTTACTCCAAACCATGAGCTTCTTCTCAGAGCTCTACCCCGAGCAGAGACTAATATTCTCTAGTGTTGAAAACCTCTTGTGACATTAGTGATGACACTTTTAATCCTTACTTCCCTCAACAAGTTTCTATAACAGCGTCCCATTATTATGGGTTGTTGTTTCCCGTAGCCTAGGATTTTATTTTATTTTTCTACAAAATATTACTTTAAAACTTTCCTCAACACAATTTTTCATAGCTCTTCCTAGTAAAT
The DNA here is from genome assembly GCA_034641835.2 of Pinus albicaulis. Lineage (NCBI taxonomy): Eukaryota > Viridiplantae > Streptophyta > Pinopsida > Pinales > Pinaceae > Pinus > Pinus albicaulis. The sequence goes on along the minus strand of CM076583.1, from coordinate 10,289,263 downwards.
TTCCGCTTTACTTGATATTTTTATTAGATATTTTTCTCCCATCTAATTAAATTATTTATTTATTTTTCTCCAAGGATTTTCTGGAGAATTTTGGGAAAGTTTAAAATTCTATTCCATCCTCATCAATAAGAATTTCATGATCTCAATTCCTCTGTCTTTACAACATTAACATCTCTTTCATAAATAATTATTAATTTAAAATAATTATGTCCATAACATAATTTTTCCATAATTCCACCTAGACCTTGGCCTTATTTGCACAACATAACAACTGTAAATCAAGATATTACAATAGAAAAACACTTTTGAAAATGTGAAAGTTTAACATTAAAAAAATAAGAATAGCATCTAGGAAATTGATTCGGTTTTTAATGTTTATAAATGTTTACATACTCTAAACTAACATCTAGATATATGGTATCAAGCTTTGATTTTAATTAAAAGTACATGACCTCATTTAAAGTATTATTTCAACTATGATAATATGGGATATTGAGTTTATCACATATATTAATAATTACAAAACAAATACACAGGTAAAAACACCAGCAAACGTGAGACAAGCTCACTCAACACAATGAATTCAATTTCTCAATTACATCACACTTAAATAGGGAAATGCACTCACCTAATCCTCCTGAAAACGAGGAAACAAACCTAAATATGTGTAACCAATTCCTAATTACACCCTCTCGTTCAACCACTCACAACTAATTCTATTTCTGCATTATTCTCACATCCTCCCTTAATGGAGAAATGGATTTTCTACAATACCTAACTGACTTCTAAAAACTTCATATTTGATTTTACCAAGGGGCTTAGTAAATATATCAGCCACATTATCCTTGGTGTTACAAAATATCAATTCAATTTCATTTGACTCAATTTTCTCACGTACAAAGTGGTACTGTAACTCAACGTGTTTTGTTCTAGCATGGTAAACTGGATTATGTGCTAATTTGATAGCACTCTGATTATCACAATTGATACATGTTGAACCACTTTGCGCTTCTTCAAGATCTGCAAGAATTCTCCGCAACCAAATAGCTTCACAGGTGGCATTGTTCAAAGCTTTGTACTCAGATTCTGTTGATGATAAAGAAACAGTTGGCTGTTTCTTACTACTCCAAGATACGACCCCCGATCCAATATGAAATGCATAGCCAGAGGTAGATCGTCTGTCATCTAGATTTCCTGCCCAATCTGAATCAGAAAAACCTGTCAGTGCAACATCAGATTCATCAGTATCCATAATACCTAAATTCACTGTTCCCTTTAAGTATCAGAGAACTTTCTTTGCAGCATTCCAGTGATTTCCTGAAGGCTTAGCCATGAATTGACTAAGGATACTGACTGAGTATGCAATGTCTGGTCTGGTAGTGGTGAGATAGTTCAAACTTCCCACTAACTGACGATATAATGTTCCATCTGCCTCTTTCGATCCATCTTCTTTGTACAACTTTGCATTCTGTTCTAAGGGAGTTGACATAGCTTTGCAATCTGTCATATTGAACTTTTTAACAATCTCCTTTGTATATTTTCTTTGAGTGATCAAAGTTTTACCAAGCTCTCTCCATACCTCAATTCCTAAACAGTAATGCAATTCACCCAAATCTTTCATTTCAAATTCCTGTGACAACTGAACTTTAATTTCTTCAATTAACTTGTGAGCACTCCCCGTGATTATGAGATCATCCACATACAAAGATATTAAAGCAACATTTCCTTTTCCATCTTTCTTAACATACAAGTTAGGATCATTTTTTCTTTTCAAAAATCCATTCTGAAGAAAGAAGGTATCAATCTTTACATACCATGATCTCGGTGCCTGTTTCAAACCATACAATGCCTTTCTTAACCTGCAAACCAAATGCTCCTGTCCCTGTTTGACAAACCCTTCAGGTTGAACCAAATAGACTTCTTCCTTTAAATCACCATTTAGAAAAGCAGATTTGACATCCAATTGATGTATATTCCAATTATGTTTTGTGGCTAAGGCAATCTTTAATCTAATTGTATTTAACTTAGCTACTGGTGCAAAAGTGTCTTCATAATCAATTCCCTCCTTTTGAGCATATCCTTTTGCTACTAATCTTGCCTTAAATTTATCAATTGTACCATCTTCTTTAAATTTCAATTTGTACAACCATTTGCTTCCAATTGGAACTTTATTTTCAGGAAGTTCCACTAATTCCCATGTTTGATTTTTCATAAGAGAAGCATACTCATCATTCATAGCATTAACCCATGGTTCATGTTGTTTAGCCTACTCATAATCAATTGGTTCTTCAACATTCATTATATTAGACATTAAGGCATAGTCTCTATACCTTGCAGGAAGCTGAGTCTGTCGGGACGATCTTCTTGGTGCTTCAATGCCTGTGGGTGTTCCATCCATGATTCGTCGGCTTTGAGGTGAATCACCCCCTTGTGATGACTCACTGCTGCTAGATGTGCTCATACTGCTGCTCTCATCCTGATCCTGTACCTGTACCTGTACCTGTTCCTGTTCCTGCTTAATCAAAGTATCAAGTTTGACATGTGCATCATTAGATATATGCCATGCATCATTCTTTGTATTACTTTTATCAGCCTGCTCGTGAAACAACACATCACGACTTGCAAATAGTTTATGGGAACTTGGATCAAACAATTTATAGGCTTTCTGATCCGTACAATATCCAATGAAAACACACTTGATTGACTTGGCATCAAGTTTTCTTCTGTTAGCCTTAGGAATATGAGCAAAAGCAGTACATCCAAAGACTTTGAAATGACTCACATCAGGTTTATAACCATGAAGAACCTCAAAAGGAGTTTGAAAACTAATTGCTTAGTGGGACATCGATTCTTCAGATAAACAGCAGTGTTAATGGCTTCTGCCCAGAAACCATTAGAGATGTTCTTACCTTGCAGCATACTACGAGCAGATTCCACCAAGGTTCTATTCCATCGCTCAGCAACACCATTTTGCTGAGGGGTATGTGGCACTATGAATTGTTGTTGAATTCCATTAGATTTACAATAGGTGTTAAATGCTTTTGACTTATATTCACCCCCTTGATCAGATCTGAGTATTTTAATGCACTTTCCTGTTTGTTTTTCAACCATAGTTCGAAACTCTTTAAAATACTCAAATATGTCACTTTTCCTTCGAATGAAATAGACCCAGGTATACCTAGATCTATCATCAATAAAAATAACAAAGTATGAAGCACCACCAAGAGACCTAGTTTGCATAGGTCCACATACATCACTGTGAATTAATTCAAGTATATCATACTGTCGTTTCTCGGTATGAACAGGAAACTCTTCTCTATGCTGCTTACCAAGTGCACAAGCTTCACATGGTAAATGTTCACACTTCATAACAAGAAGACCTTCAACCATTGATTTCCTTTGCAACAACGATAAATCATTGTAATTTAGGTGCCCATACCTGTGATGCCATAATTCTGCTGTCGATGTCTCTTTGGATGTCAATGCAACATGGCGCTTCACTGTCACATCCAATCTGTATAATCCTCCCACCCTGGTACCTGTAGAAACAACCCTGTAGTGGTCCTGAACATCTTTCACTATACACCCCAATTTACCAAATTCAACTTTTAAATGATTATCAGTGATAGTGGAAACAGATATCAAATTCTTTTTGAGAGCAGGTACATACATTACATTATGAATCTGTCGCATTTGTCCATTAGGTAAGTACACATTTATTATGCCATAGCCCTGAACTTTAAGTGACCTATCATCTCCTAGGTAAATGTGTGTACCATCAGATTTCTCATAATATTTATCATACCATTCTTTATTACAAGTCATGTGTGCCGATGCACCAGAATCGATGAACCATGCATTCTCATCATCAGTTTCAGCAGACAATGCAGCATCAGAAATAAATAACTTAAGATTTTTAAATCCATCATTCACTGATGTGTCTCTGTTTGTGTAATTTCCATTATGCCTTCTATGTCTTTGATTTGATTCATTATTCTTTCTCCTATAGCAATCTTTAGCCAAATGTCCAGGTTTTCCACAATAATCACATTCAATGTTCCTCTTAACATAAGAATCAGGAGGTGCCATACCTTTCTGTTTTGCTTGAAACCGGCCTCTGTTCCTGTCCCATGGTCTCCCTCGGAATGGTCTTTTGCCTCTTGCAGTCAAAGCCAAATCAGAACCATTTGACTCCAGGTCAAAAATTTTCATGCGCTCTTCTTCTTGAAGAAGAATTCCAGCCAATTCTTCAAATGTAGGAGGTGTCGGTCTAGCTGAGAGAGCTGAAATAAAGACTTTATAGTCTGGAACTAACCCCTTTAAAGCAACAGTTACCAAGTCTGTACTAGACACCTTTTCACCAATATCACCTAGTTTATCACTCAGGTCTTTAATTCGGGAAACAAAGTTGCTAATGCTCTCATTGGCTTCCATTTTAATAGATAGCAGCTTTGTTTTTAAAAACAAAATACGGTTTGCATTAGTAGTTTCATACAAACCTTTAAGAGTGTCCCATGTCGCCTTTGAAGTTTCACAGTCCCGAATGTGAGGAATAATATTGTCCTTTACTGACATGCGTAGCAGCACCCTTGCTTTCATTTCACGCTTCTCCCAATCTTGAATGGCAGCAGGAGGTTGAGGCTTGGGCTCATCACCTTTGACAATCGTCCAGAGATTGTATGCCTCCAGTACTGTTATGAGCTTAAATTTCCAGTTTACATAATTTTCTCCATCAAGTTTTGAAGACTCATTTAAATAGGAGTCAGCAAGTGGATTAGCCATTGTTGCGCAAATGATTTTTTTAATAAAAAACTTCAAACAAAACTTGCTCCCTTTTTTAAAATGCTCAGAACAAATATAAATCTCAGAACAAATATAAATTTGTTCAATTCACATAAAACTGCACAGCCCCGTTCACTTCTGAATTTGTTCAACTAAAAAAAACGTTTCAAAAAAAAAACACCGACAGAATCGACGACCATTGAACATAGAGGGGTCGGTTATCTGCGCAAACTCTAATAGCAGAGTCTGTCACTGCTCGCGAAGAGGAGAGAGGCGCAGACAACTAGGCTCTGATACCAAATTACATAACAAATACACAGGCAAAAACACCAGCAAACGTGAGACAAGCTCACTCAACACAATGAATTCAATTGCTCAATTACATCACACTTAAATAGGGAAATGCACTCACCTAATCCTCCTGAAAACGAGGAAACAAACCTAAATATGTGTAACCAATTCCTAATTACACCCTCTCGTTCAACCACTCACAACTAATTCTATTTCTGCATTATTCTCACATTAATTAAGTTAAAATTACCATTGATTTACTTCATACCGCTTTCAAATGTATTCAATGATTTGCAAGTCCAAAAGTTGATGGTTCTACTATTGTCATCGTCTTTTTCATTTCGTAAAGTTAACTAGCAATGACAATGGATATATGTGGTTGATATAGATTGGTATTCTTTCTTGCGTGTCTCAATAATGTTTAGTTTCCGAGTTTGAACATGTATTAATGATGGTTCTGTGGTCACACGTGGTTGAAAAAATTGTCTTCTAGGATTGTCTTTTTGGAGTGTGGAAAACTATATGTACTCATTGTAATGTTTGTTTTTACTAATGGAAATTATTTGCAGAAACTTACAAAAAAAAAATCATCATTTAATTATAATTTATTGAATGGCTATTAGTATAGATTCATCTTAACTTTGGATTTGCAAGGCTATAAGAGGAATAAGATATCTCAATATGCATGCTTTTTAAATACAAAAACTTGACTAAAGTTTTGCACATCGAGAGATTTCATTTTTCTCATAGGTTTGGTAAATATGGAGTTAATAATGGATCTATGATAGTCTATTTTACACTTATCCTTCATTAATATAGTTAATGATATGGTATTTTATAATTAAATATGAGATTTTGAAATATAATAATTACTAATTTGAATCATTATTTTGATTTATATGTTCAAACTGATATTAATTTATAGCTACCTATTTATGCTTGTCTATTTTACCCTCATTTTTCATTAACACAGTTAAGGGTTTTTTATTTTACAATTAAGTATGAAATTCTAAAATATAATGATTACTAATATGAATCATTATTTTAATTTATATGGTCAAATGGATATTAATTTATATATACTATTTATATTAAGTATATATTTCATATTTACATATTTATAAATAGATATTTTTTAATTATATGTTTATTAATTAAATTTATTTAGTTTTTTTTGTGTGTGTTTCTCTCTAAGAAAAGAAATCAACCTCCCTCTTACTTTGATGGCTAGAGTGAGGCTTCTATTAAAAATTCACAAGGCACAATGCCAATACAACAATATTCATAGGCACATAGTAATTACAACAATAATTATTAAGGCATTATAGTGCATCATGTCACTAATGGGGATTTGAAATTACATAAGGAAGATAATAATTATTTCACACAACCACCTAGATAACTCCAACTGACTAATTTTTTATATGTGTATTAATTATATGTAACAATATAGTTCATCAATGACTATTATTTTATATGAGTATTAATTATATGTTACAATATAGTTCATTGTTGACTAATTTTTTATAGGTGTATTAATTATATGTTACAATATAGTTCATCATGTCACTAGTGGGGGTTTCAGGACAACAACATTTTTCATACAACCATTTGGGGAAGTTATTATGTGTGTATTAATTATATGCTTTAATATGTCATACTTATGAATATGGATCATTGTTATTTAAATTTATTTTAATGTGATACTAATATTATTTTTTTTAAAGGGAAAAAATTGTTTGTATTTTTATTAATAAAAACAAAATTACAATATAATAAATTGAATTGGATCTATTTAATGTTTCTATTGTTATTTTAATTGAGTCAATATTATGTTTATTTTTATTATTTTTTCATTTACAACATATTTTGTTATGCTATGGGACATTTAAATGTTTACACTCATTTAGGGACACTACAACATCTCTTCCATATTGGGCTATAGTGAGTCTCTTTGTGCAATAACTTAATAGGATGAAAAATATCTAACTTAATATTATGTAAGATATCTAGCTTATTTTAAATCTATTATCATCATATCATAAATAATTATAATTTGAAAATAGCTATTAAATAATTATTATATAATGTAATCATTAATATATATATATAGAGATAAGTGTGAAGCATCATTTCAATGTGCCTTAATTATTTTACCATATATGCATTTTAGATATGAAATTTCTATTGTTAAAATAGATTTTCAGTGAAGTAGACATCAAATATTTACATCTATCTAACTTTTTGCTAAGAAATGCATAAATAATTGTGAATAGTAACACCTAGTAAGTATGCTTAATTACATATGAATCTTAACTATTTTGATAGAAATAATTGCTTAAATTATGGTAAGGAGTAACTCCATCTAATATATTTATTTACATGAGTATATTTAATTGTTTATATAAAAAATTGTGATATGAAATTCTAAACCTAATACATATGTATATAATTTTTGAAACAAAACTTTATTGAGTAAGAATTTAAATGCTTACACTCATTTATGAACACTACAACATATTCCCTGTCCTAAATTTTTATTATCATTACATTAAAAAGTTTACACTCATTTGCAACAATATTTCCTATCTTAAATTTTTATTACCATTACATTAAAAAAATTAAACTCATTTACAATAGTTCAATATCTCATCCATAATAGGTTGTAGAGTGTCTCTTGATGAAAGGTCCATTTTTCCTATAATATGACAAAATAGGTTAACAACTCAAGTATATCCCCTCATAAACCATCAATAATTTTTTTTTGAAATGACCAAGTTTGGTTTGTGTACTATGATATTATTTTAATTAATTATTTTAATATTATATGAATAAAAACTAAAAAACTAAATCAAATTTTTCTTTATAGTAATAATAACTATATTATAATTATATGAAACATATATATTGATTTTTGTTTGTCAAGTGGTCTGAGTTCATAGAAGATTATATCAAGCTTGACTAGTGATTTGAGAAATCATGGCGAGGGGCATCTAACGCGTCAAAATCACTAGAGAATCACAACTTGCACTGGATTTTTTCTCACAAAATTTCGAACAGGTGACCTTCACATCAATAAATTTATATGAAACATATGCATTAATTGAATGTATAATACTAATACATGTAAAATTGCATTTTAAAATTTATATAAATTTATGATAATTATATATAAAAAAAATAATACCATTGAATTTTAAAGTTTAAATAAATTTATAATAATTACATATAAAAAATATTTCTTTCTTTAAAGTTTTATTTGAAATATATCAAATAGAAAAATATTAAATATTTTATGATTTTGAATTATTTATTTATTATTATTTTAATTTGGTTATAAAAAAAAAAAAAATTGAATTAATAGTGTTAAATTTTTTTAAATTTTTTCTTTTTAATTTAAAAATAAATTAAATCTACTCAAATACTAATTCAAACTATTTTTTATCAAATTTAAAAAAAAAAATTAAAAAAAAAATCATATTATTTTAAACCATAAAAATGATCTATTAATAATAGAAATTTAAACAATTTCTTTTAAATATGTAAATCTCAAATTAATCTGGGGATCTTTCTTTCTTTCTAATATAAAGGAAACAAGTTCCATATCTGAATAGTTTCATAGTTCATGTTTTTTTTTTGTTGTCATGAATCCATAGTGATTGCTTCATAGAAATGAATCTCAAATTATATTTCTTAGAACGGACAAGAGATAAAAGCATGAAAGACTTTGCTCCAAATAATTGTATCTATATTAAATATTTTACACAAATGCAATATGAAAACTTAGTTTGTATTCATGAGTTGGCTAAGAAGCACTAAGGTGCTTGATGGAATTTTCTATGTTCTCACTTTATGTAATTGATCCTAAACTTATACATATATATTATTTAGTTTCAAAAAAATTCATTGTTTTTATTCATGAGTTGGCTAAGAAGCACTAAGGTGCTTGATGGAATTTTCTATGTTCTCACTTTATGTAATTGATCCTAAACTTATACATATATATTATTTAGTTTCAAAAAAATTCATTGTGTTTGTTTGTGGCAACTCCACTTGAGTTGTAATTGTTTTAGAAGAACTTATAATTGGTCATAAACTTATACATATATATTATTTAGTTTAAAAAAGAGTCATTGTGTTGGTTTTTGATAACTATATTTGTTTTAGAAGCATCTAATTATTTCAAAGAAAAAGTTTTCCATATATATTTGCACTACATGCCTTATAATTGAAGAATTGATCAACAAGTCCTTGAGTCTTGGAAGTGGAGCTTCACCACATTGTTTCTCTTTTAACTTACCCTAGTAGAACTAGAACCTTTGAAAGCACAAGCTTAACCCAATGAAGAAGAAAAAGAAATAATATAAATTGATGCAAAATGGACTTAAAAGATTGATTGGATTGAGGTTAGATTTGCACAGTATTCAATTAAGTGTAATACATTAATAACAATTATGTCATCCATGTTAATGTGGGACTTATGAAATATTGTATACAATGAATTCATGAAAATGATAATTAGAAATTTTTAATGATACAAATTTCCCATTATTATACTAGTATGACAAAAATATCTAGAAAAATAGTTTAAACAAATAAAAGCTCTTTTGTTCAACAACAATTTTCAAATAACTATATTGCTTAAAATGGAAAATATTTAAAAGTGAAAAAATTTGCTCAAAGTCACATTATCTGTATTAAATATTTTACACAATTTCAATATTAAAACTTGCATTCGGTCCATTGGTGGTGTTGTAACCTTTCTTTTTCTAAAAATAAATAAATATATATATATAATTTTCAAAAAAGCTTGTAAATGTTTGATTAAAATTTATTATTCTGTTAAAAGTTTAATTTTATTGGAATAAAGTGTTGGAGCAGGTGTCAAAGGGGGGCACCTTCCAAACACTACCAGGTCCACTAAATTTGATCAACTACAGTGAAGGCATTGCGGGCCACTCCTCACCTTTCGAGCTTTAATGAAGGGGTCGGGGGGACACATTTTGTCAGCTAGTGAAAACTTATTTTTATATGTGGTAGCAACACAACGAGTTGGCCATCCTCGTGGTTGCAAATACCAGCAGGACCACCCCCCCTTGTGGGACTTATCAATACCATTGTCTGAATTCATTATAATGCGGCCCATCCACATCGGTTGCGGTGATGAATTGAATACAGTTGACTACCAATAAAAGATAGATAGCTAATTTATACAGGCTTGAGTGTAAGAAAGGGTGAAAATAAACCTTTTCAATTCATTTTCACTATTTGAATCACAGAGAAAACATAGGGAGCTCATCGTGCATATTAATTCCAAATATTTCTACATAATTTATTCTAACATTGTTTCTATTCCTCCTGTACATTGGGTAACATTGTTTCTATTCCTCCTGTACATTTGAAAATTTTAAATTTTGAATATGAAGGGAAAAGCAGTCAAAACCTTGCACATTTTTTTTTTCAGAAGGAAAAATACGGTCAAAACCTTGCACATAACCTCTATTAATTTTGACATGTTTCCCTTAATTGACCAAAAGGCGGATGCTCACGACATCCAGTGTGAGTTTGATTTGTTTGAGCTTCATGCCTGGGGATTTCAACATTTCCAGGAGATGCAGGATGTTTGATTAGTATGTAAGTCATATTTTCTTCAATTAATCATACCCCAGACTCGACGTTTCCTGTATTTATTACCTGGTGTTCTCAAAAGTATCTTCTAAGAAAACAGACAGTTGTTTCAAATAATAGGGCAGTTTGTTTTTTTTATATTAACTCTGAGTCTATACTGCAAGTGTTGAATATTTTAATTCCCAACGAAACTTGACCCCTAAATGAAGAAACCTTGCATTATATATATCATGATTTAACTCCAGAAGAAAGGTTCACAATCCTTCAATTCTTTTTATCTCTAAGTGCTCTAATACTATAACATAGTATTGAAGTATTTTCATAGAAATGTCCAGACAAATCGTTCCAATGGCATGTTGATTTCTAGTGTATGAACATGATAAAATAATTGGTGAAGTAATCGTAAGGTTTTTATCCATCATTTCCCAAGTTAAACAATATTTTGTTAGATTTAATTATAGTGAGTACCTATCTCGTACCATTAATGACCAATTAACAAATTTTAGTCGATAAGTATTTTAGGTACGAATCTATTTTACTGTATATGTTTATCTATTTCTAAATGGATAATTAGGACTCCAATGGAAATTTACTTTTAGTTATTTCGTGGACTCCAATAGAAAAGCACTATCCAGCATTTCCGTTCTCAAAATCTGTAAATCATTTTCTATTAGTTTTGTTTAGTACAATATATGATGTATGATGTCACTTATAATGTCTCTTAATTTTATGACTTAGTGATGCAAGTAAGTAGTGTGATTGGTGATGAACATTATCATTAGGTAAATTATAAGGAGTTAATTGTCACCTTTTTAATCTAATTATCCTTTTTTTCTCACATTTAATTGCCTTTTGTCATGTTTTAGTGAGAATGGTGTATTAAGGGTTGTCATGCTTAAAGGCCTAATGTAGTTTAAATGCATGAAAATAAGGGGAACAATGTCATTTTTGAGAAATATTTCCCAATCAAGGCTCGGAGTAGACAATAAGGAGTGATTGTAGGAGGGTTGACCACCTCCTTAACTCCTAAAGGCCGCCAATATCTCTTCGATATTCTCCCCCAACATCTCGAAATCATAGGCAGCCAAGCAAGTGAAAGATCAAAGGGAGCAGGCTCGTCTTCTCTTGAGTTCCAAGGAAACAAACACCTACTTTTTAGGGAGCTGTTGGTAGTTACCCTTGAGCATAAATAGGGTAGAGAAAGAGCTCACTAGGATTCGATTTTTGGTTGCATCTAAAGCACCCTTGACTCTTGTATTATACATTCCTCACTTTCTTATGTTATGTACAAGACTAGTTATGAAATAAAATGAGTTTTTGATTTCTTCTCCATTGAGTTAGTTTCAAGGAGCTAAGCTTGTGGGTTAAGGACCAATCCATTGGTGTCAGTCTCTCTTATGTTCTTTTGTTTTCTCTTATGTTGCAATAGTTAATGTCTTTCATTTTATGTTGAGTAGCATATAAAACCTCAAAATTGTGTGCTAAAACTCCCTCTCTCACCTCTTCCATTGGAACTTGAGGAGGAATGTCTTCCATCACAGACCAAAATCTCTTTTAGTTTATCATTTCTTGGAAAAGTTATATAGTTTACTTTGATTATCATGAACATGTTGTAGATGTAGAGGTATATTTCTCTCTAGTTGAATATGTAGGTTTATTTAAATTCAACTCATAGTTTCCATCATTTTTGTGATAAGTTTATGAATGATGAATGCATGAATAGGTAGTTTGATTGCATGCTTAAATAGAGCAGTAGAGGAGGACCCCTTCAGCACCATCATCTTCAGTCTCCATCCTTGATCAAAAACCTTCCATCAAAGTCACCTTCATCCTTGTTTTTTGAAATCACCACCGCATCACCCAGAGACACCTTGACGGTTCAAGACGGGCTTTGTGAAGAGTTATGAGCTTGGCTAAGGTGTTGGCTATCCTTCATGTACATATATCCACCTTCAACCCAACTCTCCTAACTTTTTCCTCAACATTTATAGCTGCAAACTCCACAAGACCTCTTTCCTAAAGCTTTTTAGGGTATCTTGTAGCACTACAGGAAATCTTATAGAAGTTTACTGTAGCAGTGCCAAAAGATCTCTCTTTCGGCCCAAAATCACTCTTTCACCTCATCTAATCCTAGCCAAGCCATCAATAGACCTTCAACTCTGAACCTTTGGTCCAGGGACCCTCTTAGACCACCTCAACACCTCCTTCTTTTGTTGCAAAATAGAGTCATTTATAAGTGTGATTAGCTCATTGCAAGTTGCATCATTAAACACAATATTTAAACATGGGATAGATAGGATTCAATCAGTCATTTGATTCAATATTTGTGCATTAGATTAGTTTCCTTTTCTACAATTCAATTGAACAATGTAGCTTCTAAAATTCACTTACTGTAATTTCCTTTACTACATTAGCATACGTGTGAATTTCTCTTTCTTGCAATGAGATACATGAATCAATGTGATATAGAGTAGTTTCTTTGCCTCTTGATAGAGTAATGGTAACGATTTATTTCAAGTCTTAGGCTACATTTATAAGTGTGACAAAATTCCTTTCCTAGAAGTAACCCTAGCAGTAGCACCTCGTTCTAGAACTTAGATGAGGATGGCATGAGTAGAACTCATTTGTTGTGCATATAGCAGTGTCACCTCAAAGTTTGTATGAAACCTGAGTTGATAAAGTAAAGTTGAGTAGCCTCTAGGAGTTGCACCACTGTTGGTGCAATACCAGGGCTCACCAATTTTTGGAACCATTGTCAGGGAGGTGTTTAAGTAGATGTTTGTTTCTGCCTTAGCATTCTTTTCTAATTTTATTTTCCATTTAGTTCCAAAATATTGAAAAATACAAAAACAGTTTGACTTTCATGCCTTGTAGGAGCAGGGATAACTAAGGCAAATTCTTACCAAAATCCCCCACATCCCCACACAGTCACCCTCCACTCTTCTTCAGTAACAGTGAGGTTGAACACACCATAGGTGAACCACTTGAAAATTTTGAAGAACCTATTGGAGAGAAAGAGGAATTTGTTTCATGTGAGGAACCTGCTTCACCACTTCAAACCATTGTTGAAACTAGGGCCCAAGGAGTTTTTCCTATTAGAGTAATAGATGGGGAAACTAGAATGAAGAACATGAGTACCTTAACCTTTCCGCATTTCCATTTCCTTACTCCTAAGGATCTTGACACCTTCATATTTGATTTTGTTTTTGTCTGCACGACTTATGGCTATACCTTAGGTGACCAAAAGCTAAAATTATTCCCATCCACCCTCAAGGATGCAGCCTTGCGCTGGTTCATGGGTTTTCTGGGAACAATATCACTACCTAGGCATAGATGCAAGACTCCTTCAACAAAATATATATAGACTATTTCAGGTTCAAAGAGACCAAAGAGGATATTTTTATGATAAATCTGGCACGTGATGAATCCCTGGAGGATTATGAAGAAGGATTCCAACTGAACTATAAAAGAGCCAACTACGCCCTTGATCCTGGATCCCTCAAATTGGTACTTTTATGAGGGATCATGGAAGAGGTAATATAAACCCTTAATGTGTTGTATGGAGGAGACATCTACTAGCTACATTATGAGGATATTAAAATTTCCTTTATAAACCACTCTAGCATAGCTAGGAAGAAAGGTAGAGCTAGCTAAAGCATGACCAACACCCCTTTCTCTTCCACCTCCATCAAGCATGAGATTGGGAATATGTTGGGAATATGTTGGAGGACTTAAAAAGTGAGATGTTTTACACCTTTTCTTTACAAATGGACACAGTGCAGGTCAAGAGGAAGCAAGAGGAAGCATAGAGGGCCTTGGCTATCTTTTTCACTACATGTATGAGAAAACAACCTCTAAATGAATGTCCACTAAATTTAATAGAGGTTTTCTTAGTCTGTGAAAACAACTGTGCCATAGATAAGTGTCCCTCCTTACACGGTCTCAAAGTTGTATATCAAGGTTGGGAAGGAGGACTAGAGAAACTCTATTTTATAAATTAGAGAAGGCCTCAAGGGCCTTGGTCATATCAACAGGGAATGCAAGGTGAACCTTACTCCTACTACCATACAAACTAGAACGAACCTATGCAGTCCTAGTACAAATCCACTCCTCCATCATGGCCTACACTTCCTACTTGGCCTTATACCCCTCCACAGCACCCTCAACCTATAAACCAACCCTTCCAGTAGTATGTTCCTCAACCACCTTAGTGGAGAAAGCCATCACAAGGGTAGAGGTCCCAACACAACCAACCACCTACTTTATTTCCTCCACTCGAACCTCAACCTCATCTCACTCACATTTCTCCATCGAATTTTCCTCGGATTCCTACCCAGCTCAATCCGAACCTGAACAACAAGTAGGTTGAATAGGTTTATAGTGGGGAAACATCTTATCCAACATATGTAGTATAGATACATGAAATAAACTCCAGATATGGAAGAGTACCTCTAGACAGTCATCCTCCATCCCCAGCTGCATAGGTTGAGGAGGAAAATTAAGAGAGGAACCCTCAGACCAATCAACATCCTTTTTCTAAGCACCTGATCCACTCTAGTCAGCACACCCTAGAAGAGATTGAACTATTGGAAGAATAAAAAAACCATGTGTGAAAATACCCCTTATCCATGCCATTAAGGATGTCCCTCTTTACAATAGGATCATCAAAAAAAAATTCCTTAAGAATCATGGGAGAAAGAAGAAATACATCCCCACCATTAATTTTGTGGGACAGTTGTCTGAATTAATGTTGGCGAGGGTGATCTTCCATAAGTACATGAACCTTGGAAGTCCAGTAGTAGATGTACACATCGATGTTGTCATAGTCCCACACACTTTGGTTGATCTTGGGGCTACCATCAATGTGAAAACCAAGGAAACTATGCTTAAAATCAACCTCCAAGGAGCATTGAGAAAGACTACCACCGTTTTGCAACTTGTAGATAGATCCACAGTAGTTTTGGAAGGAATTTCTGAGGATGTGATGGTCTCCATTGACTCCTCGGAGTACCCCAAACATTTCCTAGTCCTCTAGCCAAAAACCAAGTTTAATGGATATCCTCGCATTCTAGGAAGACCTTGGTTGGCCGTTTCTGATGCTTATATCAGTTGTAAGACTGGAAATATGACTATAAAGAAGAGGCCCTTGTCCAAACAACTGGTATTATATCCTCCTACCCAGCCTTCCATTGACCATGACCTACCCTTGTCGTTGGAGGATGAAGAATAAGAGTACGAAGTGTACAGTACCACACCTTTCCCTATTTGTACCATAGATACTATTCTTAGAGGGGGACAACCCGATGAGGATGATCTCATTGACCACATCATTCAAATCCAGCCCCCCACTGATATTCCACTCGATGACCTAGTGAGAGAATATGAAAGCCACCCTTGGATTGAGTTGCACTCAGTTGAATCAACCTCTAAAGCCACCAAGGTTGTGTAATTTGGACCATCTAAATCCCTGATGATTAACTCATCCTTCTTAGGAAAGGAGGAAGAGAAATTGTGCAAACTCGTGAAGGAAGACTTAGATGAATTTTCTTTGGAATACAAGTACATGAAATGGGTGCATCCCTTGGTGTGCACACACCATATTTATATTAAGGAGGGATGTAAGCCTATGCGTCATCCCAAAAGGAGGATGAACCCACCCTTAAAATACATATTGAAGGATGAACTGCAAATGTTGTTGGACGCAGGTTTCATCTACCCCATATCAGACAGTGAGTGGGTGTCTCCTCTTTTTCTAGCCCCAAAGAAAAATGGAAAGTGGTGAATTTGTGTTGAATACTGATAACTAAACAAAGCCACTAAAAAGGACCATTTCCCTTTTCCCTTCATCGATCAAGTTCTATATGGTCTTGAAGGAAATAAGTTCTCCTCTTTCCTATATGGATTCAGTGGGTATAAAAATATTTAAAACAGTGTTGAGGACAAGTACAATACCACTTTCAAATGTCCCTAGGGCACCTTCGCTTACAAAGTCTTTCCCTTTGGCTTGTGCAATTCCCCTGCTACTTTCCAGAGAGTAGTCATGAGCATTTGTTTGGAGCTAGTCCATGATTCTGTAGAGATTTAAATGGACAATTTCACACCTCATGGTTATGGTTTCCAGGAGAATCTCTCCAATATAAGAAAATTATTGAGGAAGTGCATTGAAATGCATCTTTCCCTAAGTCCTTAAAAGTATGAATTTCTAAAAATGGCAGGGATAGTCCCAGGCCATTCAATATCAGAAGCATGAATATAGGTAGACCCAAAAAAAATCACCATCATCAAAAGGGTCCATATTCCTCAAAAGCAGAGAGATGTCCGAAGTTTCCTAGGTTTGGCTGGCCACTATAGGAGGTTCATTAAGGAATTGAGGAAAGTGGCTTTGCCATTATTCAGATTGTTGGCCTAATATTCTATGTTTTTCCGTTCTATTCTTTGTTAGGAGTCTTTTGATATTATCAAGGAAAAGTTAACCACTGCCCATATTCCTCATGGTGCCAATTGGGCTCTGCCCTTCCACATTCATATAGATGTATCAAATAAAGCACTTTGGGTAGCCTTGGGAAAATTGAAAGACAAATTACCCTATGCCATTTATTTCATTATCAAGAATCTATCCAAAGTTGAACTTAACTATACTATCATTGAAAATGATCTCTTAGTCTTTGTCCATTCCCTAAACAAATTCAGGCACTTCATTACTAGTTATCAAACCTTTGTACATTTTGACCATGCAAAAATCAAGTACTCAATGAATAAACTTGATGTTAATGCTAGAATCATTACATGGTTGTTTTTATTTCAGTAGTTTGATTTGACAATTGGTGATAAACTAGGAAAGGAAAATGTTGTTTCATATTTCTTATCTAGACTAACTTTATCTACAAATCAGGAAGGAATGGTGGATGATCAACTTCCGGGATGAACAACTATTCACTATCTCAACACTCTCTCCTTGGTTTGCTAACATAGCTAAATACTCGCTTGTTGATAGGTTTCCTCCAAACCTTTCATCCAAAGAAAAGAGAATGATTATAAGGAAAATCACCAATTTCACTTGGATTGGTGGAAATATCCTCAAATTGGGTCTAGATCGAATTCTAATAATATATGCGAGGGAAGAGGAGGTATTTTACATCCTCTCGACATATCATGATGGTCTCTGTGGGGGTAATTTTGTTGCCATGAGGACAACCTTCAAAGCTTTTCAAGCAAGATATTATTTACCTACGCTCGACGAAGATGCCAAGAGATACACCAGTAGATGTGATCAGTTTCATAGGATTGGGAGACCTACACCAAGGGATGAAATGCCTTTGCAACCCCAGGTGGATTTAGAGACATTTGAAAAGTGGGTCATGGAATTTTTTATCACTAAGATGGAACCAATTGCGTTGTTCAACTTTTAACCTAGTGCAACTATTTCAAACCACTTTGGATTAGAAGTTAGCCTTCCAATGAGAGAGGGATCTCTCAAAGAAAAGATACATTCTCAAGAAAAAACTTATATTGTAGATGGATATATATTTTTGTGTTTTAAGTGATTTTCAGGTGGGAGATTGTATGAAGGCTATCATTGGGCATGGAGTCAGCTATGTGAATTCAATCACAAGAAAATATAGTTCATGGAAGCTGAAGAAATTAAGCTTAAAAGTAATCTTTTTACAGCAAAAAAATAATACATGAAGGAAATTGGAGCATAATACTATGAATTCCAAGAAATCATGATATTATGAAGCTAATGATAATATGAGAAATGGAAAAACACAAACACATAAGCTCAAAATAAATCTCAGGTCTTAGAGACAATTGTTGCAACTATGTATTAGCTTGGTAGAACAAAATTACATAGTATCCCTCCCATTTACATTCACCAACCAACGTCTTCAAAATCAATAAACCTATCATTTATGGAGTGAGATATTTATTACAAAGGTCTACCACCTAGGCTAGACTTCAATTCTAACCTATACAACTAATTCAAACAAGATTACATCATATTGAGTATTAATAGGGATATTTTTTGTTTAATGGATTTGGTAATAAAAAGGGAATCTATGACCATTAATTACTTCAAAAAAATTTCTAACAACCCATGATTTCCATCCCTATCAAACCAAACTATCATTTTGAGGTGGCCAACTGATACACTAGATTTAAGGTATTTATAAACCTAAGTTGATGATGAGCTGCCCAATTTGTGAGTTGGCATCATGATGAGTTGTCAACCATGTCATCCATGTGGAGTTGATTACTGAGCTGCCCCCTTAAATAAGTGGTCTAATGATATTCCTAATCTCATTTACTTTACTACGTTGACTGCCCAAAAATATCAAAAAAGTACATAACATTGGAAAAAATGGAGTATTAGGAACTTTCGTAGCGCATTTTTGTAGCAACTTCAAAAATCCATTTTCTCCACAATTTTTGACTTTTTTGACTGCTGGAGGATCTTCCTTGGGACTGATGAAGTAAAAAAATGCTCTAGGTCACCCCCGTTATGATATTTTTTAATAATTTTTTCCTCAAAGAAACCTACAACACTTTCATAGCAAAAACTCATCTTTAAGCATGGAATGCGTTACGAAAGTACCTAGTTCACTCAATTTTTTCTCCTTCTTCTTTTTTTTACCTCAAGAACACCTCTAAATCCTGTATATTCCTGGTTATGATAGAATAAGACAAAATGTGATAAAAAATATGTTTCCTTGCCGTGTTTCATGGAGAAACATCATCATCTTTCACAATCATCTTAAGACCTTTTTTCTTCAATTCTTCTTGTACCACCTCCATTTGTGAGTCTAAGTTTTTTACTTGATCTTGCAGATTCCTTATTTCTTCTTGTAGCCACCTATTCCTCCTACAACGATGCTTCATCATCCTATGTAAGGGAAGTGTCCTACTTAACATCTTCCCTGACTTGTCTGCCATTTCATTGTAGAAATATAGTTGCTTGTTGACTTCCTTTTTGAAATCTTCCATCTCTAGCCTCTCTTGATTAAAATATGCAAAATCTAACTTGGATTCGATAACCTCTTCTCTAGATTCCCTCAGTTGCTCTTGTATGAGCTTCAAATCAGTATTTTCTTGAACCTACTCTTTTCCATTTCTTCCCTTGATCAACTCTACATCTGCTGGAAAAAATTATGTTATTTCCTCCCCTAGTGGCAACGTCTTATTTTATGGTTTCTTGTGCATCTTCTCTAACATTTTTCCCTTAGAAAAATTTGACCTAGTGAATTTCTTCCTAGGCTTAAAGATAAACCCTGAATCTTCTTTTGAAAATTCCAATTTCTTGGCCTTAAGGCTCTTATTTTTAGACTCTGCTCCCTTAGTTTCCACAGGTTTTTCAACAGGAGTCTCTTCAATCTCAATTTCCTCTAGGATGTCTGCTAAGTTACCTCTTCCCTCAGTATGACTTCTAGTAAGCCTCCTGTGGGTCCTTATGTATGTTTTTACTTTTTTGCTAGTAGAAGTATGTTTTGGCACCACAGTATCCTACATTTGTTCAACCTCCATCTCCATAGTTTATACGACAGGCTCTACCTTATGATCAACTATAGGTTCAACTCTAGATTCCTTGATTTTTCTTGGTGTATTGGACTTGGATCTTGGTGGAGTGAGAATATCAACTTCATATCCACTAGTAAACAGGAATGTAGGAAAATCTATTTTTCTTTTAATCAATTCTTCCACTACCATCAATTTGATCAAATCATGATGAAAGACAGAGGTATCACTAGTTTCAGGTTTTGGCTAAACCTTATCTTCCATTTTTCCCAAGCTCCTAAAAAAAAGAAAGGCAAGTCCAATGGTTGTTTACCTGTGAATTATAGCAGTAGTTTGAAGTGATACTGATAGATTATATGGAATCTACCTTCATAGGTGAAATATTTCTGAAACACCATTAAGAATTTGGGATAATTCTCCTTAATACATGTTCTAGATATAACTGAACTCATATCCATGCCTTTGTGCTCCTCTTTCAAAAATTCATCAGATTTCTACAACTTGAATTTCATTACCTTAAACAAAGACTCTCCTAATCTTGGGATCTCAGTAGCCTGTGCAATTTTGTTAGGAGTCAATTTTTTTTTTTAAATGCCTACCTTCCACCATGCACCAATAAAATTAAGAGAAAAATCCTTTGAAATATGTGCATCGTATCCTTGTAAATTTTGATACAATTGAAGGCAACCTACATTAGCAAATTCCTATGAGAAGATGGGTTCTTCCTTGAGCAGCCTCATATCCATGGGCTTATATCTAACAACAACTCCACCTTTATTCAATTTCTTCTATGATTCCATGTGTCCAAAATATTCTGATCAATTCCTTCCTTGACACCTGAAAAAGACTTTGAGACAACACAAAAATCCTTTGACACAAGTAAAACTAAGCCTAAGTTAGCTGCTAGGAAAAATCTAGAAGTCTAGACTGCTGGAAAGAACATTGAAGCAACTTACAAGGATGAGGGTAAAGTGTTTTTTTTTTAATTGAAAATCGCAATGAATAGGTGGGATGAATGGGTGGGAAAAGGAAATGATGACGAAGCATGCATATGCAATGTGATGAAAAATAAAATAATGGAGAAATGATGGGCTAATATGCTATGACAAATCACTAACTCAACCTTTATGAAAAAACCACAACCTTTTCCCACCATTGTCAAGTAAGACAAGTTTTGTAGCGCATCATATGTTGAAGAGGGTGAATTCGATATGGAAGTGTCAGGAACTTCCGTAGTAAACCCTGATTGTTTTACAATGATTTTTCTATGTAAGTTGGTAAACGTGCCAAATTTATTGAAATTCCTATATTTAATCATGCATGAGATTTTTTGGATTTTTTTTTCTTTGACTTTGACCCCTATCTCATGAATGATGACCTTCAAGAACCCTCACATGTGCTCATTTTTTTTAAATTATGAATTCAAAAGAAATTATTCAACCCTAAGTGACTCAACCTATTTAAATTAAGACCAACATATACTAGCCTAATTTTTATCATGGATAACAGACTTCATTAGACCCATTGATCCACCATATGGGTAGAAGAGATATATAATAGTCTGCATTGATTACTTGACCACGTGGGCTGAAACAAGGGTTGTAAAGGTAGCAATAGAAGAGAAGGTAGCTAAGTTTTTGACAGATAATGTGTTCTACAGATTTTGATACCCCAGAAAGGTAGTCAACGATCAGGGGGCTCAATTTACATCTCATCTCATTGAGAATGTTATGAGTCAGCACAAAATAAAGCACAAGACTTCCACTACCTATCATCCTCAATAAAATGGCCAGGTGGAAGTGACAAATAGAGGCTCAGAGAACATCCTTACCAAAGTTGTGAGAAGCAATAGTAAAGAATCGTCCGACAGATTGGTGGAAGCCACTTGGGCTTATAATACCACCTGGAAGAAAACTATAGTGTTTACTTCATATGATATAGTTTATGGGAAGAAAGATTTTCTTTCCATTGAGTTTGAGTATAACACCCTTAGAATGGTAGCTCAGTTATACTTGGACATCACAATGGCATAATAAGAAAGGTTGTTGTAGCTAAATGGTTTGGATGAATTTAGAATGTAGGCCCTCCTTCACAGAGAAGTAATCCAACTGTAAATAAAATTTTGGTTTGAAAAGAACATCAAAGAAAATACATTTCAGGAAGGAGATTGGGATCTGATCAATGACTCCAGATTCAAGGTCTCGAAGGTCACATTAATGACCAGATGTCTAGGAACTTATCAAGTGAATATATTCCATGACCTTGGGGTTGTTCTAATTAGAACCATAGATGAGGAGGGGATCCTCTTCTTGTAAATGGTTATAGGCTAAAAGTGTACAAGAAGCCCCTATCTAAGGTTGAGTTTATCAATACAATAAACAAGGAGGTGAATGTCAATGGGAGCTCCATAGTTTCTAGCCTGTCATATTCTTAGAAAGAAAAAATAAAAGATTAAAAATAAAGAGGCTTGGGTGAAAAACTTTCTAACGCATCCAAGGAAAACTTCTAGCCTGAAAACCTCCATGAGGCAACCCTGGATCGAAAAAAAAAATAGAGAAATAAAATATCCTTGGGTGAAAACCCCCTTGAGGCACCCAAGGTAGGATTGTGGGTTTAAAAACTCTACCGATGCATCCCACCAGTGTTCAAAACATTAAAATAAAAAGAGAAAAAAACAAGAAAATAAGAAAGAAAAAAATCAAAAGAGTGACACAACACCTACGCACTGACCTTCTTTTGTTTTACATGTTGTTGATTGGGGACAATTTGGACAAAAGGAGAAACTTTCTCTCTCTCTCTCTCTCTCTCTCTCTCTCTCTCTCTCTCTCTCTCTCTCTCTCTCTCTCTCTCTCTCTCTCTCTCTCTCTCTCTCTCTCTCTCTCTCTCTCTCTCTCTCTCTCTCTCTCTTCTCTCTCTCTCTCTCTCTCTCTCTCTCTCTCTCTCTCTCTCTCTCTCTCTCTCTCTCTCTCTCTCTCTCTCTCTCTCTCTCTCTCTCTCTCTCTCTCTCTCTCTCTCTCTCTCTCTCTCTCTCTCTCTCTCTCTCTCTCTCTCTCTCTCTCTCTCTCTCTCTCTCTCTCTCTCTCTCTCTCTCTCTCTCTCTCTCTCTCTCTCTCCTCTACCTATACACTCCATGTACAACCTCTACATGCATTCATTCATCCATTTCTCCCACCAGGTGAGCGAAATTTACCTTTTTCTCTTACTCTTTGCAGTGCTACAGGATGTCCTAGGCTACTATAGGATTTCATGTCGTGCTACACAAAACCCTGTAATTCTACAGGAAAGTCACCCGAGAATGAATAAGCTCACCCAAGGACACCTAACCCTCAAAAAGAGATGAAAAATTACTTTTTACCTATGTTTACCATTCCTAAACATCACTCCACCCCATGCATGAAGATTCATTGATCAAACCCTCTATTTTTCCATTGCGAGCTAGTTTAGGTAAATCCTCACACAAGGACTCTCCTCTCATATCCTCCTCCATTAAACCACTCCATTGAATTCCTAACACCACCCCTAGCATCGCTACACTATTTTTCTTCATTCCTGGGGTCAATCAAGCTTCAAAACAACAACAAGTAATTTAAAAGTAAATCACTATTTTTCATGGTAATTTACACACAGTCAAGCCATAATTCAGGAAATTAAAAGTTTGTTCAAAGATTTAGGGATAATAAAACCACATCGTGTGTAAATTTAAAATATTTGGGGTCCCATGTCATAGCTATTTTAGAAACAAGCCACAGAAATCCATATCTCTAACACAATCACAATATGGGTGGAGGTTTCAATAGAAGGGAACCCAAAAAAATTAAAAGAATTAGACTACACCCTCATGTGGTTGACATCTTTAGAAATCACCAGTGGTTGGGGTTGTTTGAACTCCTCAAAGGCTTTGATGATGAAGTGGCTCAAGAATTTGCAGTAGCCTTTCACTCCCAAGCAGATGATAGAGCCACCACAGTGGTAAGAGGGCTAGGAATTACCATAACATCTGAGCTCATTATTTGAATCACCAAATTACCTCTAGGATTTAAGTGGAACAAAGAGGATAGAGTCTCTAGTACTTCCTCTAAGAATATTTTCTTCTTTCCCAAAAAATAATACATTGAGGATAAGAATGGGGTAAGAAGAGAAATTATACCTTACCCATGGGATGATGTAGCATACCACATCATGAAATATATATCCCATGAGGGCAGAATAAGTGTGGTCCATGGATACCACTTTAGATTTTTGCATGAAATTAGGTTCAAAGGTGATCTTCCCTTAGATCAGAGACTCAAGATCCCATAATTCCAGCTCCATTCAATAAGATATATGAGGCATAGGGTAATTGAGACAAAGTATTCACACCTAGCTCATCATGGTCTCATTAAACTCACAGTGGGAGATACTCTAAATAGACTCAACATCCCTATACCTTGGTCCAACTTCATTGACATGGAAAAAGAAGAATTCATTGGGGAAAAAACCATCACCCCTGGAGAGACCCATTCCTCTAGCCTTGGAGAAAGGGGCATCAAAGAAGAAGAAGAAGAAGGGATTCAAAGGATTGATGAAGAAGAGGAAGAAGAGGAAATGAAGACAGAGGCAGAACCCATAGAAAATGTGGGAGCAGATGAAGGGACAGAAGAGGAGGAAAATAATGATGAAAAAGGAGAAGATTATGAAAAAGAAGAGGAAGATAAATATGAATAAAAGGAAGGAAAGAGAGAAGAGGAGGATATATTATACCCCAAGCTTAGCACTAATATCTCCCCTCAACAAACTATCCTTTCACCAGGGATCTCTAACA
The DNA here is from genome assembly GCA_034641835.2 of Pinus albicaulis. Classification (NCBI taxonomy): domain Eukaryota; kingdom Viridiplantae; phylum Streptophyta; class Pinopsida; order Pinales; family Pinaceae; genus Pinus; species Pinus albicaulis. Next base: position 10,264,251 of record CM076583.1, on the reverse strand, counting down.
AGGATGTGGTTGCCACCTAAGCGACTCTAAGCACCCCTGTGAAATAAAAGAGAAAAAGGAAAACCCCCATGTACTTCAATACAAGGAAGAGTGCCAGGGTGAAATAAGGGGGACCTAAAACTCCAACCAAGAGCCCCATCACAATTGAAGAATCAGAAAATAAGAAAAAATAAAAAGGGCCAGAATAGGGAAATATTCAAGAGATCACTTCACCTAAAAATACACATATGACCTATATAAGGAGGCACTCTTCAAGGCTAACATCCGTCAAACAATCACCAACATCCACACACATACAAGAGGAAGAAAATAAGGGACGTCATGAAAAACAGGGTTTGCCACATGAAACAAAGATTTTCTATAGGAAACACATAGTTTTCTACAAGAAACTCAGACATTGCTACATCAAGAAACTTAGAATTTTCTACAGGAAGAGAAAAAATTCATGGGAGAGAAAAAAAAGACACCATTGGAATGGAAAGAGGCCCAAGGTGATAAAAAAGAGGTAGAAGTTGAGGGACAAGATGAAACTTTTGAGAAACAAGAGAAGGAATAGCAGGAACCAAAGGAATAACTAGCCTCTCCAAATTTTTTCCCAAAAGACATTACAATAGTTCCGCATCCTAGCCCACGACCAAACTTGAGCTCCTATTACACATTCATTGAAGGAGGGAGGATGATTCATCAAAGTCTTTCAACTCCTGTATTCAATGATCTAGAGAAAGAAAGAGCACACACACACCACTGGATTCAAATTGCCAAAAATAAGAATGTGGAAGATGTATGGATCATGGAAGAGAAAGTCACTAACATGGGAAGAGATTTGGATAATGTTAGACTTAGGGAGGCAGTGTTGAAAAAGAAACTACAAGAAGCACAAGCATAGAATCTAATATTGAATGGCCAACTACAGTAAAAAGACAAGCATCCAACCTACTTTTATGGAATACCTGTGCATGAAGGCTATACAACATAGTCATCCCTCAAATTCCTATGCCATTTACCTGAAGGAGAAGTGGCTACAGTTCTAGATAAAAACAATAGCATAATATGGGTCATTTCCTTTCTAGAATTACAAGAAATTTATTTATTTTTGTAGTTAATCCAACATACAAGATAAGGCCAAATTGGCGTAGTTTTACATGCATAATATTGTCTTAACTAATCTAAACATTTGGGACCCAAACTCGAGGTTGGTGGATATGCAATTGATGGCCCTAGCGTCTTGAATGTCAAATGAAGAAGCTAGACTAGAGGAGGTAAAAAAGGTGATGAAGGGAGAAGGAAAAGATCCTCTCCAAATCAGGGCAGAGCTAATCAGCCCTAGAGGGGTCATAAAAAACCACCAAATGATAGCCAATGATGCCAAACTTGCAGAAAGATAACTCAACACCAAAGCATAGTGATTCACACATTATGATGACATATCTAGACTACTGGGAGTGGAGTGTGTGATGGCAAGTCAGAGAAGATGGAATGGCCTCCCACTTAGCCCAAGGAACATGGAGTATCATACTCTAGAAAAATTGAGAGCTTGCATAGAAAGAGCACCTTTGTAAAAAAGGGCCATGCAAACAATGAAGATCAAATGGCTTGGATTAAAACTCAGTCCACCTTTTTTGTTGGGACCGAGTGAAGGAAAATATCAAGCTAAAGAGGACAAGGAATGGGAGGAAGAAGAAAAGAATGAAGAGTTGTACCATCCTGAAGGGACTCCTTCCATGATATCTTGGGATGTTAGAGAGGCTACAAGGGAATTAAAAGAAATTAATAAAGATGACTGAGTTGCTCAGCACCATTTGGTAGGGGGTTGATGATGAGGACCATCATTAGGTACATTATAAGGGGTTAAATGTCACCTTTTTAGCCAAATTATTCTCAGTTCCTAAAAATTAATTACATTTTGTCATGTTGCTCTTAGTGAGAATGGTGTATTAAGGGTTGCCATGCTTTGAGGCCTAATGTGATTTAAATGAAAGAAAATTAGGGGAATAATGCCATTTTTTAGGAAGATTGCATAACTAGGGCTTTGAGTAGACAGAAAGGAGTGATTGTAGGAGGTTTGACCACCTCCTTAACCCCTAAAGGTATTCAATATCTCCTCAATATTCTCCTCCAATAGCTCTAAATCAGAGGTAGAAAAGGAAGTGAATGATCAAAGGGAGACAAGCTCCACTTCTCTTGAGTTCCAAGGGAAAAAACACCTAATTTTTAGGGAGTTGTTGGTAGCTAACGTTGAGCATAAATAGTGCAGAGCAAGGGCTCACTAGGATTCGATTTTTTGTTGTAGTTAGAACACTCTTTACTCTTGTATTATACATTTCTAACTTTCATATGTTATTTACAATATAGGTTTTGAAATAAAATGAATTTTTGGTTTCTTATAAACTGTGTTAGTTTCAGGGAGTTGAGCTTGTGGGTTAGGGCCCAATCCATTGGCCTCATTATCTCTTATTTACTTGTGTTTTATCTTATGTTTCAGTATTCAATCTCTTTCATCTTATGTTGAGTAGCATATAAAACCTCCAAATTGTGTGTTAATCCTCCCTCTCTCACCTCTTCGATTGGATCTTGAGGAAGAAGGTCTCCCACCACAAACCAAACTATCTTTTAGTTTATGACTTCCTGGAAAATTCAAATAGTTTTTTTTTTCTTATCATGAACATGTTGTAGATGAAGAGGAATATTTTTTTCTTGTTGAACAAGTAGGTTTATTTAGGTTAAACTCATCTTTTCCACCATTTTTGTGATAAATTTATCAGTGATGAATGCATTAACAAGTAGTTTTATTGCAGGTTTTAATAGAGCAGCAGAGAAGGATCCCTTTAGCACCATCAACTTCACTATCTACCATTCATCAACCACCTTCCATCCAATTCACCTTCATCCCTGATTTTGGAAATCACCACCACATCACTGGGAGAAAACTTGAAGTTGCAAGACAGGCTTTGTGAAGATTTATGAGCTTGGTCTAGGGGTTTTCTACCATTCAGCTACCTAGATCGACCTTCGCCCCACGTCTCCTAACCTTTTCCTCACCATTTCTAGCCCCAAACTCCACACGAATTGTTTCTTGTAGCTTTTCAGGGCTTCCTATAGCACTACAGGAAAGCCTGTAGCAACTTCCTCTAGCAGTTCCAAACACTATCCTTTATCTCAAAATCACTCTTTCACCTCATCCAATCCTAGCCAAGCCACCAATAAACCTTAAGGTCTAAACCTCTGGACTAGGGACCCTCTTAGATCACCTCAAGGCCTCCTTCTTTTGCTTCAAAATAGAGTCATTTAAAAGTGTGATTAGCTCATTGCTACTTGCATTATTAAACACAGTAGTTAAGCATGAGATAGATAGGATTCAATCAATTATTTGATTCAATATGTGTGCTTTATATTAGTTTCCACTTCTACAATTAAATTCAACAATCTAGCTTCTAAATGCCACGTAGTGTAATTTCCTTTCCTTCATTAACAGATGTGTGAATTTCTCTTTCTTGCAATTAGCTTGATGAATTAGTGTTATCTAGAGTATTTTATTTCCATGTTGACAGAGTAGTGGTCATGATTTATTTCCAGTCATAGATTACATTTAGAAGTGTGACAAACTTCCTTTCTTATAATTAACCTAGTAGTGTCACCTCATTGTAGAATTCAGATGAGGATGGCATGATAATAACTCATCTGATGTGCATATAGCACCATCACCTCCAAGTTTGTACGAATCTCCAGTTGATAAAGTAAATTTGAGTAGCCTCTGGGAGTTGTAGCACTTTTGGTGTAGTAACAGGGCTCATCAATTGGTATTCATAATTTTTTTTAGTAATATTATAATATATGAATATGAGTTGGCACCTAATAGGCTATTGGTTTTTTTCCTATAAGTATCTTTACATTGGAATTTATTAGACATAGCTTACATGTAGATAAAATTTATTTTGCACCTAGAAAACATCTTGATCTCTTCAATTTAAAGGAAGAAGTTGGGTCATTCATTGTAAATACTAGAGAAGTAGCTGCATAAATTGAAAGTATATTGCAATAGATGAATTTTGTGTAGGGAGAAATAATACTCTATGATCCTCATGGAATAATTTCAATTAAAAGGGTTGAAAAAAAACTTTCTTATAAACATGTGCCAAATCCATTAATGGATAAATATGATAACAAGGAATTTTGGGAGAAGGCTCCTCCAACAATTTCATAAGAATCTATTACAATAGAGTAGTCATCAAATACACCTTATTGGAAACTCCTCAAAAAAAAAAAAAAGAATTGAAAACAGTGTTCATGGAGACTTAGCAGTCAACATATGAATTAGAGGATACATAATTCAAAGTAAAAAATAGGTAGATATTAGAAGATTCATATGCTCTTGTCATAAATACTACATCAAGTGAATCTGTTACATCAAGCAAGTATATTATAAATCTAGAATTGTTAAATTTTGCTACTCTGGGACCTAGAGTATCATCATCTAGTATGTCATCTACTACTTCTTTTAAGTAGGAACTCATATTCTCTAAATTTATGGAAATTAAGAGTAGGAATGAAAAATTAAGGCATGATGCCTGAACTGAGCTTTGCAAACAGGGCACAAATTTATAAACTATATTCATATCAACCCTATATTTTGAAAAGGGTTAGATCCAAATGGAAGTATTAGATCTAAAATCCATGATCGTAAAGAATACACAAGATTAAAAAGCTTCCAAGCTCAGAATTGACTTAAAACATATCCATGTGCTTGATCAGATGGATCTCTACCAAAAAGTAGAGGAAATTTGATCTAGAAGTCTATGAAGCTCAACTGCAAGTGTTGCTAGACTTGAAAATTTTCCATGAAAGGTGAATAATCACTACAACAAATCCTTGTGATTAGCTCTATTTTTTGCTCCCTTTTTTTTGCTTCCAAGGACTATTTTAGTGCATTTTTTCTCCATTTTTTACAACAATCGGCTATCTATCAGGATGGAGCTAATTTTCACATTACTTTCACTGACCTTAACATTTAGGCATTAATTTAGGAAATAATATAACTGGAAATAGTGTCGGAAGTAGAGCTAGAAATAGCACCAGAAAATAGCACCGTAAATAGAAATGGAAATAGTGCCATTAATTTCCCCATAAATAGTGCCAGTGATAGTGTCAAGCTTACCTCCTTTTTTTGCACTTAAATTACCTACTTGGTTAGCTCCCTTTTTAGCCCTATATTTAGTGCCAAATGTACCTAAATAGTTAATTCGTTGAGGTGTTGGGGGTTAAGTGGATAGGGGCTTTGAGGATTATGGGATTTAGGTATTTGGAGTACATGGTTTAAGGGTTAAAGGACCAGGGGTTATGATTTAAGGAATTAAGGGTTAAGACCTAAATGGTTTGGTGCTTATGGGTTAGGTAGTTTAATGATTAATGGATGTGTTGTTTCAAGTTTGGATGGTATGTCAAAGATTTTTGTTACATGATTAAAATTTAGTTTCTTTACTGATCTAGATTAATTAATTTTCTAGGAGTTTATGGTGTTACACATAAAGTTTCTTAATCATGTGTTACCTTTCCTAATAAGGACAGATCTAGGAAATCCAATGATTCATTCAATTAATAAATACATCACCATGCCACAATACTGCATGAGTAGACCATTCTAACACTATTCCTTTTTACTATTAAATCGATGTAACTTCCATGGTAAGTACCAATATTCCTTCATCATTATTACTCTTTTTTTCCTTTATTATTCATGTTGTTACATCTAGGAGCAGTGAAATCATTTGGAAACTCATTTTGATTTAAAAGTTATGAATTATATATAAAGAGGAGTAACTGCCAATAATTCCAATACCTTGTCATTCTCCCCTGAGAAAGCATCTATGTGCGATGAAGCAACTCTATAACATGTTCCTAGCATTGTTGAGCAGTGTGTGTGTGAGCATCTATGGGTATACCAGTGGTCAAACATGAACGCAACTATGTTAATGTGTTGTTACAACATTTAGAAGCATTGTAATTTTTTCAAAGGGCTAGATGGCTGAGTTATTTTAAAAAATTATATAGGGGTTTAGTGAATTAGTCTCTTTATAATTTTCCCAAACTTTAGTTGAACAAAACTTTTTGGTCAAGGGCTTTAGAGTTATTGTTATAGATGAAGTTATTGAAAAAGTGACAGGTATTTCTAGGAAAGGAGAACAATCGTTCTCAAGAAAAGTGGCCAATCCTAAAGCTAAGGTCGTATTCTTACAGGAGGGAGAAGAATTGACATCCAAGCATAGGGGTTTTAATCGAGCATCTATTCCTCACCCTTGGGAAGTTTTAGCCCTCTTCATCCAAAAATTCATTACCTCTAAGGGTTGTTTTTGGATTATTTTCTATCATCACTTTCAATTGTTGGTACACTCAAGGATATGGGAGTTGATTAATTTACCATACTACTTGTTGAAGTCATTAAAGAACGTGGCATATGCTGTGAAAGGGGAAACACATCCATAAAATCACGTCACTAACCATGCACTCATTAAATTAATCATCATGCATTCATTACAGAGACAAGGGATCTTGTGGCATGATTTGATAGTGAGACCTTGTGTTGGTGCCAATGAGGAGCATGAAGAGATTGTTGAAGAAAAACCAAATGCTGAAGCAACCCCTAATGTTGAAACAACACAAAGTACTGAAGTAACATCCAACGTTTAAACAACACCTCTTGTTGAAATTTCTACATGTTCTAATAGAAATAAAACTGTAGGCTCAAGCAGAGTAGGGTTGATACACCTCCTATGAGTGGTCAAAGGAACCCTAAGAGGTGTATTTTCATTAGAAAAACCTTTATTTCATCCTCAAAAGGAAAGGAGACGCAGATAGAATAAAATGTGGTGGTGTCTAGTGAGTCATCAAAGGAAATATGAGGTGGGTGCCTTATTATAGAGGAAGTGTTGGAGGAATAAAATGTTGGAATAACAGCTGTGCTTGAAACTAGAGCTTGGGAAATGAATACCCCTAAAGGGACTAGGGGAGTATCAATAAAGGTAGTAGTGAAAAAAATGAAATTGAAAAGTTCAATTGCTGGAAGAACCCCTGGGAAAAGGGTGTGAGTAGTTTTTATACCAGAAGACACGAAAAAACCTACTTCTATAGTTGAGGGGGAATGTGTAGATACAGTTGGACTTGATGGGTTTGAGGAGCAACAGGACAAAGAAAATTAGGATAATTTTTCAGAAGAAGGCACCTCTACATCTGAAATATTGGGTGTTACACTAGAGCATGAACAAGAACCAGAGAAACAACATGAGATAGAAGGACCAGTAATATAAGATAAGATAAAATAACAAGAGGTTGTTACTTCACCAAGTAAGATTACAATTTACCCTCTAATTCAAATAAAAAATTTGAGAAAGGAAAATGAAAAGTGAAAGAAACAACTTACCTTGGTTAAAGAACAACATCATTTTGACAATGAAAATATATTGGATATGTTGATAGAGATTGTAGAAATGGCATCATCTACTGTCTCTCAAAAAAATTGTAAGGGTTTCCTACAAATTCTTGAGGAGGCTAAAATCATGGAGACTGTTACTATTTCAGTTATAGTGAAAGTGGGGAAAAAACACAAAGAATTTTGACTTGCTATTCCACAAGAGCCTGTTGTTGATGTTGTTGTTACATAATAATGAGTAGTCAAAGAAGAGAAGGAAGAAGAAAAACAATCTTCTAATCCACAAGAACATGTTTATGATGTTGTTGTTACACAAGAATTAGTAGTTTAAACAGAGAAGAATAAAAATAAAAATATTTTTTTACCGCAGGAACTTATCGATGATGTTGTTGTCACAAAAGAACCAGTAGTTGAGATAGAGCAATAGGAGGAGAAAAGGGATCAAAAGGAGGATGTTGAAACAAATCATGTTAAATTTGAAGATTTTATTAGTGTAGTAGATAAATGGGAGAAATTAGTGCTCTTTCTCAAAGATGAAGTAATGTTCCTAAAGTAGCATGAGGAAATGGTCAATAAGCTTAAGAAGGAGTGGGTTGAAAAGTTAAGAATTGCAGAATTTGTGAAAATTAAAAAGGAGAGGAACAAAGGAATGAAATATGTGAAGGAACTACAAGGAGAGGTTAAGTTGTTACAGGAATAAAATGATATAATTAATGGATTATTGTGTGGTATACTTACTTCTCCTTTTTATCCTTTATATTTGCAAGAAACACATTATCTCTTCCAATTAACAGGCCTAAAGGAAAAGTGACCATATAAGACAAGTGAGATACATGAATTCTTGGAAACATTTATAAGTGTTAATTTCTCATAATAACATTTTTTTTGTGAGTTGTACCTCCATGATCTTTCTTACATTGGGTACAAATCATTCAATTCGAAACCCTATGTGGGAGATGTACATCTTAGGGATTTTGTTTCTTTTATGCAAAATAATATAGGCTAGAAAGTTTCCCATGATATTTTAATAGCTAATGAAGAATGAATACAATTGTTTATTAGAGGAGAACTTGGTTTAGTTGAATTTGTTGGACACAAATAAAATAAAATATGGTGGTTTCCAACCACTAATACAGTGTTTATGGACTATCACGAATCATTTCTATGGAGATGCCAGAGAATTATAAAAGGGATGTGAACTAGTGCCTTAGAAGGAACGAATTTGATATGGGATATTTCTCAATAAGAATTAAAGAAGAGAGAGCCCTATTGTTATCAGAATTTTGAGCAAGAACTTTCCACAGTTCATCAATATGTTTACTTTGTTAGGAGGAGTTGTGAAGGCTAGATAGGAATTATATTTCAAGTTCCCGATATCAACATCCATATAGTATTACTGAAAATTTTTGGGAGGGAGGAATGGTTTTTTATAGAGGATAAACGGTTAGAGGTGAAGATATTGTAGGAAAAAACAACCTCACACAACTTCACTTTCAGCATGTTAGGCATCACTGACATGAGAATGCATTAGGACATGCAAAAGATTAAACTGGGGGGAGATTTTGTGTCACGGAATTATCATCTTTTTCCTACTTATTTTCCTATTTCATTTATCCCATTTTTAGCAACAACACCCTATATTATTACTATAACAACCCTTATTCACCTAAGTATGTCCTTTTCACTTATTTATTTCTTAGTCCAATTCTACTTAAAATTTTACATTAGAACAACTTTATTAGTCTTATTTTTATCATAAAACTAATGTATGGGATGTTTCATTGAAGTTTGTTGTTGCAGGATTACATATCAATTCCTTTACGAATTTGGATTAATTAAGGTTTCAAGAGTTGTTTTTGTTACACATACAATTTCTTAAGCATGTGCTTCCTTTCCTAGTTAGACTAGATCTGGAGCGAATCAAAGTTAAAAGAAACAACTCATCACTTACAGATATTTTTTTAGAAACCAAATCATTTGGTTGAGATATTTTGTAACTCTATTTCTAATTAAAGGAAATTGTTATAGTTTTACCCCTTCAATGGAAATCATTGTGTAATTGTTAATATATATTTTTATTTTAAGATCACATGAGAATCACAAGATTCTCATGGTGATCTTCTCATTGTAATTACGATATATAAAAGAGAAGATTGTTTGTCAGCGAGGGCTAGAGAAAAGAATCAGAGAATATGATTGGAAAGGTGAAACACCAAAGCTATGTAATCCTGATACTTTTATTAATGCAAATCTCAAATTTTTGGTTCAATAATTTCATCTAAGTAGTTTGTGTGCCTTTTAGTGCATCAACCTCCACTGAGGAGGACTAACCCTCCTTCTTTGTTGGGATAACTGGTTAGTTAGATTGGAATAGATAATTTCATAAATACTTCTTAGTTATGTTATTGTTGTTATTGTTGTTGTTACTTTTAATTTTGTGTAATTTAATTGCTTACAGTAAGATTTGGATGGTGTGACAACTTAAGTCCTAGAGTGGTCCCTCAGTTTAGTGTGCCAGTGAATTATTTTATTTGTTGTTACAATTTGGATTGCACTTCCTTTTATGTGTGTATATTTAATGAGTGATGGTTTTCAAGAGTGACGTGACAGTGGTTGAATAACAAACTGGATAAATATTTACCAGTTATGTGATTATTCTTACTATTGTTGTTACAATTAATTTTGTGTGGAATTTAATTAATTGTAGTAAGCTTTGGATGATGTGACAATTTAAGTCTTCGATTGACCCCTTAGTTTAGTGTGGCAGTGAATCAATTTCTTTGTTGTTACAGTTTGGATTGCACTTCCTTTTATTTGTGTAGCCTGAAAGAGTGATGGTTTTCATGAGTGCTATGAGAGTGGTTAAAAGGTAGAATGCATAAATATTTATTATTTATGTGATTATTGTTAGTGTTGATGTTACCGTTAATTCTATGTTTAATTTATTTAATTTAGTAAACTTTGGATGTTGTGAAAACTTAAGTCCAGGACCGACCACTTAGTTTAATGTGGAATTCAATTGTCTATTTTGTTGTTATAGTTTTTATTTCACTTCCTTTTATGTATCCATATTGAATGAGTGATGGTTTTCAAGAGTGTTGTGAGAGTGGTAGAATGATAGATTGAATAAATATTTCCTTGTTATGTGATTGTGGTTACTATTTTTGTTACAGTTAATTCTTTTTAATTAATTGTAGTAACCTTTGGATGGTGTGAAGGCTTAAGTTCTTGATTGGTCCCTTAGCTTAGTGTGGTAGTGAATTATTTCCTTGGTTGTTACAGTTTTTATTTCACTTTATTTTATGTGTGTAGATTGAATGAGTGTTTGTTTTCAAGAATGTTGTGAGAGCGGTTGAATGACAACTTGCATATTTTTTTTTTTTTTTAGTTATGTGATTATTGTTATTTTTGTTGTTATAGTCAATTTTATGTGTAATTTAATTAATAGAAATAAGGTTTGGATGGTGTGGTAGCTTAGGTTCTGGACTGATCCCTCAGTTTAGTGTGGGAGTGAATTATTTGCTTTGTTGTTACAGTTTGGATTTCACTTAATTTTATGTGTGAAGATTGAATGGATGATGGTTTTCAGGAGTGCCATGAGAGTGTTTCAATGACATATGTCATAAATATTCCTCATTTATGTGGAAATACTAATGTTGTTATAGTTAATTATGAGTGTAATTTAATGTAACATCCCTAGTGAAAAGTCCATGTAATAAGTCAAAATAATAACCACAGTTGATGGGGCGTGTATTCCAATATAAATGGTGGGAAAAACATTTTAGCATGTGTTAATTTTGGTTTTTATGGCTAAAGGAAATTCGAAAGGAAATGAAAAAGTCTTTGGAAAGGCATGAGGCATTAATTGGCATTTTATTTATGAAAATAATGGAAAATAGGAGAAAATGAAGGTGAAAGGTCACATGTTTCATGTGAGAAGGAAAAAGAAGGAAAATAATGGAAAATGAAGAAAATAAAGGCCTCATTAATAAAAAGTCTTCTAAGGATGAGTTGGTAAGATTTTTCTCAAACTTTTGTGAGTGAATTTTGGATCTCTCTCATACTCTTGGATACTTAGAGTATTATAGGAGCACCCTTGGAGAGTGTGGTATACTTGGAGATTTAGATCAAGAAGGAAAAGGAAGAGCAAGAAAGTGTAAGAGGACATAGGGATCAACATCGACAGTAGGTTATGAGTGATGTTGCTAAGTTGCATGTATGTTTTCCTCACTAGTTTTACATGCATGGTTTATGCGTGTGGATTCTTCTAACCTTGCCATTTCTTAGATAGCCATGGTGTTGTGGGTTTGCTTTCATTGATTTTTTTCTGGTTGGTTCTCCTGTTCCTTTAGCTATGAGTTGATTTATTATTTCATGTAATCCTTGGTTGGACAAACACTCTGGAAGACTGGTGGAAAATTGTGGGTTGAGATACTAGTCCTGGAAGTCTTGGTTGGAAAAAATTTCTCAATGCCTTAGGTGGGTTGAGTTACTAGTCCTAGAAGTCTTGGTTGGACAAACGATTTGGAAGCCCTGTAACAATTGGGGTTGAGTTACTAGTCCTAGAAGCCCTGGATGAAATAAATGTTGTAGAGCACTAGAACAACTTGGGTAGAGACTAATTCGTGATGTTTGTGATGTCCAACCATGAGGTGGAATCAATGATTCAGGGTTGAGTTGGTTTGGCCTCTAGAAGCCCTGGCTCGATTTTTATTGTTGTGTTTGATGAGATCCCAAATTCATGCTTGGAATATGGCACAGGGCTGATTGGTTGAAGAGATATTTGACTCAGCCGATATCTAGTTGGGTGGAATGTGGAAGTATCATCTCTAGTTGGTTTTCTACATTCATTGATGAAGAGTTCATTCCATTGGTATTAGAGGTACAAATATACTGGTTATTATGTGGATTCAATCATTGTTGTATCTATGATATTTTTGTTGTTATTATGCTAGTTATAAGCACGTATTTTAAAAATGATGATGTATGGATCTCCCCATGTTTTTAATTATAAATGAATACACAATGCATCTATGGTCAAATAGATTGTGTTGTAGCTAATGATGTAGGGGAGAAATGCCTCTTAGCGATTCTCAGATAAGTATGAGATCCCTATGCTCTGTTCTGTTGTGTATACCTATAGCTTTCATTTTGTGACATGTTTGACAAAATGTTTGTCATGGATAGTGTTACACCACTTTTTGATCATCTAACCTATTATTATTAGATGAACCCAAGTACACCATGTAAGACCAATTTTACCCTAGGTAAAATTGCTTTCACTATGTGAAATAAATTAGTAAAACACCTTTATTAAGTTGTTTATGGTCTAAATAGGAAACCCCAAAAGGAAATAATAAGAAAATCTATATTTGTTTATATTTCGTGGTCATATTTAACCCAAAACAAGGAAATCAATTAAATAAATCCTTATTTATTTGATTATTTCCTAGAAATAAGTTATTTAAATCCTTATTTAAATAATATTCCTAGTTAAATTTGACTAAATCATTTATAAATAATTAAATAAATAATTATTTATTTAATTATATTTCCACCATTTCCTTAAAATAATAAATAAATCATTTATTTATTTATTATTTATAAATAAAAGATTTTACCCAAGTCAAAATCCTTTTCCCTCCAACAAATATAATAAAATATTCCTAAAAGGTGGTTCTAGAATTTGGTTAATAATATTTTATTCATGCACCAAGTTCTAGGCCGCCCTAATATTTTGTTATAAATAGAAGGGTTTTTCCATTCATTGGTCACCTTTCATTTGCATTAGATCACTCTAGATCTATACTCTTGGGGTGAGCTCCCTTTGAGTTCTATGTTTGTATGGGTTTTCTACACCAACAAGAGAGAGAAATTTTAGATCTGAAATGCTGAGGACTTTCAAGAACCCATCCCATTGAGGAGAATTGGAAACACCTTTCTTGTTTTCCTCTCAGGTGCCCCTTTAATATAAAAAATTCTTTCAAATATATTGTTCTTGTCTTGTCTATTGGATGCATGGAGAAACATTTAATTCTTACTGCTTAATGTCTTTTATGCATAGATCTCGATTTTTGCAGCTTTATTTGGATCAACTAACTGCAGATTTAAAGATATTGGCAGCCATAATCAATGTTAGGGCTATTTTTTATGCATAGCTAAAGTGGTATTTTTCGACGAAAGATTCATACTAACAATTGGCGACTCCACATGGGTTTTCTTTTGCGACTACTGTCATTTTATATATTCCTGCATATCCAGCTATTTCAGACCCTAGGGTTTCTCTTCAGTTTTCTGTTTTTCCTATTTTTATGGTGCTTTTCACCTCTAAAACCCTCAAATATTAAAATTTTTAACTTCCATGTGTTTCTGGCCCTATTGCGCAGGTGACAGACATCAACCACAGTTGAGACGACAATTTTTTCTGAAATCTGCTGCCGAGAGACCTGGATCTGCAGGTCGCACTTATTGGCCCAAAAACTGCAACCTAGACTAGAGGGCACACTTTTCTGCCCCAAAACTACGACCTGGACTGAAAACAGGTCAGAACCTGCGACCTGCACTTTTTTTTGCACTTTTCCAGCAATTTTTCTGGGTTTTTATGAAGCTTCTGTCAGGGTTTTCTAGCCTCTGTCTCTGCCCGTTTAGACCTGTTTCTGATCTGTTTCACTCAACTAAGTGGGAATATTTCCCCTTAGGGCTTTAGTACCCTCCACTTTTTGTGGGTGAGTTTTAGCTGTTTCAGGCGTCTGAATTTTCAGAGTTTCAGCCTTCTTCTTTTCAGATCTGATACCTCATTTTCAGATCCCTCCAGATCAGCTCTTCTCCCTTTCAAATCACCTCATTTAGTTTTGTTTGGGTTTATCTCTAGGGTCACCTCCTTGTCCCTTCTACCTTTAGCTGATTCCCTCCTTTGTAGCAGCAACCTTGCCTCTGCCTCTCTGCTATTTTCTGCACCTCTTTTCCGCAGATTTCCCCTCTAGATCCCTGTCCCTCCCGACCTTAGATCTATTGGCCTCCTTTTAGCGTGTTTTGATTAGATTTTTTCCCTCTTCTAGACTAGTTTTGAGAGACCCGCCCTCTTGGGTTAGATTGATGCATTGTTAGCTGTTAATTTTCTATTATTTCAGTCTTATTTACTGTTCTCTGCAGATTTATTTTCAGTTACACAGCACACTTTTTCTTTTACTCTCAAAACGTCTGGGTTTAAAAATTAAAATTAACACACACCACCTGTCCCCTAAGTGAAAGAGCACAGTTGTACCTCCCAGCAAAGCCTTTAAAATCAATTGACACTACACCTCTCTACCCTTGTTCGACATTGTGCCCTTGTTCGACATTGACCTCACTTGATTTTTCACCTCCACCTTGTCGTTTTTCTTCTTCCACGTCATCATTAGCCTCCAAGGCATTTATCCACACGAGACTTCTTGGCCTTCACCCTCGAGTTTCGGTTTGGTCGACTTCCTCCTTCCCATCTTCATGAGTAATTCCACCCAGGAGTCCACGCTCAGGCTCTTCTCTGATTGCCCAGTATTCCCCTACTGCGTGGTTCTCACAAGTTACCTTCACCATTTCTAGTTCGGGGCCTAGCGCTAGCGTGACCCAAGCCCTAATGCTCGGGGCCCACATTACTAGCGAACTACCATGAGAACTACTCATTGCTCCCTTGCTCCCTTCATGGCGGAGCCTCAGTCTCCCCGATTTCAATCAGTTGACCAATGATCCTATCCACCACGATTTTAGTTGGCCTACTATGCGAACCAAGCTCCCCTCTGACATTCCCAAGTTCAAAGGCCTTGCTAGTGAAGATCCCTCCAACCATATCCAATATTTCCACATGTGGTGTTCATCCAATTCCATTACCTATGATTCCATCCATCTTCGGTTGTTCCAACGCACGCTTACAGGCGAAGCTTCTAAGTGGTATGTTGACCAGCCCACCTCTTCCCATACCACCTTTGTGACCCTTGCCTGCGCCTTCTTATCTTATTTCCAGCTTCCCCCTCGTTATGACACTTGTATCGAAATTTTGACTTCTTTCCGTCAATTGTCTGCGACCCGCCTATTCGATCATGTTAAAGAATGGTGGAGAAGAAAGAGCCTCTGTCAAGCCCCCACATTCAAATACCGTGTCTACATGGACTGGTTCCTTAGATCTCTCTTACCTGCCATTGGAAACGATGTCGCATCCCATTTTCTTCAAACCGAAGAAGCCACCCTCCAAATAGCCTTGAAATATGACCTGATCTATGCTCAATCTGTTTATGTTTATACCGTCCTTCCTGACCTCCCCAGACCCGGTGGCACTAACACACCGGGGGCACCTCATGCCGCCGACGGTATTGTTGGAGCTCTCTCTCATCCATCCGCTCAACCTCCCATGAGCTATGGTTTTCTTGGGGGAGGGGGCACCAACTCCTGCACTTCTCCCCCTCCCGGTAGCATGCATCCAGGATCCGGCATGCCTCCTCTTTCTACCCAACCTCCTGTTTACCACACTCTTACCCAACCCCCTTATTATCTGTATCTGTAGCTTGGTGCTCCAGCTCCTCCAACATCAGCACCTCCACCTCCCTTGCCTTCTGAACCCCAACAAAAACAGTCACCGCCCCCTCAAGAGCAGGTGGATGCATAGCAGGGATTTGTGGCTACCCAACCACCTGACAGATAGGCGACCACTCAACCTTCCCCTTTTGGTTCCTTTGATTACTAGATTCTCATGATGAAATCTGATTACCCTTTACCTGTCGACCTTAACCTTCAAACTCGGTCTCGTCAGTACTCCATGCCTCCTGCTCCGTTGGTCCCCGAGTCCCCATCTTCAGGTCCTACAGAGCCTCTGTCGATACCCAATGGTCCCTTGCAAATCCCTCTGCCCAAAGCTGAGGTTCATACCAAGATTCCTAAGGGCCCATTACACCAAAATGCTGCCTCTGGTTGCGCTGCCCATTGATATAACATAGTAGATGATCTGGCACAATCTCCTACTGCCATTTCAACACTAGAACTCCTCTAGTCGTGTCCTTCTCAAAAGAAGGCTCTACTATCTATCGTGGGCGCTGTAGATCCTGTTGATGACCAATTGATTGTTTTCGATGCTCGTCAGTCAGACCATCCCCCCCTTCCTGCTTCTGTTGCTTTCTAAATCCCAGTCAAAATCTGAAATACCAGCGTCGCTCAGTGTATTATTGATGAGGGGGCATCTACCTGTGTAATTTCTGCTTCGGTTTGGAAACAACTTGGATCTCTTGAGCTGGCCCCTTCCACAATCACCCTTCATGCATGGGATGGCCATGCCTCCCAGCCCATCGGCCTTTTCCGTAACTGTCCTATCACCCTTGCGGGAAAGACTATTTGTGTCGACGTAGAAGTTATCGACGCCCCTCTTTACTATAACATTATTTTGGGGTGTAGCTACACCTATGCCATGTCGGCTGTCCCATCCGCGGTCCATCACAAGATTTTTTTCCCTCATAATGGAAAGATAGTCACCATTGACCAGTTGACATATCACGAGCCAATATCTCAGACCTCCCCTGAGTCAACCATATCTTCTGTAGCTGATAAGCAAACTATCGATTCTTTGACCAATGTCTCCCTCGACGTCTACAAAGACTCCTCCTTGCTTGGAACTTTCCTTGGTATTCCTCCTCCTTCTCTCTCTGATCCCAGATTAGCGAATGTTTGCATGATGCAATCGTCTCGGGCTGACCTTAAACGGCCTACTTCGGCTAGTTAGCAACCTCAACCTCAACCTTGCCCGCTGCAACCTGCTCCTAGCCCTTCGCCTCAGCCAGCCAGACCTCTTCCTTCTGGCCCTTCTCCTACAGTTGGTACCCATGAGCCCCTATATCCTCCTGGGTCGGTTCCACTAGGTCTCAACCATCTTGGAACCGTCCCCCCTGGCCATTACCCTACTGGTCAAATACCTTTCCTTGCTTCCCTTCCTGGAGTCTATTCGGTTCCCATCATGGCCACCCTCTCCCTCCCCAATTTGACCCTAAGCATACCCGTCTGGTACCTTGACCCTCCAGCCACTACCCTGCCTGGTCAACCCAAACCTTATCTTGCTTTGACCCCGGTTCAACCAGTCCCCATGACTTCTCCTGTTGTAACAGTGCCCCAATCACCTCAACAGGAACCACCTCCTGTGGCGAGCGCTTCGGGTAAGAATGGCAAAGCTCGCGGGGGGGAATTAAAGGACAAGGCTTCCCCAACATACCCTGCCCCTCCTCGGCCTCCAAAGCATACCATCCAGTGTTCTTTGTGTGATTTTGTCGATCACGCCACCCATACCTATCCTGAACTACCTCATCTCAAACCCATGGTTAATGTCGCATTCCCTAAGTCCACGGTCCTAGAAGCCTTTGCTTCTTCCTTGACCGCGGTCAAGAACCCCAAGACTATTCACACCAACCACCCCTATGCTTTGTGTGATCTCCATGGCCATTACACCCACCTTTGTTCCCACCTCAAGGACTTTCACACCTCTCTTGCCAAGGTCCGCCAATTCGAGGCCAAGCGCAAAGAGTCCACCTCTCCCCTATTTGTGCGTTTTTCTTCGGCAGAACTATTAGACATGATGGCTCCCATTGACATTCCCCCTCCTGATGTCAATATGACGGAGTCTTCGTCCACCATATTCTACCTATCATCATCCATGAGACCCTCGGGGAACATTCCCTCTAAATCCTCCCCTGTTGTTTCGCTTGACCTTCCTTCAACAATCACCCTAAGCTCAACATCAGTAGATCCTTTATCTTCTTACTCTTCTGTCCCCCCTTGTGGTGATGCACATGTGAACCTCTCTACTCATGATGATGAGTCAGGTAGCTTCGCCGCGTCCGGTGGTCTTTCTTCCACCAGTCACCCCATCTTCTATCACGATGATGAAATTATGGAAGAAATCTCCACCCCTGACTTTATCTATTCCCCCTTACATCGAACCCATGCATCCACACCACATACACCTCGTGGCCATTACATTGAAACCCCATGTTTGGGTAAGGGGGCACCCATATTTGAGAGACCGGGAGAAGCAATTCTCCACAACTCTCCTAGTGTATCTAGTCATGTCAACTTTAGTACCATTATTCTTCCACATTTAGACGAACCTCTAGAGTCCCATACCACTTCAGATCACTCTAGGGATGATACCCCTTATCGTTCCTTCATCTGACATTAGCAACCCAGTCTCTTAGACATGGTTGTTGACCAACCTATGGGTTTTCTAAGAGAGCATTAGTTCATTATCTCCAAATCCTCTCTTTGGGATAGTGACACCAGGTATGCCAACCCTAAAACTTAAAGTCCATTTGATTCATATATGCAGTACTAAAAGAGATTGGTAATCCTCCATTTCCTTTCTCATACTGCATAACCACTACGAAAACAAATGGCGCACCACATCATTAAAATGTGTCTAGATTCCCCTTCATACATTTTGGCATGACCAAAACATGCTTGGGGGCACCTATGCCCCTCAACCATAACCCTCCTCAAAATCGAATTTCTTCACTTGCAACACTCATACTAGGGGCACCACTTGGCCTTCATACTTGTCCATGCTCGTGTTGATGTTCGTCGTGAGTTACCATCTTGTACTCATGTTTTTATGGTCGCCCATTGGACCTTTACTGTGTGGCAACACCATTGCATCACCCTTGTTTAGAGCATCCGAGTTGAGTCATCATTACAGTCATGGATTCTTTCTTGCGTCCCTTTGCATCCCGCTATCGTCCTACATCCTTCATTTCTTGGTCCCTCTCTCGTGTTGCATATTATGGCCTTTAGTTCCATTGTCCCCTATCCCTCATGATATTGTGTTAGTCGCTGCCAAGCCATTCATGCCATTTATGCTCTAACAAGGGAATTCATCCACCTGCTACGTAGTATCGACCATTTCATCATCATAATTAGTGTCCATCTGTTAGTCGCTCTACTATTTTCTGTCGTGCCTTAGTTGGGGATCCCTTATTGCATCACCTACGACGAACCTCCTTCTGTCGTCATCAACTCATTTATTCCAGAAGCCAGGTCTAGAGGGCAGTGTACCTTGGTTCGAGCTCCTTTCAGCATGATCGTGATCTGTATACTTGATGGTCCAGTGATGCAGCAACAGCTATTGGTGATTCCCAGGTGTGTGTGAAATGCATCAACCCTCATGAGGGGATGGCCCTACAGGTAGCCCCCCACATGCCTGGATGACTTCTTCATTTCAGCCTTTGATACAGCTCCTTACATTTGATGATGTTGGCCTCAGCCGCTTGCAGTGCCTTTTTGATTTGCATGTATCAGTCATATTTTGCAAGCCCTTCCCCGTGTATAGGGGGCATTTGGGTTGTATTTGTATCTCATGCACTAAAAATATTATTGTATAAGTCCTGGCTATTAATCCAGGAACATCATGTATGTGGGATTCATCATTCTATTTTTCCTGGCTTAATAGTTTGGTTCCTTGTTTACTGGACATACTGTTATTTTGTACTTTGTCTCGGCGGGCATATGTATGCCTCCCCTGCCGCCTTTTAGCACAAGTACCACTTCATAAAATAAAGACTTGTTACACCTGTAAGTCTCGTCTCCTCAGGGTCTAGTCATTTAGCATATTAGACTACCTTACATTTCTCTCTCTGACTTCCCTCTTGATGTCTAGTGATTGAGTTCTTACAACGTACTTCAGTCATACGATTTTCTCCTAACACTCGTACACTGGGGGGAAATCTGTTACGCCATTTTTTGGTCATCTAACCTATTATTATTATTAGATGAACCCAAGTACGCCATGTAAGACCGATTTTACCCTAAGTAAAATTTCTTTCACTATGTGAAATAACTTAGTAAAACAACTTTATTAAGTTGTTTATGGTCTAAACAGGAAACCCCAAAAGGAAATAATAAAAAAATCTATATTTGTTTATATTTCCTGGTCATATTTAACCCAAAACAAGGAAATCAATTAAATAAATCCTTATTTATTTCATTATTTTCTAGGAATAAGTTATTTAAATCATTATTTAAATAATATTCCTAGTTAAATTTGACTATATCATTTATAAATAATTAAATAAGTCATTATTTATTTAATTATATTTCCACCATTTCCTTAAAATAATAAATAAATAATTTATTTATTTATTATTTATAAATAAAGGAATTGACCCAAGTCAAAAATCCTTTTCCCTCCAACAAATATAATAAAATATTCCTAAAGGATGGTTCTAGAATTTGATTAATAATATTTTATTCATGCACCAAGTTCTAGACCACCCTAATATTTTGTTATAAATAGAAGGGTTTTCCCCATTCATTAGTCACCTTTGATTGCATTAGATCACTCTGGATCTATACACTTGGTCATATTTTCTCCATTTTTGCCTTGTGATCTCCCATTGAGTTCTATGTTTGTCTGGGTTTTCTACACCAACAAGAGAGAGAAATTTTAGATCTGAAATGCTGAGGACTGTCAATAACCCATCCCATTTAGGAGAACCGGAAAACACCTTTCTTATTTTCCTCTCAAGTGCCCCCTTTTAATATAATATAAAAAATTCTTTCAAATACATCGTTCTTGTCTTGTCTATTGGATGCATGGAGCCATATTTCATTTTTACTGCTTAATGTATTTTATGCTTAGATCTGGATTTGTGCAGCATTATTTGGATCAACTAACTGCAGACTTAAAGATATTGGAATTCATACTTGATGTTAGGGCTATTTGTTATGCGTAGCTAAAGTGGTCTTTTACGACGAAAGATTCATACTAACAGATAGGGGGGGTCCAGGTGATTTCTTATTGATGTAATTTCTCCCATATCATTTTCCTATTGTTATTTATCATCCCTAAAATTTTCATGAAGTTATAGGCATAACACTAGGTTATGGTCTTGAAAATATGGTTCAAATCCCAGGGATGTTAGCAAAAAACTAAGCATTTGGAGCTCGAATGACTAGCATGCAGTGTTATGCATGCAGTTATAGCCTCTTGGATGCAGTAATGGAAGCTTATGCCTGTGAATATGGATCAAAGAGGCCAAAATGTCAGTGTCAGCAAGGGGTAAGAGGCTTGAAAGGTTGGGTTACCTTCTGGGGGTGTTTTTGTTGCTATACAAGGTGTGTATATTGTGTTTCCATTGGTTCCACTTCCTTAAGGTCACCTAGGAGGTTGAATCTAATTATAGTAGCATCTCACCACAATTTTACCTCGGTTGGCTGGTAACTTGGATAGATGTTGGAAGAGGGTGTTACAGAGTGGTATCACCACATGGTTCAACCATCGGAATGTATGGGAAGTGTGTTGACCATAAATTTATGTCGGTTGAATATGAGTTTTTTTAGGTCCCTATATTACTAGTGTATTCCCTTATTCTTGTTAGTGTAGCCCAATTATTGTTATTGGTGTACCCCTGTAACTCCCATATTGTTATTATTGTGCCCTTACATTATTATTGTTAGGTCGGCTAGGATTATATTGTGACCCCATGGACTCCTATATATAGAAGGAGGTTTTGTCATTTGTATCATCCAAGAATTGTTCATTTATGTAATGTAAAGGAGGTTTCCCCCTCAAAGTGGCATATTTCTAAGGCATTGATCTCTATTTTCTTCTATTTTTGGAGGTGGTTTCATAACATTTTGTATCAAAGCTTTGAATTCTAGGGTTTCGCTAATATAAACAGGTCATCATGGAATTTTCACTATAACTATTTTTATACAAAGGTTCAGAAGCGGAAATTTGTACCACGCAAAGCTGAAATCAGAAGGAACTTCGTGTAAAAATTTCGAATCTTGGTTCAAAATATTTTTGTAGATATGATCTGTGGATATTATGGTTTTTTCAGGCTCTTGAATTTCATCTAAAAAAGGTGATCGTGGGAAAATATCCATAACTCTCTCTTTGAGCATCGGATTGGAATTATGTAAAAAGTGGCCGAAATTACACAAATTTTAGTTTTTGGTATGTCAATTTCAGAGCCGAAGAAGGAAAAAATGAAAGGTGGCATGCCGTACAAGTTCTCTCTACTGAACAAGTCCACAATTAGGTCATTGTGGGAGATTGGGCATAAATTTGTCTTGAAGCATCCAAATCAAGTGAGACCTATGACATTCGAAAGAAGATTCATAGGGATACTACAAGACCACATTTCAGATATTGAAGATCCAAAATCACAAAGATAATTCAGTTTCAATATCCAGATCCTCAAAATCAAGAAAAATGTATGTATTTTGTTCAAATTGCATAAGTTTTGATTGAAAAATCAGTTTGAAGTGATTCCAAGGGCATATTGAAGCATATATATCAGTATTGGTTCTAAAATTCCCCCTAAAAAGAAATCAACACCCATTAAATGTTCGTAATAATCTACTATGACTCATGAAGATGAAGAAGTGCAACACGATATATCAAAATTACAAGAGTAAGTGCACCAAATTTTTCTCTCGCAGAGAGCAAAAAAAATGAAATGGAATTCTCGAAGAAAGGCATGGAAGTGAAGATAGATGGTTTGAAGAAAGGCGTTGAAGCTAAGATGGATGTTTTGAAGAATGGCATGGAAGACATGGAAGAAAAAATGAAGGACGAGATGGAAGACATGAAGAATTATCTTAAAGCAGACATGGAAATTTTGAAGGAAGGTTTGACAAAGTTGATACAAGATATGATTGCTAATGGCGAAAATATAGTAGAGGAAACTCATGATGAGAAAAAAATAAATGTTAATTGTGATTTCATGAACTCTAATGTTGGATCGAAGACTCAACATATTCCAAATATCGATATGAGGAAGTTTTATGGCAAGGATCCCGTAACATGGATACTACAAATGGAGCAATGTTTTGATCTCAATAATGTGAAAAACACACAAAAGATACACATTGAAACTTTATATTTAGAACAAAATACAATTGTATGGTATCGATGGATTTTCTCCCGTGAAATTTTTTTCACTTGGTCAATTTTTATGGAGGAAATGATAGCACATTATGAGGATACAAATAGCAACACCTTCTTTAGCCAATTGATAAATCTCAAACAAAAGGGTTCAGTGGTGGAGCACATTGAGGACTTCGAAAAATTGAATATAAGGGTAGCTTATATTCTAGAGGAACATAGGATTGGTGTCTTCATAGAGACTTTAAAGCATAAAATCCAACATGAGGTTCGCCCTTGGGAACCTGATTCATTGGAGAAGGCATTCAGTTTGGCAAGAAAAAATGAATGTAAAATTATGGCGACAAGGATCCTACCACTCACATATATAAATATGGAAGTATTACTACTCCTACAATTCCACAACCTATAAGGTTGACACCACAAAAATTGGAAGAAAAAAGAGAAAAAAGGTTTTTCTATAGTTGTGATAGGAAATACACTAAAGGCCATAAGTGTGTTTAGAAGAAATTATTTTACATTGATTGTGAAGAGGAGGAAGAAAATGAACAAGAAACTTCAAAAGGAGCGGATATACACCAGGAAAAAATCCTAGAGAAAGAAGAAATGAGTCTAACCATATTATGTAATGCATTGGAAGGAATTACCACTCCTCAAACTCTCAAGATAGAATGACATATCAAGAAGAAAAATGAAATAGTGTTGATTGATTCGAGTAGTGCCCATAATTTTATTCATTTTAAGGTAGCCAAGGAATTGAATTTCTTCAGATACCTAACACCAGAGTGTTAAGTGATGGTTGCAAATGGAGGAACTATAAATTTCTCTGGAAAATGCCATAATATCAAGCTAACCATGGGGGAATATCTATTGAATAGCCCTATGCTTTCCATTCTAATGGGAGGTGCTGATGTTGTACTAGGAGTACAATGGTTACAATATTTGGGGACAATAGATTTTAATTTTCAAGAAATTTTCTGGAAATTTTTTACGGAAGGAAAGGAAGTTGAATTACGGGGTATTACAGGGAAGCTAATAAAGATAATAAGCTCTGATATCATGACAAAGCATATGAATAAAGAACAACAAGGCCTAATTGACAAT
The DNA here is from genome assembly GCA_034641835.2 of Pinus albicaulis. Classification (NCBI taxonomy): domain Eukaryota; kingdom Viridiplantae; phylum Streptophyta; class Pinopsida; order Pinales; family Pinaceae; genus Pinus; species Pinus albicaulis. The sequence goes on along the minus strand of CM076583.1, from coordinate 10,239,835 downwards.
TATTCTCACTAGAAATTCAACATCAAAATCATCTATTTCTCCATATCTCCAAAAAGTCTTGGACAATCATTCCAAGATGTTTGAAACTCCCAAAGGACTCCCACCTAAATGTGATTATGATCATGCTATTCATTTGATTCTAGGAAGTTCTCCTCCAAACATCAGGCCTTACAGATATCCTTATGTCCAAAAGAGCGAAACTAAAAGTATCATTGCAGAAATGTTAAAGGTCAGTATAATTCAACCTAGTCAAAGTTCTTTCTATGCTCTAGTAATATTGGTGCAGAAGAAGGATGGATCATGGCACGTGTCCGGATTATATGGAGCTCAATAAACTCACTATTAAAGATAAATTTCCCATTCCCATGATTGATGAATTATTGGATGAATTATAGGGATAAATTTATTTTACCAAGTTGGGTCTCCATTCAGGATATCATCAAATTAGAATGAAGACTGAAGATATTCATGCCTTTTAGCCTTACTAGTGTACCTCCTACATTTCAAGGGTTGATGAATTCCATTTTCAAAGACTTCCTTAGAGAATTTTTGTTAGTATTTTTTGATGATATACTAATCTACAGTAGGTCTTGAAGGATTGTGTTCAGCATGTTGACATGGTGCTCAAACTATTGGAGGAGAAATAATTATATGCCAAAAACTTCAAATGTTTCTTTGGAGTACAAGAGGTTGAATATATGGGTCATATTGTATCTCATGAGGGTGTTAAGGTAGACCCTAACAAAATTAAAACCATTAGGGAATGGAAAGTCCCCACAACCATAAAGTAGTTGCAAGGATTTCTCGTGTTAACAGGGTATCATCACTAGTTTGTTAAGAATTATGGAAGAATAACAGCACGTCTAACAACATTATTGAAAAAAGATGCATTTTCATGGACTCCTCAAGAAACTAAGACCTTTGAACATATTAAAGAGGAAATGTGCCTAACACGAGTCTTAGCTATGCCAGACTTCACAAAAACCTTCAGTGTGGAATGTGATGCCTCAGAAAATGGAATTGGTGTTGTGTTAATGTAAGAAGGAAGACCCGTTTCTTTTGAAAGTCATCCAATCAGAGGAAAGTATTTATGAGAAGGAAATGTTGGCAATACTACCCGCACTAAAGAAATGGCTACCTTACCTAATAGGAAGAAACTTCAAATTAAAAAATGATCATGATAGTCTTAAACACCTTTTGGAACAAAGACTATCTTCAGAAGAGCAGCAAAAATGGGTCACAAAGATGTTGGGCTATGAATTTGAAATCATCTACAAAAAATGGAAGCTAAATGTTGTTCCAGATGCACTCTCAAGAAAGGATTAAAAGGTGAAAGCATTGCTTTGTGTCGTTTCTATTATCCAACTAGATTGGATAACCAAAGCAAGGGATGAATGGAAGAAGGAAAAAGAAGTGTGGATACTCATTCAAAAGTTTCAACAAGATCCTAGTACATCTAGTACATTTAGTTGGATCTTGGTACAAATATCACTTATATCTTTGTAAGAATCCCAACTAAAAAAAAAAGATTATTTTGGAATTTCACACTTCTCCTTTAGGAGGACACTCAGGATTTTTAAAAACTTGCCACACAGTGAAAAAATATTTTTTGGGATGGCCTTTACTCTGATATTCAAAATTTTGTGGTAGAATTTTTGGTTTGCCAACAAAATAAAGTTGAGACAATTAAGACATCGGGTCTTCTACAACCTTTATCCATTCCAAGTCAACGTTGGGAGGATATTTCAATGGATTTTGTCATAAGTTTACTGAAGTCTGAAGGAAAGAGTGTCATCATGGTGGTAGTTGATATAATTACCAAGTATTCACAATTTTGTGCATTATCTTATCCATTTAAATCAAGTGCAATTGCTACTGCATTTATGGAAAAAATTTAAAAGCTAAATGGAAACCCAAAGATTATTGCAAGTGAATGAGATCCAAATTTTACCAGAAATTTTTGGACGGAATTATTTTGTTGTTTCGGTACTCAACTAGCTCATTTCTCATCTTATCGTCCTCAATCCGATGGTCAAACTGAGATAGTGAACAAATGTTTGGAAGGATATCTTCGTTTTTTTGTATCTGATAAACAAACACAATGGGTCAAGTGGTTACCTTTGGCTGAATGGTGGTATAACACTTACTTCCATACTACAACAAAAATTACCCCATGTATGGCACTTTCTGGATATCATCCAAAGTCCATCACATCATCTTCAAGAGAAAATTCTAAGGTTCAAATAGTGTAATATCACATCGAGCATCAATGTAATATTCCAAAATTTTCCTACAATAAATTGGAACATTAATTTTTGCTGATTTCACCTAGGAGGAGAAGAAATGGGTAAGGAGGCCCATGCATAAAATCCCTCATCGTATGAAAGGGGATCATCATTGGAGCTGGTTTTCACACCCTCATATGTGAACAGGGTCATTTGCAAGTGGACAAGGTCAAGTTTGACCAAGTCAACAATGCTCGGATAAGAGGTGGAGAACACTTAGAGAAATAGTGCAGTATGAATGGGAAGAGGGTTATTTGGTGGAGGAAACCCTAAAAGGAGTGGGACCCATGGAGAGGGGGCCTTCAATTTTTAAAAGGAGGGCAAGGCAGCCATTGTTTCTCATGCTATGGGTTATTGATTTCATTGTCTATGCAGACATTGTGCATTCTCCTGCTGTTTAGCAGAGTTGATAGGGGATTTCCTGTTTAGTTTTCCTTCTCCTTATTGAGAGGCCTCTTGAGGGATTGTTCTTTATTCTCCACATTTCTTGGCTCAATTCCAAAGCCACCTCCTCTAGCTACAATGTTATTTCTGCTCAACTATAATGTTGTGTTGTAGGGTTTTGCAGTGGAGGACCTCAACACCATTGTCGGAGCTGATTTTCAGAGGAGGGAGTCTCCATTCCTTTGGGAAGCTAGTGAGGAAGGTTTCAGAAATTATTTCAGATCTTGGCATCAGGCCAAATCATTCCCATGCCCCTACAACATAGTTTTCTTCAGTGACTGCGTTATTTCTAGTGAGCAATAGTTGTGGGGCTTTGCAGATATGTTTGGAGGGTGAGATCTTAGGTGAGAGGATCAACATTTCACTTTAGAGATCCATTGGAGGAGGTATTTTCATCATATGTAGCATATTCAGCCTTCTCCACTTATTTCCAGTTCTTCAGTTGCTGCTGCTACCCAGCAACTCTGGCATTTTGCAGATTTTGTATATTGAAGCCAATCCTTCCAGGATTGACTTGAGGTAGTCTTTGGGAGTTGAGATCTTCACTCCCAATGTTGTATGGGCCATATAATTGTATATCCATGTATTTTACATATGTTATCATGCAGTTACTCTTATAAAAATGCGCAGTCATAGCTGGGTACATTTTTGTAGTAGTGGTTTTATCATGATTTATGTACTTGTCTCTTGAGGCTGAGTATTGCTTATCTTGAGTAGCATTTTCCTCAAGATCTTGTATTCATTTGTTGTTGATATTTATTAATAATATGGCTATGGATTTTTCTCACATCTCTATGATTTAAGTGTCACTTCTACTCCATTTTTGTGTTTGCATATTGCTGAATCTCCAACTTTAGAATATCTTAAGATATTCTCATTGTTGTAGCATTTCCCTAATTTGGGATATTACAGTGGTATCAGAGCATAATATTGGCTCATCCTATGGATCTCAGCCATTATGCTGTCAAGGAGAGAGAAAATGAAGACTCCATTATATGGAGAGAAAAAGGAAGATAAGCTCACAAATATTCTTCCAAAATCTGTACAGAGTATTCATGAAGAATTCAAGAAGAGAAGGAGGGAAATATGTATAGGATCTCCAAGAGGGTTTGAAACTAATTCAAACTCTAGATTTTCTTATAGGGAGTGTGAGCATGCATCCACACCATATGAGGTACAGCGCATTCACTTGGCCAGCTCTTCCATAAGAGGAAATGAAGAAGGAGGAATGTCTGAGAGGGGAACTCTTACTAGGTTCTTGAATGAGTATGAGTCTCAAACTCAGAAGTTTAGAGCTCATGTCACCTTTTCGAAGTTTTTCAAGGTCAACGTAAGGAGGGAAAAGAAGCATAATATGGATATATTTCTTCTATCTATCCTTGATGGTTCCCCTACTTGTTCAACCAGGGCTTTGGTGGAAGAGCTAGACACCTTTCTGCAGTAGCATTAGATTCCCGAAGATGAAGCCATCAGAGTAGCAGCGCTGCACTTTGGAGGTAAGGTCTTTGCATGGTGGTTATTTGAGTCCTTTACTTTGAAGAATGAAAATAATTCTTCCTAAGAAATTTTCATTAGCACTTTGATGGAAAGATTTGGTAGGAAGAATTCTGAAACACATGTGGAGGAAACAAACACATCTAAACAAACAAGACCCTTGCATGTGATGGAAGAAACCTTAGACTCAAAATCACTTCAGAAAACCATAAAGGAGGCTGATATGTTGCATGATACTTTCTTGGAGGCAAGACCTTCATCTTTTATTTTGGCACAAGGAGACAAAGAGATCCCTTTTCCAAAATAGGATCCAATCATTGGAGGGTTGCCCACTTGTGTTGAGGAGACTAAGGGCAATAGCGTTGTCATTTCTAGAGTTGATCTAGCACCTCATGCAGAGGAAGGAGGATATTTTGCTTCAATTAGAGGGGTTCTTGCATCATTTCAAGGAATTCCCCAGGATCTCATACATGGAGGTCCAAGAACAATTAGTGAGTAGCATGATTTTGCAGCATTTCAGCCGGAAGGGGGAGGAAGGGAGGAAGAGCAGCATCATGTGATGAGAGGCACACACCCTTCTTTATTTAATAGGGCCAGTGAAAGGAGGAGGAAGACTGTATTGCACTATGAGAGTAAGGGCAAGGCTGCCCAACCATATGTACAGTCCACTCTTGACATTGATGTCTCACTGCATAGAGGCATTCCACCAGGGAGGTCACCAGATCTATTATTGATGAAAGAAATATTGTCTTTGGATTCACCACTCTCAGATTTTAGATAGGTGAAGAGGTTGGAGGAGAAATTTGGCATGGGGGATGTCAAAGTAGCAGACAACAACAGGAAGAAAGCTTCACATGCCAGATCACCAGCGATATCCCTTAGGAGGATTGATCCTTACTGGAAATATTAGCTCTTAGTAGAGTACTCCAAGGATCTTGGTGCATGCATGGTTCTCGATGACCCGGATGGAGATATGGTCATCTATTCACATGGTAGAGTCTTCTTGACTAGAGATTCGAGTCTCAAGGAGAAGTTGTTGCATGCAACACATGAGGACTTCTTTTCCATGCATTTTGATGCATATCTTGCCTTGGTAGAGGAGTTCATTTGGGAGGGAATTCAGCAAGAGATATTTTAGCATATGAAGAGATGCATAGCCCGGATGATGATGGTGAGGATGTCATAGCCACCTTCCTACTCATTGGGAGTAAAGGAGCATTTTCAATTGAGCCATTTCAGCTCAAGCCCTCAAGTACATAATGGGGAATGTACAAATTCACCTTATGTTTTGTACTTCTTGTCTTTTTATGAGAAACATATTGTACCGAGGATTATTCCTTCTTGCATATTGTATAGTGATGTACTTGAAGCCATTTTTAGCATTGATATTGGATATCTCATGGGTGGTTTGTGGGGAAAGCCACATGATTGTTGGTGTGCACCATTGACACCCTTTGGTACTTTCATGCTTATATCTTGTAAAATGATTGTGGCAGAAAACAAGTGGCTAGAAAAGAAATTTTTTTAGTTTGATTTGATGCAGGCAAGGAATGCATTGCATTGGTTCCTGGTATGGGACCTTGATCCACTTTCCGGTTGTCATGTGATAACTTGTTTCTATTGGTTTTTGCTTCCATGTATTGTTGGTATCTCTATGTTCATAGGAAGCTTTGATTGGAGAGTGGGCTTGAGACTGAAGATGCCCATTGGGAGCTTGATTCTCCCTACTATACATGTTGTACATTTTAGGAGTAACCATGGGCCAACCATGAATGCCACATTACATTTTTTTCCTTGTTGTGGGAGGAACCACTTGAATAACTTGAGGAGGCACCCCATGGATCATGAGAAGATGGTGGAGTCAACACAGTCAACTCTTTTCCCTTTGAGGATGAGGGGAGACTCATCTATGAGCCAATACATTTATATGAGAAAAACATATGGTAAGAGTATTGTTAACTTGCATAGAAATTTGTCTATATGTATGCATCTCTTAACCATATATGTGTAGGGATTTTCTCAAAGGATCGATATCCTTCCTTCTAGATTTGGTGGTCTACATAAGGCCATTGTGGATGATCACTCCCTAAGTGGATATGGGGAGGAAATTTCTCATGGAGAACATACTCAAATTGCACATTATATCATTTACCTTCTCTAGACTTGTGAAAATATTGGGGCAGCAAGCCAATGGTGGGGAGGCCACCCATCATTTTATTTTCTATGGCAGGGGACAGTCAAACTGCGTTGGCTACATTTGAGGGAAATTTTCCTTCTCCCTTACTTCACATGGCAGCTAGCATGATTCTCCTTATGGTTCCCTTGGTTTATATTTCTAAAGCTTTCCTTGGGAGCATTATTGGAGGGGAGACACATTGGGTGAATGTGTCCTTGGAGGGAGAAAACTCCCATACTCCTTGCACTACATGTTTTAAAGGGAGCATGGGAGATGGTATGGCCACTACAACAGCATATTTGTTTCCTTATGAGGTGAGCCATATGAGGAATGTTATGCCATATGATGATGACTTCCAACTCATCACATATGAGATAATTTGGGCCAACATGTTTCATAACATTGGAGGAGAGATCCTTAGAGATCTAATCTCCATCTTTCCATTCGAGGGAAATGTCATTGCAGCCTGGGATCAACATACACTCTACACTTATCCTAAGTGGAGAGGAGGACAGCATGTGGTAGGCTATTTTTTCTACTAGGTTTAGATTTTCAGCCCACCTACATTGCCGAAGCCAGAGGTGGAATATGAATTTCAGGAGTTTCCATGTTGGGAGGTAACTCATTTTGCATGGATGATTGCTTGGGGGATGGAGGATCCACATGAGGAAGATGTTCCTCGACACATCATAGACACCATGCCTTGAGTTGAGAGGAGATCTTGCAGCTTGCTTGAGGACAAACAACATTTGGGAGGGGGAGGACCTGAGACCTGTGAATATTCCAATTTTTCCTAAAATAAATTGAATATTATTGATCCGGAAAATGGAATGTACTTGTTTAAGGGTGCAAGGTATCCATTTCCCATAATTTCAAATTGAGCTATACACTCCAAGTGACCTCTGAAAATGTGAAAAATTCTTATTTCTTATACAGAGATAGACTGTAGGGGCATTCACTAGACATGTCACCTCTAAAGAGAGGATGAGTTCTAGAGGCTACCTGGCCCTCTACAGGCTCTGCCTAAAGAAATAATGAAGTAACACTTAGAAGTCTTTGACATACACATACTTGAAGTTTGATGTCTTGCGGAATAAGACAAATAACTTTCTGCAGCTGAGTAGGTGATTATGTGTGTATGCAAGTTATGTATATTTTATGTTTAACACTTTATATCAGTTTTGTTTAGCATATCATCTTCAGCAAATAAAGACATCAAAATGATAAAGCAGTTCACCCCCCCTCTGGGCTACATCTGCTGGACCAAGCCTCTCAAACTAGGCTTGTCCTCTTGTATTAAAAATGCTACAAAGGCTAATACAAGAATATGAGTGTCTCGAAAGATAGATCTGACTGTAAATACAGAATCAAAAGATAGGAATTAGCTAAACATGCTCTTTCCCAAACACTAAACAGTGATATTGTAGCTGATACAGTATTTTTCCCCAATTGGCCCTGGTGGCCCTTTAGACTTGCATGGAGAATTTCGAGGTGAAGATGACCTCAATTGGTTCTGAAACCTCTGCTATTAGACTCATAATGTCAAAAATAGCAGAAACGGGCTTTTGAATCACCAAAAATGGATGAACATAGCCCCCAAACAGCTCCAGCACTGAAATGGCCCTGGTGGCCCTGAAAGCTTCCCTGAAGCTAAACAGTGAGAAGAATTCCTCAAAAGGAAAAACGAGCTGTAGAAATGGATTCAGAATGCTGAAAAACTTCAGGAATGACCTTCATTCGACATTCACTGGCTGCACAATTCCCAATGCAGCTCCCAAACTGATTTGGCCCTAGTGGCTCCTGGAACTTCCACGAAGAAAAATCACCTGCAAACGACCTCATATGGCTGTGAAACCTATGCCAATGGCTTCCGAAGGTCGAAGAGACCCGAAATCAAAAACAAATTCGTCTTCAAAGACCTCTCCTAGCAGAAGTTATGCCACATTTACTAAACTGCCAGTTACACCTTGAGAAACTCCACTAATTGTGGAGAAACTGTAGATAACGCCACTAAATATGGATAAGGCGCCAAAATGGGCAGACTGCCGAAATCTCCGCCAAACGTGGCCGCTCGGTTAAACTGGCAATAAATATTATGGTTATAAAAAAATGCGTTCACATGTGGGTCGGCGGTCTTTGCAACGGTTTCAAACGTTTTTTAATTAAAACAATGTTTCATATTTAAAACCCACTATATAACACATAACCCAAAGTATTAATCCGCCACGTTCTGCGTGCCGAGCTTTGGGTACTGGTTCCGTGCCTTTGGTTTTATGGGAAGGGGGCTGGCCCTTCGGGGCTGGCCCCCTTTCGGGCCCCGCCCACACAAACACACACCATAAATTCTACTCCGTTCGCAACATATAACAAGGATCATGGCTCTGACCCAACGGTAAAACACGCGGATTATATACGACCGGTCGTTGGTTCGAATCCGGCCTCGACCCATAAAATTTTATAACGTGCCATTCCAATCCGACCTGGGGCCACGTGGCGGCCTCTGGGCTAGCCACGTGGTGCCCTTCCATTGGCTGCAAATGGAATATTCCCCAGAATATTCTGCGGAATATTCCACGGAATATTCCCAGAATATTCTGTGGAATATTCTTTTTTTTAATAAAATTTTCCACAAAGTCAAATTTGGCATTTTTTTATGGAAATTGAGAAATCTTCAAACTTGAATAACTTCTGCATACGACGACCGTTTTTCGAACCGTTCGCGGCGCCGGAATCAGGAAGACGAGCTCTATCCGGTCGTTCAGGTTCAAACTAGTTCTGAGCACCTTCATTTTTGACCATTTTACGACACTTGGTCCTGAGCTCCTGATCACACCTCCCAAATGAGAAGCTTTTGGTCCCCAAAAGCTTACTGAAATGCTGAGCTGAACTGTAGTTCAGAAAATGAGAGAATAACAACATCCTCTTCTCTTCAGCCTCAAAAATTTCCTTGAATTGCCAACTGTTCACATGGCGAAATTTGCTGAATGAGCCATGTACTTGTGCCGAATCCCGACCAAGTTTTCTTGCCATACCAATCTGCCATACTGAAACCAGCAATGACACTTGATGAAATTTGTGCCCTCTTTGCTTGCATGCCTTTCCAACTCATGGAATCTTGCACTGCTTTGCACTGACACTTCGTTCTCTGCACCAAACGACACCAAAAGCATCTTGTGCAACATATGACATCAACAACCAGTTGACAATGAGATGTGCTATACCAATGACACACAAAATCTGTAACAAGTGTGCACACAACCGACACAAGTCGATAGACAACAAGATACATCTTGACAAACATATGTGTATGTATCATGTACAATGAACTATATACAGTTCGCTAATTACACATACAACCTCTATGTACATGTGCAACTTCAACTCTTCTTTTCAAATACCCACAAGTACATCATCCCAAAAACATGTGGGTGAACAAGAGCTGAACCAAAAGACATTGCTGCAACATAAGTGAGTATCATACTCATCTTTTACACCTCCATGGCGAAATTTTGCAACAACAAAGAAATTCTTTCAACTGAAACTGCTTTTACATGCAATCTTGCATCAACTTTTCAACTGAAATACATGCATACCAATCTGAAATTTGCATGTACAAAACGAGTAATGACTTACTGCAATAAGAAGTCCATCCACTTCTCACCAAGCCAATTCCATGGCAACTTTTGCTGCTGCAAATTTTCCTCATGTGAAACTTTCCTTTCCACATCAATAATGGACTCCATAGATCCACTTGCGCCAAACTTTTTGTCTTCTTGTTGCATGTGCGTGGGACGATGAGTTGGATGCAAAGTCCAACAATGAGAGACAACATGTCCCTTCTAAATCAAGCAGCCATAAAACACACTATTGGAGTTTGTTTTCCAAAGTTAATCTTGAGGTAAATTGGATAAGGAAAATAGTCTTCAATCCTTTCCAAGACTCAGCTAACAACATCTATCCTTCCAACTCAAGAAAACTCATACATGCAACCATTTTGCAACCAATAGAACAGTAAATCTCTTATACTGTTTTAAAACCTTTTGCACCATAAGGAATGCTCAACCTGGCTCCGATACCATCTGATCTGAAAATGGAATGTACTTGTTTAAGGGTGCAAGGTATCCATTTCCCATAATTTCAAATTGAGCTATACACTCCAAGTGACCTCTGAAAATGTGAAAACTTCTTATTTCTTATACAGAGATAGACTGTAGGGGCATTCACCGGACATGTCACCTCTAAAGAGAGGATGAGTTCCAGAGGCTACCTGGCCCTCTACAGGCTCTGCCTAAAGAAATAATGAAGTAACACTTAGAAGTCCTTGACATACACATACTTGAAGTTTGATGTCTTGCGGAATAAGACAAATAACTTTCTGCAGCTGAGTAGGTGATTATGTGTGTATGAAAGTTATGTATATTTTCTGTTTAACACTTTATATCAGTTTTTTTTAGCATATCATCTTCAGCAAATAAAGACATCAAAATGATAAAGCAGTTCACCCCCTCCTCTGGGCTACATCTGCCGGACCAAGCCTCTCAAACTAGGCTTGTCCTCTTGTATTAAAAATGCTACAAAGGCTAATACAAGAATAAGAGTGTCTCGAAAGACAGATCTGACTGTAAATACAGAATCAGAAGATAGGAATTAGCTAAACATGCTATTTCCCAAACACTAAACAGTGAAAGTGTACCTTATACAGTACTTTCCCCAATTGTCCTTGGTGGCCCTTTAGACTTGCATGGAGAATTTCGAGGTGAAGATAACCTCAATTGGTTTTGAAACCTCTGCCATTAGAATCAGAAGGTCGAAAATATCAGAAATAGACTTTTGAATCACCAAAAATGGATGAACATAGCACCCAAACAGCTCCAACACTGAAATGGCCCTAGTGGCCCTGAAAGCTTCCTTGAAGCTAAACAGTGAGAAGAATTCCTCAAAAGGAAAAACGAGCTGTAGAAATGGATTCAGAATGCTGAAAACCTTCAGGAATGACCTTCGTTCCACATTCACTGGCTGCACAATTCCCAATGCAGCTCCCAAACTGATTTGGCCCTAGTGGCTCCTGGAACTTCCACGAAGCAAAATCACCTGTAAACGACCTCATATGGCTGTGAAACCTGTGCCAATGGCTCCAGAAGGTCGAAGAGACCCAAAATCAAAAAACAATTTGTCTTCAAAGACCTCTCCTAGCAGAAGTTATGCCACATTTACTGAACTGCCAGTTTCACCTTGAGAAACTCCACTAATTGTGGAGGAACTGTAGATAACGCCACTAAATATGGATAAGGCGCCAAAATGGGCGGACTGCCGAAATCTCCGCCAAACGTGGCCGCACGGTTAAACTGGCAATAAATATTATGGTTATAAAAAAATGCGTTCACATGTGGGTCGGCGGTCTTTGCAACGGTTTCAAACGTTTTTTTAATTAAAACAACGTTTCATATTTAAAACCCACTATATAACACATAACCCAAAGTATTAATCCGTCACGTTCTGCGCGCCGAGCTTTGGGTACTGGTTCCGCGCCTTTGGTTTTATGGGAAGGGGGCTGGCCCCCTTTCGGGCCCGCCCACACAAACACACACTCATAAATACTACTCCGTCCAACATATAACAAGGATCATGGCACTCGACCCAACCCGTAAAAATGCGCGATTATATACGCCGACCGGTCAGAGCTTTCGAACCGGCCCGACCTATGTATATTTTATAACGTGCCATTCTAATCCGACCTCAAAGGCCACGTGGCGCTCTCGGGCTAGGCCACGTGGCGCCCTCCATTGGCCGCAAATGTAATATTCCTAATATTCCACGGAATATTCCCAGAATATTATGTGGAATATTCTTTTTTTAATAAAATTTTCCAAAGTCAAATTTGGCATTTTTAATGAAAATTGAGAAATCTTCAAAACTTGAATAACTTCTCGCATACGGCGAACGTTTCAAACCGTTCACGCGCCGAATCAGAAGACGAGCTCATCCCAATGTTCAAAGAACAAACTAGTTCGAGCACCTCAATTTTTGACCATTTTACGACACTCGGTCCTGAGCTCCCGATCAATTATTTTTTGCTGATTTCACCTAGGAGGAGAATAAATGGGTAAGGAGTCCCATGTGTTGAGGTATAAAAGGTGTCTTTTTAATGCCTATTTATCCTACATTAATTATCAATCCAGGAACAAATTTTTATTTCAAGAGTGTACTCTGTTTGAGACTGCAATTGAGCTAAGAGTAATGCTATGAAAGATGTAGTACAGTGTTCTAAATACAAGATTAAATGGATGCTTGAAAAATAAATCTAATTATAATAACATGAACTCAAATGCTCTTAAAATCTATCTATTCACTCAACAACCATAAATCGAGGATACAGTAACAATAACTCATTCCTTTAGAAATTGATGCAATTGAAATCAAACTAAAACAAGGCAATCAATCTGGGAATGTGGAGGTAATAACTAGTTTTCTCTACAGTTGAAATCCTGCTTTAAAGCAATTAAAAGGAAATAGAAATTGAGATAACTATTGTTGAAAGTAAACAAAGAAGAACACTTATTAAAATCAAGAATAAGAAATGAACAACAATTCGTAATTAAATGGCTATGTGCATAAACAACAAACTGAATAGCGAATCTTTGTATCTGCACTCTGAAATGAAAAAAAATCAAATGAAACAACAAATGGAATGGAACATCAAATACTGAATAGTGAAGCATAACAAGATAAGTAATTCAAGGATTAAGATTCTTGTTAAATTGGGAAGGAACGAAAACACAATCCATTATAATAAAATAGTAAACTATTAAGCATGGAATTATGAATTAAATAAGATAGAACTAATATCACTTCCGTGAATCCAAGGATGATATAGGTAAGGCAATATGCTATCTCAATTAACCCATGCTGTAAGAAATAAGATTCAGATCACACGATAATGAAATAACTCATAAACAGAACACATAATACATAAAGACAATAAGAGGATAAACAACTAATGAAATGAACTCACAGTAACATGCATGTATCAAATCGATCACACGCTGCAAGAATCAGAACTATAACACAGAGGAGCAGTTCACGCTACCAGGGGTCGGTCCCTTAACCACCAGCAGGGACTGCTCAAGCTACTTCAAATGATGCAAATAGAACAAAAACTTCAATTAATCATTAAACTGGAGCAGCATTACAATGGAATCATTTTTTTCAATAACATAACTTTTGATTAAGTTTGCAATTCACCAAAGCAACAACCATCCCTCTCTTTTACAAACGTCTCCTTTTATAACCAAAGAGAGGATAAATTAAATAGTAAATAGGATCTCTCATAATAAAATTGGATTGTTCCTAAACAATTGATGAATAAGAAAATATATTTCCATCCATATTTCAACAAGAGCAAGTCGAATTTGGATTTGCAGCTGAGATAATTTGGAGGATGGCCGCAACAACAAATCGGAGAAAATTGGGTTCAAAGAACCTTGCATTTCTCTTAATACAGGCCGAATTTGGGAAAACCATTATTAGAAAAGTTAATTTGGTCCGTTCTGGACAAAACCCATGTTCTGGATTTTCCATATTCTTCTTCATTTTCCCAGAATCGCAACCACAAAATTGTCACTTCTTATTCCAACCAATTTCTGAGTTGGAATATTTGATGATGATTTGGAGATCAAATCTGCAATCTGGAAAATATCTTGGAGGCTAAAATGGTGAGTGTTGGTACAAAATATATTAATAAGCCATCATTGATAAAATTATTCATAATAATCATCCATTTATTAAAAATAAAGGAGAAAAAATAATATTCATCCATAAGAGCATAACTCATTATAAAATGGATTTATATGATAAATTATAATAAATGACATGATAAAGAAGAGTAAAAATGGATGAAATAAGTGTTAAAAAGTGGTCATATTCACGATCCAACATACTCCCAAACTGAATATATTGCATGTTCTCATGCAACCCAAAGACAAAACCCATGTGTTAACCAAGCAAAGAAAATTGTTCATCCCAACTCATAAAATGGATGGAACAAATGAATTTTTCCTCAAATAATGAATATTCAATTTTAGCAATCTTGATAAAGGCATAACAATTTTTACAATTGACATTCAACTATATGTATATGAAGTTGCAGAAAAATGTGACATAAGTAACAGCAAACTTCATTAACCATTTTCTCAAAAATCAGATCGTTTTGATGCATGGATCATGAGATATAAACAAAATGGTTGTAGGTGATAGTTCATAATTTTTGAAATTTTATGAACTAATTTAGCATGATATTATTTGGGTTTGTGTATTTTAATGATACCTTTTTGTTATCCAGAAATCACAAGAATTTAGCTCATATTTTTAAAGATATATGAAGATCAAATTCTGTACTATATAAAAACGAGATTCTATGTCTTAAATGAAAAAGAGAGTAGAAAACATGCATCATGTGTAGCAATTCCCCCCCAAATTGAAGAATTAGCATGTCCTCATGTGATGCTAGAAAACAAAGAGAGGTGGTTGCTACAATTTGTTGAAATCGATGCTTGGTATAAAAAAACATGGAATAAGGGAGGTGTTGAGAATGAATAAGAATATCAATGGATGATAAAAAATATTACTGACATGGTCATAAAAAAAAATGAAGGAAATCAACACTCCCCCAAACTGAAAGATGAGACGTGTCTAAAAAAATGTGAAGTGGTAAAGATGTGGAATGAATGATGATAAATAATGCTCAATGGATTTTCATGAAATTCTCCTAAATTCACAATAAATCAAAAAATTATGCTATTTTACCTCAAGTGTTACCTTCGAAAAAATGTGGAATGACATGTAGGCACTGGTCTTTGTTGAAGCTGATGTAGGCTGAGCGGATATTGAAAGTGTTGCAAAAGGTGGAAGCCATGCGAGCACATCATGTCTGAAGAATTGTGTGTGTTCGTGAGCCTTTGCTGTTAGTTGCAATAGTGTGGTCATGCTACAAATAGAATTTCCCCTCATATTTGTTGTTCTCTTATAAAAAAATCACAATTCTGTATGCAATTTTCTTGAATCCACAGTTTTAGTTTGGAATGGCAACAAATAAGATGCATGCAAAAAATTTTAAGCAGAAAAAATTTTGTAGAGATGCAGTAGGAATATTGTGGCAAATAGAAGAGCAACATACTGCACAACAATTGTACAACATGGAAAGGCATACATACTTATGATATGATCAACAAATTATCGCATCACTGAAATCAATGCATATTTTGAAATCGTGAGTAGATATGGAAATGTTTATGTAATGATTCGAAAATAAGGGAAAATTCCGGTTGATGTGAAAAAAGTACTTATGCGGTCATTATCCACATAAACCATTATGATCGATTTATAAATAAATTTCATGCATAAGAGGTTCTGAACAAAGGGTTTAGGGGCATACTCTCATTTGATATTAGATAAAGATATAAGAAAAGGGTTGATCATTACTATTGATTTGTGAAAAATATGACTCCAATACCATCAGCAGAGCTTTGTTGCCCATAGGTGTCTATAACCTTGACAAAGTTGCTTTCTCACCCTTGGAACCATTATCCTTTATTTATGCCTATGGAAGTGTTGTGTGATGTCATAATGGAGGGCATTGTGCTGACTTGGGGACCAGATAAATCACAATTCCATTTACCGAAAAGAAGTGAAAAGTGGGCAGGCCGACTCGTGATGAGACCTCCTGTTCCAAGGAATTTTTAGTTTTTTTTTTCAATTGTCCATTGGAACATGTCCCTGGTGTGGTATCCATAATGGGAATACCACTTTACTTCTCCCTTATGATCATGATAGGCTGGCTCTTGATGATACCCCCTATCCTCCATTTTCCCTATCATAGAATTGTTAGTAATCATATAGAGATTTTTCTTTTCTTTTTTCTTTACATATAGCACTTCCCTATTTATATATAAAGGGTGGCTCAACACTCCTTAAGCGTAAGGATGGTGGAAGAAGTATGAGTATCTCAATAGAGAAAATATGCCCTTGTTCTTATTCAATGAAATAAAAATCAAAGAGAGTTATGAGAATTTAGGGAAGAACCAACATGATAAAGATAATCGATCATATTAATTTTAGTGAAAATAAAGATAGCAAAGGGATATAGATGTTGTGTCATTTTCTTTTTCTTATCACTACAAAAAAATTTCTTAAAAATGACAATTTATTTTGATTAATTGATTCCAGTAACCTCTAATTTGTGTATCCTTGCATGAATTGTATGTTTGCCTTTCAAAGAGTCATGAAAAATTCACAAAAAAGTCCCAGAAATGTTGTTGAAAAACAATAAAAATGCATTCAAAAGGTGTTGTTCCTTTGGAAAGGAACAACAAAAACAATCTGTGACAATGTTGTTCCTTTCAAAAGGAACAACAAAAATAAACGGTGAAAACTGTTGTTCCTTTGGAAAGGAACAACAAAAACGCTTGCAAAAATATTGCTGTTCTTTTCAGAAGGAATAGAAAAAGTGTTGTTCCTTTGGAAAAGAACAGCAAAAGCACTCACAACAATACTGTTGTTCCTTTCGAAAGGAACAACAAAAGTGTTATTCCTTTGGAAAGGAACAACAAAAATTTGCAGCAAGCAAAGTAAGAGTGGTTCAAGAAAAATTCTATACAAAATAACAAGAAAAGTAAAAGAAAACAAACTTTATGTATAGGTTTCAAGAAAAAGTAATAATTTTTTTTTTTACAGAATTGGTGCTGCCGAAGAATTGCCTTCTGTAACTGAAACTTGCATGGTGGGGTCCTTATTGTTCAATTGCAAATGGAGCGGAAACTACAATTTGGAGGGATCAACACTTGAAACACAAAAACATAAAAGAAATAAAAAAAGAAACAACACTTTATTAAGTTACAACAACTATGATGTTATTTCCTAAGGGAATATCAATCTGTTAATGGAAAAAAATGATATTTTTGAAAAAAAAATTGGAAGTAGCGGCATGAATCTTCAAATGGAAACAAATTATTCATTTCTTATGTTATGAATCTATTAGGTAATGAATTGGATGAAATTCCCTTGTTTTACTAAAATTTCTTTCAAGAATCGCTCGTCCATAAATTAACTTTATTTTGGAAAAAAACGAGTGTATACCTGCAATAAAACATTAAATCATCGAGAAAGAGAGGTGATCGGTCTCCCCTAATCCAATAATTATGAAAAAAACTAACAAGTAGTTACTCTGTAGAACAAATCCATGGACAAAGTAAAATTAATTTATTGCCTGCAGGAGAGCAGTGGCCAATCATGCTAACCTGCAATGTTTCAATCTTAACTTATTTGTTTTTCGTCGGATTTGAGTGATTCCAAAGCAAAATGAGAGATAATTAAAAGTTGTATCTCCAACAGAAACATGTTTTAAAAATTCAATGCTATGATATGTCAAATTTGCTTAGAACAACTTGCATAATAGGGTCATTTTCAATTTTCCAGCTTAGACCAACAGTTGATATTTCAATCATAAATTTTCCGTTTAATGGCGGATTGAACCAATTAAAATTGGAGATTAAATTATATTAATTTATTGATCTCCAATAGAAACAAGTTTTAAATAAAAGAGTAATTGATGGGTCAAATACGCTAGTGAACAGCCGAGAAAACAGAGTTTCAAGAGTGTGGTCATACATTCCTCATATGATATCAAAAATGAGTGATTAAATTTGATTTTTAAACTAGATTCATAGAGGAATCTACAATAGAAATAAGTTTTAAAAATATAGTCATTTAGGTCTCCAAAAACTTACTGTCCCAACTCTGTTCTTGAGCTGCCTACTAGACACCCTGTCAATGTTTTGGTTCTAAATTTTTCGTTTCAAATCCAAATGGAGTGATTCAAATTGGGTTAGAAAGTAGACATAAAATTATACTTAGGATAAAAACAATTTTTAAAAATATTCAATTTTTTTCCCTCAAAATATGATTGTCCCAACTTTGTTTTCAGAAATTTCATCAATCCCGCAAGCCAAAAAATGATATTCAAGCAATTTTTCCATATTGATGATAAAAATGAATATAAGTGTTTGTAGAATAGTTATTGCAATATAATCGTCTACATACACAAATAAATTGGAATATTTCTCATCAATGTTGATTTCCATAGCGTTTTGCAACAAAGAAACAACTATTTCTACAAAAATAAAAAATCGTGTTAGTTTTATTTCCTTATTTATTTTATTTTCTCCACTATCCTACTCTCTTTTTAGAATCGAATATGTTTATGTATAAGAGTGTTTCCAGTGGAACCATTTTAGAAATAAGGCCTCTAGTATGTACATACCCAAATTTGAAAAATGCATGTTGATAAAAATTAGGGTATGAGAAGCCAACTTCCCTTGAAAAGATGGTGCCAAAAATTGTTGAAGTATGGAGTGATGTTGCAAACAAATGATGGAGTGAAACTAGTTTTCAATATGTCCTTTACTTCCTTGATTTCCCATAGCCATCGTATCATGAATTTCTTGAGCTTTTAAAATGGTTTGTTGGTGCAAACTAGAAGAAACCTCATTTTCTTTCATAACTTCTACAATTTTTGGATTTGATACATTCTGAATCTCAGTATAAGTTTTCTCCAATAGTGCATGTGAGATAGAATGGGTGGGAAGGGTGGGTAAATTTTGCAGTTCAACACTGTAATCATGTTGTACTGGTTTATTATGGTGAGGGTGTAGAATGATTTGAGCAGGAGATTGTGTAGGGAATGGAGTGTCTTGATGATGTAGTTGATTGTGTTGAGTGGATGATTTTGATAGGCAAGCAAGGTGTTGTGGAAGAGCTGGAAGATGTTCTTGTGCTATAAGACGAGGGAGAGTAAACATACAATCATAAGATGAACCAGGACAAACTTGTAGAAAATATTGGTGGTGGTTATATTGAGATTGGTATGGCTACCATAATATATGAGTATTCCATAATGAATTATGCAAGTAAGAGAATGGAGAGGAAGTTTTTTGAACCATAACTATAGGCCATGATTTCCATGGTTTTGACCTTGTTGCAGCTTCTGCATCTCTTTGATATGCTACTTCCAAATTAGATAAGGAAGAGTAAGTATCTATGGGATGCTCCTTTTGGTAATGAGGGAAAAACACTTCATCAAATTCTTGATTTTTCTGAACCTGCAAAACATTCAATTGTGAATTTAGAGAGCTAATAAAATCATATTTAAAATTTTCAAATAAAACATTGATTTCAGCTCTTATGTCTCTTGCTCTTGTAGTAAATTTGGAAAAGAAAGAAGAAACTTCTCTAGAATTTTTACCAGCCTTGGAAATTCCTCTTGAATACCTTATGCACAATTCAAAAAAATCATCATATGATAACTGAAAAACATCACCTTTTCCTATCAAATTTAAGAGTTCTAAAAATCATCTTTGATTCCTTTAAGAAGGAGTGTTTTCAAGATTTCTTTTTCCAAATGCTTATGCTTTGATTTTTGAAGGTTATATTGAAATTGCTCTGAATAGTCCTCCAAGCTTTCATTTTCCCCTTGTATCGTATCGAAAATATCTTCATTGGATTTGCAATAGTCTTGGTACTTCTTCAAGAATATGTTCTTCATGTCCTCCCATTTTTGGATGCAGTTCCCACCTAGGCTCAGGAACCATCGGAGAGCTACTCCTTTTAGAGTAAGAGGAAACACTTTCAATCTTTGATCATTAGTACAATAATCATATCCTCTACAAATTATTTCAAACTCAAATAAGAATGTATCTGGATCTTCATTTGTCAAACCATGAAAATTTGGTAGAGACAATGGGGGAATTATGTGCATTTGTGTCACTCCTCCTAGATCTTTGATAGGGAATTCAAAAGTTGCAATGTGAGCCATTTCTTACCATAATAGAATATGTTCTTCATATGTTTCTTTTAAGGATCCTCCTTCCAATGTTCCTGTCAATTGGTTAGTGAAATGGGTGGTGCTTACATCACCACTCAAGTGGAATTACAAGATTTTTTTCAAAAATTCTACCTCTAAAAAAAATTAAAAAATGCAAGCATTCATTCCTACCTTAAGCTTTCACTCAATTCTGCTGTGAAGCGGGCCAGTGAAAAAGTGTGTTCCTTGCTCAGTGCATAGGTTCTTACCTTCCGTCTTTAATACCCAATTCTTCCCAAGAAGAAAAAATTAAATATGCATCACTCTTTCTAAATGGCATACACTCTCCCCGGCAACGACGCCAAAATGTTGAGGCATAAAAGGTATATTTTTAACACCTATTTATCTCACATTAATTATCAATCCAAGAACGATTTTTTATCTCAAGAGTGTACTCTGTCTAAGGCTGCAATTCAATCTAAGAGTAATGCTCTTCAATGTGCAGTATAGTGTTGTAAATACAAGAGTAAATGGATGCTTGGAAAATAAATCTAATTACAATAACATGAACTCAAATGCTCTGAAATCTAACTATTCACTCAGCGAACATCAATCGAGGATACGGTAGCAATAACTCATTCCTCTAGAAATTGATGCAATTGAAATCAAACTAGAACAAGGCAATCAATCTGGGAACTTGGAAGCAATAACCAATGTTCTCTACAGTTGACAGTCCTTCTTTAAAGCAATTAAAAGGAAATATAAATTGAACTAACTACCAAGTGAAATTAAACAAAGAACTCTTATTAAAATCAAGAATTAGAAATCAACAAATAATCCGTAATTAAATGGCTATGTGCATAAAAACAAACTGAATAAAGAAGCTTTGTATCTGCACTCTGAAATGAACAACAGTCAAACGAAACAACAAATGGAATGGAACATCAAATGCCGAACAACGAAGCATAACAAGATAAGTAATTCGAGGATTAAGATTCTTGTTAAATTGGGAATGAACTACAACGCAATCCATTATAATAAAACAGTAAACTATTAAGCATGGAATTATGGATTAATTAAGATAGAACCAATATCACTTCCACGAATCCAAGGATGATCTAAGTAAGGCAATATGTTGTCTCAATTAACCCACGCTGTAAGAGATAAGATTCAGATCACACGATAATGAAATAACTCATAACAGAATGCATAATACATAAAGAGAGTAAGATGATAAACAAATAATGAAATGAACTCATAGTAACATGCATGTATCAAATCGATCACACGCTGCAAGAATCAGAAATATAACACAGAGGAGTAGTTCACGCTGCCAGGGCTCGGACTCTTAACCACCAGCAAGGACTGCTCAAGCTACTTCAGATGATGCGAATGGAACAACAACTTCAATTAATCATTAAACTAGAGCAGCATTACAATGGAATCATTTTTTTTAATAGCACAACTTTTGATTAAGTTTACAATTCACAAAAGAAACAACGATCCCTCTCTTTTACAAACGTCTCATTTTATAACCAAAGAGAGGAGAAATTAAATAGTAAATAGGATCTCTCATAACAAAATTGGATTATTCCTAACCAATTGATCAACAAGAAAATATATTTCCATCCATCTTTCAACAAGAGCAAGTCAAATTTGTATTTGCAGCTGAGATAATTTGGAAGATGGCCGCAACAGCAAATCTGAGAAAATAATGCTCAAAGAACCTTTTGTTTCTCTCAATACATGCCAAAGTTAGGAAAACCATTCTTTGATATAGTTAATTTGGTTTGTTCTGGACAAAACCCATGTTTCGGATTTTCCAGATTCTTCTTCATTTTCCTAGAATCTCAACCGCAAAACTGTCACTTCTTATTCCAGTGAATTTCTGAGTTGGAATATTTGATAATGGAGATCAAATCTACAATCTGGAAAATATCTTGGAGGCTAAAATGGTGAGTGTTGGTAAAAAATATATTAATAGACCATCATTGATAAAATTATGCATAATAATCATCAATTTATTAAAAATAAAGGAGAAGAAACAATATGTATCCATAAGAGCATAAATCATTATAAAATGGATTTATATAATAAATTATAATAAATGACATGATAAAAAAGAGTAAAAATTGATGAAATAAGTGTTAAAAGTGGTTGTATTCATGACCTGACACCATACCTAATGATAATATCAATAAAATCTCTCATATTATGAAAGGGGATCATCATTGGAGCTGGCTTTCACACCCTCATGTGTGAACAGGGTCATTTGCAAGTGGACAAGGTCAAGTTTGACCAAGTCAACAATGCTGGGATAAGAGGTGGAGAACACTTAGAGAAATAGCGTAATATGAATGCGAAGAGGGTTATTTGGTGGAGGAAACCCTAAAAAGGGGTGGGGCCCATGGAGAGGGGGCCTTCACTTGTTTAAAGGGAGGGCAAGGAAACCATTATTTCTCATGTTATGGATTATTGATTTCAATGTCTATGCAGACATTGTGCATTCTCCTGCTGTTTAGCAGAGTTGTTGGGGAATTCCTATTTAGGATTACTTCTCCTTCTTGAGAGGCCTCTTGAGGGATTTTTATTCATTCTCCACATTTCTTGGCTCAAGGCCAAAGCCACCTCCTCTAGCTACAATGTTATTTCTACTCAAGTGTAACATTGTGTTGTAGGGTGTTGCAGTGGAGGACCTCAACACCATTTCCGGAGCTGATTTTCAGATGAGGGAGCCTCCATTCCTTTGGGAAGCTAGTGAGGAAGGTTTCAGAACTTATTTTAGATCTTGCAATTGCCAGAATCCATTCTAAGTGCCCCTACAAAAGACAATTTTCTTCAATGACTGCGTTATTTCTAGTGAGAAATAACTGTGGTGCTTTGCAGATATGTTTGGAGGGTGAGATCTTAGGTGAGAGAATCAATCTTTCACTTTAGAGATCCATTGGAGGAGTTATTTTCATTGGATGCATCATCTTTAGACTTCTCCACTTATTTCTAGTTCTTCAGTTGCTGCTGCTACCCAACAACTCCGACATTTTGCAGATTTTGTATATTGCAGCCAATCCTTCCAGGATTGGCTTGAGGTATTCTTTGGGAGCTGAGATCTTCACTCTGTATGTTGTATGGGCCATATAATTGTATATCCATGTATTTTGCATATGTTAACATGCAGTTACTCTTATAAAACTGTGCAGTCACAGCTAGGTACATTTGTGTAGCAGTGGTTTTATCATGATTTATGTACTTGTCTCTTGAGGCTGAGTATTGCTTATCTTGAGTAGAATTTTCCTCAAGATCTTGTATTCATTTTTTGCTGCTATTTCCTAATAAGATGGCTATGGATTTTTCTCACATCTCTATGAGTTGAGTGTCACTGCTACTCCATTGTTGTGTTTGCATATTGCTGGATCTCCAACTTTAGAATATCTTAAGATATTCTCATTATGGTAGAATTTCCCTAATTTTGGATATTACAATCAACAACAAGTTCTCCAACTTGTAAAGGATAACCTAAATTTGGTACAAAATTGAGTGAAACAATAGGCAGATTAACATCACAGCGAGAGAAGTTTTGATGTAGGATAGTGGGTATTTTTATGGCTACAACCATACAAACAAATGTCCCCCAAGCAAGCTAAGAAGGATACTAAATTATTGCCAAAGTACTATGGTCCTTACAAGGTGTTGCAAAATATTGGTACTGTGGCATACAAATTGGAGCTTCGTACTTCTTCGCGAGTACATCTAATTTTCCATGTTTCATGCTTAAAGAAAGTTATAGGAGCCAAAATTCAAATTCAAACAATATTTCCATAACTTGATGAGGAAGGAAAAATCATATTGGAACATGAAGCAGTCGCAGAAACAAGAACTCGACAGCTACAAAATCGATCAATTTCAGATTATCTCATCAAGTGGAAAAACTTAGCCACTGAAGATTCTACATGGGAGGATGAGAATTTTATACAGAAGCATCTTAAGCTACTCAAGTGTTGAGGACAACACTTTTTTGAAGGAGAGGGGCATGTTAGGTCCCTATACTACTAGTGTAGTCCCTTATTGTTACTAGTGTAGCCCCCTTATTGTTATCGTTGTACTCTTGTAACTCCCATATTGTTATTATTGTGCCCTTACATTATTATTATTAGGTCGGGTAGGATTATATTGTGACCCCATGGACTCCTATATATAGAAGGAGGTTTTTTCAATTGTGTCATCCAATAATTGTTCATTTATGTAATGTAACAGAGGTTGCCCCCTCAAAGTGGCTTATTTCTAAGGAATTGATCTCTCTTTTCTTCTATTTTTGGAGTTGGTTTCATAACACATTTATTATGGTTGTGGTGTATGTGCTTGTTGCATTCATGTTGTGTTGCCCATGGTGGAAGTGGTGTCACCATTGAAGTGTTGATGGTGTTTTTTTCACATGATTTCATGAGCGTATGATTGGTTATGTGTTGCTCATGCAACAACATAAAATTTGAAACGAGAGCGGAAACGAGTACCAGCTTTTTTTGTGGTAAAAAGTCATCTGATTTTGAAAAGTGTTGATTGAGAATACTCTTAATTTTTTTTATCATGTTTTTGACACATTAAATTTTCTTATGTACCAAGTATAAACATTTTTTAAAAATGTTTGTGATTTTTATGTTAATTTTGAAAAATGTTGACGCTAACATCATGCCCTTTGTTTGGAAGACTTATTTTTTACCTTAATTTTTCTAATGTATTAAATGCTAATAATTATTTTCTAAATTTAACAATTTTGGAGGTAGTCATCTTCTTCCTCTACACTTACACAATTTTTTAAGTGTTTTTAGGTTTTTTTTTTTTTTTTTTTTTGTAATGAGATATTTTTTTTTTGCAGTGTTAAAGAAAAGGGAAAAATTTTAAAGTTTTGATCTTCTATCTAATTATACATTGTTAAATAATATTTCATTGCACATGAAATAATTGTCACTAAAAAAACAAGATTTTTTAACAATTTACATAAAAATAGACATTTTGAATATAGATATAACTAAAAAGATACACATTTTGAGTATTTTTTGCTAAAAGTGACATGTCAAATAAACCATTTTTATAGGAAAAAATTAACAAAAAACTATAAAAATTAGCAATTTTTATGAATTTTATGTCAAAAATGAATAATAATAATATTTGTTTTTTCAAAATTAAATGATTCACATAAAAATGAAGTGAAAATCGCATTATACAAATCGTAAACATATAGTTTTAGGAAGCAAATGTTAAAAGAATAGTTAGGAAGGTAGTTTTTCTTATATATATTAAAAAATAATTCTATAAAAATCAATTAATTAGAGTGTTTGAACTTTAACTCTAATTTTCATTTTAATTCTAATTTTGATAATAGAAATAGATTCATCATTAGCAAAATAAAATAAAAAATTGTAGAGTACCGACTTCTTACACGACTTCCAAATCTTAATCTTTACAATTCTAAATTTAAAAACAAACAACGTTAACATTTTTTGAAATCCGTATTTAGGCACCAGGAAGGTGTGATTTTTTCCTTAAATTTTTTTAATGATTTCGAGTGGAACATATCTGATTTTAAACTTTTTTGAAAAAAAACATCTGTATTATATTGAATAATAACAGTCCATGGATAGTACATTGATCCTCATAAAACAGAGGAGAAACATGATTATGCCATCATTTGATTACATCAATTCATAGTCATGAAAGGATCCATTCAAAGAGGCATCAAAAAATGGGGAGTAATCACTCATACCCATATCAGGCAAAACTGTTGTAAACCTGTAGGCTTATGACAGAAAAGATACATACATAGATATACATAAATCCACAAAAACCATGTGACGGTTCATTGATAGACCTGTGAGATAAAATCTTCTTCCAAGGCTTAGAAAATCCGGTCCATCTGAAATTCATTCCAGGCTTGCTTGACAAAAGGATGTAGTCAGAGATGAGATATATCAGGCTCGCTTGATCAAGTATGAACAATTTCTTTTCATCCGGGCTCGCTTGATAGTGTAATTAGCATTATATCATCAAACAGTCTATAATATCCCGTTCCATCCTTGAAATAGCAAATATGTAGGCTCGCTTGTGTTATTCACGCTCGCTTGATTATTATCATCCTGGCTCGCTTGGAAATGGATTTAAATGATGTAGTGTCATGAGAAAAGAACCCTGTTAATTATACGCAATACAGCCCTGCATGATACTGAATGGAATACTCAGCTGTATTGATACGGTGATGTGGAAAAGTGAAAGACAGAATATTATATAGGGACGAATCGATGCATATATGGACAGCAAGTCCCCCATCGTGGTCGAAAGCTTGGATAAGAGCTGGAGCGCATACAAAAAGTGAGAAGTAAATACAAAAAACAAAAATTTAGAACCCTGTATGAAATATAGAGATCATGGGAGAGGGATAGAGTTCTGCCATATAACAGGGCCATTTCAATAATGGATCATATGAATGCTTCCATAATCAGCCCGGACGCCCTTTTTGGATAAACCATCTGCCCTGCAATTGTTCTCTCTGAATATGTGATGAATAGGAGGTCGATTCAACCTGTTCCATAAGCTTGTAGCTCTATTTAACCAGCTCTGTATGCTAACATTGGACAGGGTAATTTTACCCATCAAACCATCAATAATCATTTTGGAATTGCCATAAAATGATAGGTGAGGTAGGTTTAAATGACATGCTGCAAGAAGAGCTCCCCAGATGGCCATGATCTCAGCCAAATTGTTTGTACCTGTACCGCCATTCCAGAAATAGTGAATGCACTCCTCTTTGGATAACTTAACCCAAGCCCCACAGCCAATGGTCCCATCAGCACATGCTCCATCAAAAAAGAAAGCAGGAATAGAAATCTCATGGGGTCTCAAACGATAAGATCTGTCCACCACCCTATCCTGTAGCTGAGGCAGTTCATCAATCCATTTAACAATAGCACAGTAGGTATTAGCAATGATAAAAGGAGCATCCTGGAAAATGTGACGATTCCGAGCAAGCCAAACCTCCCATATGAAATAAAAGGGGAGGTGTTTGTATTTTCCCTTCATATTCCCCCATATATCCGCCACTGATATGAAATCCGATGGAGACCAATCCGGGGCCATAAAGAAAACGCTGAATAAACGCCACAGTCGGATGATGACTGTGCAGCTAAAGAAGATATGAGCGATAGATTCTTCCGCCAAATGACAAAAAGAGCATCTACTGGGTCCATGATGCCCACGCTTGAGAAGGTTATCCCAAGTCAAGATCTTCCCTTTCCATACAAGCCATGCGAATAGAATAATTTTTGTAGGTATCTGATGCCCCCAGTAATTATGAAAAGTGGTGGATAAGTTGTCATAATATTGTGGAATATGAATGCTGCGATACATGTCACGAACAATAACAGCTCCCCCATTGAGAGCGCCGTCCCATGTGATGCAATCCCCCCCAGCATCATAACAAAGACCAGCTAGACTAAGAGACCGAGAGTAATTAGCCCATACCTCAGCATCGTGGTCTACTAGATGTAGCTGAGC
The DNA here is from genome assembly GCA_034641835.2 of Pinus albicaulis. Classification (NCBI taxonomy): domain Eukaryota; kingdom Viridiplantae; phylum Streptophyta; class Pinopsida; order Pinales; family Pinaceae; genus Pinus; species Pinus albicaulis. The sequence continues at coordinate 10,212,042 of CM076583.1, read as the reverse complement.
AGCCGATTTATAAACAGGAGCACCAAAGGTCCAATAATGTATAGCCTGCGAAAGAAAGAAAAAACCATTTTGTGCCAGTCTGTGGATGGTATCAGGCAGAAGAGATCTGTCAATATGAGCCCCAAGTATCAGATCTGTCCCAAGTGGGATATCCCTCCCATCACCGAAGCGCCAAGTGAGGCGAGACGCTACCAACTCGATTACTTTGCACAGACTTCTCCATATAGCCGATATGCGAGACGGAATATGAAAAACATGGCCCATGAGCAGTCTCAGAGGCGCCCCCGTGATATACTTAGCAAAGATGATCTTATTCCACATACCCCGCCCCGTCAGCGCCCGCCACATTGTCTTGACAAGGAGCGCAGAGTTAAAGGATCTGAGATCCAATATACCCCATCCGTCATGAGCTTTGTCCCTGCAAATTAATTTCCATTTTACAAGATGGTATTTGTGAACAGAATGGTCGCCCCCCCATAAGAAGTGCGCAGAGATGCTGTTAATCTCGTCGATGATCTGTTGAGGCAAATAGAAGATGTGAGCCCAGTATACCATGAGCTGCATAAGAACAGCCTGGACCATAACAAGCCGACCCCTAAGGGATAACCATCTGTGAGTCCATTTCCCAATCCGGATCCGGTATCGGTCCACGAGCCATCTCCAATCACGATTCCTGTACTTGCAGGGTCTGATAAAAACCCCCAGATATTTTAGACCCTCCGTAGCATGTCTGTGATCAACTCCCAGGAACGCAGCAATAAAAGCAATCTCCTCCATGTTTCCATATTCATAGATGAGGATAGATTTATGATGGTTGATGAGGAGACCAGCAGCAGAACCAAATTTAGTGAACATGAAATGAACGTAGAACCATTTATTCCTGTTCAATATACCGAATAGCAGCAAATCATCGACAAATAGTGAGTGTGAGGTTTTGATAGCAGGAGAGAAATGGAACCCAGATATAAAACCATTTTGCTCGTCCTGTGCATCATTCTGCTGAATCCATCCATGATTAAAATAAATAACATTGGAGATAATGCACACCCCGGTCGTAAACCACGACCAGCCCTGAAAAAGTTTGTAGGAAGTCCATTAATAAGCACTGCATAACTGACCGAATTAATGCAAGACATAAACCAGCGGATAACGGGGATTGGTAGCCCAATTCGAAGTAGAAGGAGACGCACATACGCCCAATCAATAGAGTCATAGGCCTTCATCAGATCTACTTTCATGACCAGCGCCTCAATTCTGTCACAGTGCATGGAATGCAGTGCCTCCTGAGCCACTGCAATTGCATCATGTATAGATCTGCCTTCCAAAAACCCATATTGTTCCAAAGAGATATGTTGTTGGAGGGTGACCTTGAATCTGGTTGCAATAATCTTTGAGGATATTTTATATATCAGATTACACAATGCAATAGGCCGAAAATCCCCAAATGTTGAGGGCTCTGTCGACTTAGGGATAAGTGCTATGAAAGTAGAGTTGTAGGAAGCCGTCATATGACCCGTAACGCGCGTCTGCTCCACCACATCAGTGATGAGGTTGCCCATGAGATCAAAGAAAAACAGATAGAATTCAGATGGCCAGCCGTCTGGACCCGGGCACCTGTCGGATGCAAAGGATTTGAGAGTGGCATATACTTCCTCCCGCGTGATGGGGCAGTTGAGGGCATCGATATCGTCTTGATCAAACATCCTTTGGACATGGTTCAGCACCCAAGACTGATTATCCCTGTTGATGTCTGACTGAATCTGATAGAAGTGGGAAAAGTGACGGTATGCCTCGGCCTGGATCTCCGCATTTGAAATAGCATATGTGCCATCCATCTTCAAGATCCGCCATATGGCGTTACGATTCCTTCTGTCTGAGGCCGATTTATGGAAAAATTTAGTGTTCTGGTCGCCTTCCCTTAACCATGTTATCCTGCTCTTTAATTTCCAAGTTATCTCCTCCATGAGCAAGATTTCTTTTTTCCTGTTTCCCAAATCTCGAAGAAGTGTGAATGTGTCTTCAGAAGGAGGGGAGGACGCCATATCTGAATATATGGCGCAAATCTTTTGTGTTATATCAGAAAGCTCAGCCTTCAATGCCGATTTCTTAGCCGACTCCCATCTCTTAGTAGCATCCTTTATCCTGGTCATCTTGGCCTGCAGATTGTCCCAAACTGTTAATTCAATATCGGCAGGGTCCTCCGACCAGATATCACGGATCAAATTAATATAATCCTCCTCTCGTAGCCAAGCCCGATTGAACTTGAACGCCACACCTTTTTTGCCATAGTCAGACTTCCATGAAAACGATATCGGCATGTGGTCCGATACATCACATATGTGAATAGCCGATCTAGGCTCCTTAAAACTCAGCATGAGTCCCTCCTTAATCAAAGTCCTATCGATCCGTTTGGCAATATAAGAGACGCCAACCCTGTTGTTGGACCACGTAGGCATAATAGGCAGAGGTCTGATATCCATAATATGTTGATCATAGAACATATTTTGCAGATAAGAAGCCAGAGAGTCCATCCTGGCAGTCGAACCCCAAATTTCGTCAGCAAAGAGAGTGAAGTTTGTATCTCCCATAATAATTAGGTTCTGCAGAGAGAGAATTCCAGAGTCCAGCATACGTTTCCAGAAATCAGCACGATTTTGATATGGGGCGTATAAATTGATGATGTTGTATATACCAACAACCCCACGGATCTCCCTGGACAGTAAGATGCCCCCAAAAAACCTATAGGCCCTAAACTTAGCACGGGAAGGGTCCCATATGGCAATAGTGTCCCCCGAGAGACCGATAGCATCCACCGCAGAACCATGCCATCCCGGTTTGATGCTAAGACATGTCGATAGGGCTTTCATCCGGTCGCAAAGAGTTTCTTGACAGAGAATGATAAAAGAGTCTACAGGTCTAAAAAAATCACGAAGGCAATGAATCTTGGAGGCATTTCCAAACCCCCGTATGTTCCATGATAATATTTGATTCATGAGGAAACCGCATCCGGGTAGCCTACTCTAAGCGCCCTTGGGTTCCTCTTGTCTGCTTCAACCATGGTGATAGGTATATCAGTGACATCATCATCTCCCTTCGAGAATAATGCAACTGACTTCATTTTCCCTTTGAATGATTTTTCAGTCTTTCGGATGGAAATTTTAGGGACAGATGATGCAGAGCCCGGAATTGAATCGAGTTTTGGGGGTCTTTCAAACACAGTAAGTGCCACCAGATCCAAATTCGGATTTCCCAAAATGGACTCGATGTCGCTTCCGACAGAATTTCTAGGCGAGTCATGGTCATCATATAGGGAGGGAAGGTCGGCATCACCACAGTTCCCAGCAACCACGTTGGCAGATCTGACAGTGGAAGGTTCCCCTATGACCGAGGTAGAGTCATGATGAATATCATGGGCATTGACAGATAGTGGAATAGGGGAGTCAGATGGACGGCCTTGTGCCTTATCAAGGACAATAGATGAGGTGCCCCCCTTTTCATGCCAAGGGTCAGTGGGAGAGATCATACCATTTGTAGTTGGACGCGGTTGCTGAGAGTAAGTGACAGGATTTGGGATATATGGAGACAGATGGTCCGATTTCGTGGGGGGGGAAGAGATGACTTGTGGCATGACCCGAATATGAGAGTGGTGGACTGAGTGGACTTGGGGTAAGGCATCAGTGACTTGTTCGGGATTTGACAGATCCACACAATTCAACCTTTCTTGAGCAGAAGGAAGAGAAATGACCTCAGAGGGATTGGAATTACCTGGTGCATGTCTTCATGGAGCATTAGCGCGTGGATGGGACCTCCTGTTTGAATTCCGAAGAGAATCCACCTCCCGAATCGAATTACGTCGAAGGGCCGATGGACGAAAAGGGCATTGTTCTTTGAGGTGGCCCGTTTTGTGACAGACCAGGCATCGAAAGGGGACTCCCCAGTAGTCCACGTGCTGCAGGTGCCGCCTCTCGCCCCAACGAAGGTCCACATCCCCAATGAGACCACCCCCATAATCAACTTCAACCAGTAACCATGCAACCCTTTTGTCAGGAGAACCCATAATACTTGGGTCGATATATTTAGTGCAACCGATGGTATCCCCTATGGCAGCCAACGCTTTGAGAGTCCAGAATTCAAGGGGCAAGCCCAGAAATTTGACCCATATAACCTTACTTCTTGGAGCCTCCATGACCGGATTGAAACCAAGAAACCATGGTATCAGCTGGAGAAAACTTCTGCCTCTTACCCGCATCCGGGAAATGATCTTGTACATGTCATTATCGTCCATGAAGTGAACACTAAACCAACCATTTAAAAGCATACTGATCTTGGGAGCATATCCTATGATAGGAAACCACTGAGTTTTAATCCATCCAGCCGTGTCCATCTCACCAGCATCACGAAACATCCAACGACCAATAATCGCCCGCCGCTCCAGACTAGTAACACGAACACAGAGGTCTTCATAGTCCATATTTACCACTCTGATGTCCATGTTATGCTTGAATGGGTGAAGTTTCTTGCCTCTCCGACGACGATTCCTTTTAGCCTGCCCTTTACAGTGTTGATAGTTTTGTGGGAGAAACACAGAAGCCTGTATTATCTGGTCATCTATATGGGAGTCCACCAGCGGATTAAACTTCGGGTCGATGATACATTCCTTGTGCTCCAGGTGTAATGAAAACCTTGAGGGATCGGACTTCGATACATCCATGGCCAGGAGGAGGAGAGGTGTAAATGAGAGATGATGTGAAACGGTGCTGTCAGGGCCAATTCCGTCAGAAACCACCGCCAAATTGTCCTAGTGATCTCCAGGGTAGGTACCTTGGGCTGAACAAAACAGACCGTTGATCCTTAAAATAGCCGGATATGGACACAGCCGTATTAAATTTCCAATCTATGAACAATCTGATATGGGATATAAAATACTATCGGCATAAACAAGGAAGGATCAAGACTGAGAGAATGGCGATCCCAATATCCATAATTAATGAGAATGTAGATTTTCCCATCGATATCCTGCCAGTCCAATAACTATCATAACAATTCCACCAACTTATTTAAAATTTGCCATAAAGATCCCGGCCGTTGCATAGAGGATCCATCAGATTTGCTTGACGTCTCACCTAAGGCATTAATTAACCCAGATCCATCGTCGGACATTTCAAATTACCCTGGCCAGCCAGCCAGATGACCACCCCTATGACCAATGTGAGCAAAGATCACGATCCCCGCAGATTAGAAATGGGTCAAGATAAACCATATAATACCCACTTCAGCGACAAGTAGATTCGCCAATCGGGGCGGGCAACCTGACATCGGTTCATAAACTTCTATAGCCATTCTTTGATAATCACGTTGTCAATTAGCTTCGAGAGAGTAGAAGATACATCTCAATATAATGAACGCAATAGAAGCCAATATAAGATATCATGAGGATCTCCAGCCAATCATCAAGAACTAGCACCATAAGGATGCAGACGTCTGTATAGACCAAAACAGAGAAAATCCCTCGAGCAAAGTCCACTGTAAACCAAACGCTCAGTGATAAGAGTAATAGCCACCAACAGCCCAACAAATTGTCATCGAATGGGTTCCAGCTTAGACAATAATACCATAATAGCCACCAAAACCAAACATCAGGGTGTCGATTGGGTTCCAACTTGATACATACATCAAAAGCCACCATAAGCATTAACAACTGTCCCCATTGGGTACCAGCTAATACCCCCAAAACCTTTCGCCGAATCCAGAAGATACACCCATATAACAATCAGCAGGGAGAGAAAACTAGAGCATCCATGGTCTGGAAATAACCTCCAAAAGAATGCGAATACCACTACAGCCCTGACAAGAACAAATTCCACAAGTAGACACCTGTACAGGCCTAACATGAGTATAGACCCACGCTTAAAATCCAACAATCGTCCTTCGAGAGAGAGTAGAAGATAGATCTCAATATAATGAACGCAATAGAAGCCAATATTGATATCATGAGGATCTCCAAACATAATCATTGGAAGCTAAAGCACCTGCTTCTAGATGACTGCATGCACTACCGCAGCAACTCGAGTAAAATCCACTGAAAAACAAACGCGCAGTGAGAAGAGTAATAGCCACCAACAGCCCAACAAATTGTCGTCGAATGGGTTCCAACTTAGACAATAATACCATATTAGCCACCAAAACCAGACATCTGGATGTCCACTGGGTTCCAGCTTGATACATACATCGAAATCCACCATAAGCATCAACAATTGTCCCCATTGGGTACCAGCTAATACCCCCAAAACCTTGCGCCGAATCCAGAAGATACACCCATATAACAATCAGCATGGAGAGAAAACTAGAGCATCCATGGTCCGGAAATAATCTCCAACTGACGAAACTGTCGCAACGGTAATCTAGTAAATCAGTCACAGAAGGCAGATGATATCAAATTTCGCAATATGGGTAGGCTTTCCGTTAATTAAGAAGTTTGTTTTCACTGAAATTTTCGTCATGGAGCTGATATGTGGGAAGGGATAACTGATAAGAAAAATGAAAGAATCCAGAGGCATTGTTCTAGAAGTTTGAATGTTACATAGCACGGGAAAAGTGAATTTGATGCTCATCTTGACTCCGCCCCGCTTGAGTGAGTGGCACGACTCCCTTTTCCTACACCGATCAACGCTTGGACTCAGCTCCACATTTCTCCTCCGTGCATTTGGCCCCAACTTTCTCGCTCTCCTGTGGATTAGGTCATTCCATTAATGAACACCTAACACAACTAGAACACATAAACCAGAGAACTCAGGCCAGAAGATAAACAAAGAAAAAAAAACACGCACAATTTACATAGCTGTACTGAAAATTTAGCTTATTATTTTTATTTTTAGTCTGTTAAACTTTGAAATATCATTTCATTTTATAGAGGCATAAAATGAATTGTCTCTAGGACTTGACTATCTAGTAAATCTTAAAATATCATTTCATCTTATAGAGGCATTCATTTTATATAATTGCTTCTAGGGCTTGATTACCTGGCCTCTTGTCTTGGTTTCACATTGTATTGGTCTTTGTAGGTTGTAATTTAAACAAAATAAGCAAATCCTAACAACCTACGAGGCATAAATATTGAAATAGTAAATTAGTGTTTTTTTAATTAAGCTGAAAATTATTTTTTAAATACAAAAAATATATTAACAATAATCTATTTTTAATAAATGAGTAATAAATCAAAAAAAATATTATTATATTGAAAAAAATTAAATTTAAATTTTTAAATATTTAAAAAAAAAACCACTAAGAGTGTGAATCCTCTATCATCATATTATGTCAATTGTGAGATATAAAGTTCATATCCTCATAATTGTTTATCTCACTAAAAAACTATATATATATACATACATACATGAAACTTACAGCTGAAATGAGAGCCATTTCAAATAAATATATGTTAAAAAAAAAAGGGTGTAGACTTTATACTATAATAACTATAACTAAATGTGGTTGATATATGTTTATAATTATATGTAAATTTAAAAAGACATGTAACATGATTCTTAATTGTGGAAATTTAATCTAAAGAGCCAATACCATGGTTTATCAATACAACATACCCCAAAAGTCATAATTTACATATGAAGCTTGTTCATATTGTTGGAGTTAATGTTTACATTCTATATTTGAGAAGTTGGTTTGAGATGGTTGAGAAATTCTCTCAACCTCTCTCTCTCTAAATTAGGAATAAGTTGGATCTCAGAAACTCTAATTAATAGAGTAATCTGAATGTAATCAGTGTGTGTGAGTGTGTTTACACATACACCATTTGTGTATAATATATGAGTGTATTTAGTAATTGTGTGATTTTAGTTATTTCTAACAGGGTATCAGAGCTCAGGAGAGCTGTGAGGATCTGTGAGTGATCAATTATTGTTGTGTGTCTTTGTTATGTGAAGGCCGTGCTCAACAACAGAGTCTGTGGGTGATCAAATCGACCAGTGAAAGTGCGGGAGGTTGCTCGTTGCACAGAGAGCCGTGGGTTGAGGTGAGAACCGTGGTCGATTTCTCACTAGTACGGTGAGCATGGAGGCCATGAAGGTGAACCTACAACTATTGCGTCGACTTGCGTAGGCTCTCGTGCGTCGTTGCAGCTGCCGTTGTCTTGGTGTGTGTGGAGGCTAGAGCTGAGCCGTGTTGCACCCAGCCTGGAATGAGCTGTGGATCATCGTTCGAGTCGCTGAAAGCCGGGGTTGAAAGGGAAAGGATCTGGATCGATATCTAAACAAAATTGTTGATGTCCTCCTAAACATTTTTTTGTGTGAACATTAGATTTCTCCAGGTGTTGCCAAGGCGTCGGGGCAAGATACGAGTTGTTGCAAGAACTTTCAAGACGTGAAAAGGAGGCCGACATCAAACCGGATTCAGATGTTGATGTCTTCATGAAGTTTGAGATCAAAGGGCTTCTTCTCATTGAAATTTGAAGGCCCTCGTTAATAGAAAATCCTGCTTTGAACCGAAGGTAACCACATGTGTACAAAGCGTTTTTTTTTATGGTTTGCAACTGTGATCACAGTTTTGAAGGGATGAAGCTTCTGTGAAAGATTGAAGCTGTAGTTTTTTGCACTCTTAAGAAGAAAGAGTGACAACCCGGCTCGAAAGTCTTCCCTACCACACGTCTAGGCACCTGCGCCAAAAACGTCCAAGTGATTCTGTCTAAAAATCCTCTTAGAGAAAGATTGAGGCCGCAGCCCAAAGATTAGAGCTTGATAAAACTAATTATTCCTGCTGTCTCCATGCTTGAACGAGTGCCCAAAGCTTGGGTATATTTTAAGTTGTTGTTGATTAATCCAAAACCTTTTTTTTTTTTTGGTATAATTCCGTTGCCTTGAAAGCATATGCTATAACTCACAACTACATTCAATTTGTTGTGATAATCTGGGTTGCTTTATTTATTTTTAAGTTGCTGGAGTATTTTTTTTCTCCCAAGATGAATGCTCAGATGGCCAAGTATTTAAATGAAAGCAACAAGTTGGATGGTTCCAACTACAAAAATTGGAAATTTAAGCTTCAGACTTTGCTTGAGGGACAAAATTCTTATAGCATTGTCATCGGTGATGAAGTCAAGCCGAATGTTCCAAATGGTGGAACGAATGCAACAATTCAAGAGTGGGAGAAAATGGATATGAAGACAAATCTGCTACTCAAATTATTAGTTAAAGATTGCATCATCCCTCATATTCAGGATTGCAAGACAGCAAATGACATCTAGACAACTCTCAAAGATATGTATGAAATCAAGAACACCAATCGAACCTTGTTCCTTAGGAAGAACATCCTCTCAATCAAGATGGAGGAGAATGAGTCTGTCTCGTCATTCTTATCCCGGATAAAGGAAGTTAAAGATAAACTATCTAATATCGGTCAAACCGTGGCAAATGATGATCTGGTGACAAATACCATGAATGGCATGACGGATGACTATCATATGTTTATAACTGGATTGAATGCAAGAGAAAAACCTCCATGTTTTGAAGAGCTTACTGGGATTTTTCTACAGGAAGAGGAAAGGAGGTTGTCTCTCAAACCTCAAGATCCAGATCTTGCATTGATAACAAAGTTCAAGCCAAAAGGAAGAGAAATTGCTGATCAGAGGAGGGTCAACCCATCAAAAATGACACCTCAAGGTATGACCAAGCATAAACACGACTCTGCTCATAAATTCTTTTACTGTTGTAAGATAGGCCATATTGCTAAATTTTGTCATAATAAGAAGGCAAATCAGGAGAGATACAAGAAGAAAAGACATGCGGGTCATTTGGTGGATGCAGATACAGATCAGAATCTAGATGTTAGATTGTTTATGGCTGAGGCTAACACTGCCTTAGCTACTGAGGAGGATGAATCAGATATTTGGTTCGTAGATTCTGGAGCCTCCTCACATATGTCAGGTAAAAATGAATGGTTCAGAAATTTTCGAGAATCCAACACTGGAGTAAAAGTCTACCTTGGAGATAATAGAGGGTATGAGATCAAGGGAAATGGAGATGTCCTTGTTACTCTGCCTGATGGTAAGATTAGGAATATATTTGATGTGTGGTATGTTCCCGGCACTAAGAAGAACCTAATTTTTGTGTCAAAGATTACAGATCAGGACCTCAAAGTAGAATTTTTGAAATCTTATTACATTATTAAAGATTTGTTGGATCAGATGAAGCCCATTGCTACAGGTATTCGCATAGGAGGACTCTATAGACTGGATGTGAAGAGTATGCCATAGTAAGCCTTGATGTCATCGGATAAGTCTACTGAAAATTTGTGGCATCATCGACTTGGGCATATCAATTTCAGTGATCTCCTTCTGTTGCAGAACAAAGGTATGGTAGATGGTCTTCCTGTTTTGAAAAAGTTGCATATTGATTGTGAAGCATGTGCGTTCGGTAAACAACATAGAGATGAATTTCCTGCCATTAAAGATAGAAAACAGAGGGATATACTCAAACTTGTACACACTGACTTATGTGGCCTGATGCAGACAAGATCGTTAGGTGGGGCCTATTATTTTTTAATCTTTGTTGATGATTATACAAGATTCACATGGGTATATTTTCTTAAACAAAAAATTCATGCTTTTCAATATTTCAAGAAATTTAGAAACATGATTGAGAAGCAACAGTATGTTGCTTCTTGTTGCACCAAGAGATGACCCCGGAACCAATGTTGAAGGTGTAACCTATAATTGATCTTCTGCCATCTAGATAAATTTATTAGGTTGATGGTAAGGTTTTATCTACAAATTAGTTATGTCTTTTTTCTCTTTTGATTAAATTGATTAATTAAAATAAAATGTCATATGAACAAGCTTCATATGTAAATTATGACTTTTGGGCTATGTCATATTGATAAACCATGGTATTGGCTCATGGTATTGATAAATTATCAGATCAAGGGGGAGAATTCAAGAAAGGAGTCTTCATCAAATACTGCAACGAGCATGGGATACAGCAGCAATTTACAACACCTAAAGAGTTGTTAATACTGTAGTGTATTTAAAGAATAGGAGTCCTACTAAAATATTTGAGTATAAAACTCCTTTTGAAGCATTTTTTGGCTTCAATCCTGTAGTAAGTCATCTTAGAGTATTTGGCTGTAAAGCTTTTGCACATGTTCCCAAAGATAACAGGAAGAAGTTAGATTCAAAGGCCATTAAATGCACTTTCATTGGATACTGCAGTGAGTATAAAGCTTATAAATTGTTTGACCCTACTACTCACAAGGTGTTTGTCAGTAGAGATGTATTATTCCATGAGAAGATTGATGATGGAAATCCTGTCCAAAACAATGAAGAATGGCATGTACCCTTACTTTCAGAAGAGGATAGTGAAACAGGAATTAATCAGCAACAATAACAGAAGTAAGAACGGCAACGGGAATAGCAGCAGGAACAGTAGCAGTAGGATAATGTGGAAGAAAATGAGTTCAGTCCACAAAGAGAAGAAAGAAAGAGAATAATTGAACCCCCACCACTCAGAAGATCAAGCAGGCCAAAACAGTTACCAACTCGATATAGGAATTGTGCGCTTATGACTGGTATGTTAAACATTGCAGAACCTTATAATTTTTATGAAGCTAGTAAAAGTCTTGAATGGAAGAAAGAAATGAGTGAGGAATATGAATCAATCATTAAGAACAATACTTGGGATCTAGTAAAGCTTCCTAATGATAAACAACCCATAGGTTGCAGATGGTTATTTAAATTGAAATTTAAAGCAAATGGGTCTATTGATAAGCATAAAGCAAGGTTGGTGGCAAAGGGGTATTCCCAAATAGAAGGTATTGATTTTGAGGAAACATTTGCCCTTGTTGCAAAATTAAATACCATCAGAATGATTATTGCTTTAACCACTAAGCATCATTGGAAAATACATCAATTAGATGTTAAATCTGCTTTCTTAAATGGTCATTTAAAAGAAGAAGTATATTTAGTACAGCCTGAAGGGTTTGTTAAGAAGGGAGAAGAACACCTAGTATGTAGATTAAAGAAAGCTTGATATGGTTTAAAGCAGGCACCTAGATCCTGGTACGAAAAAATTGGTTCTTTTCTCCTCATGCATGGTTATGAACGGAGCAAAAATGATCCCAATTTATATATTGTATTTAATAATGAAGGACAGGTAGTGGTGATTTCTTTATATGTAGATGATTTGATAATAACAGGAAATGCAAAAAATCTCATTGAAGAAATCAAGCAACAATTATCACAGAAATTTGAGATGAAGGACCTTGGAGAAATGCAATATTGTTTGGGTCTAGAAGTTTGGAGAGATTCAAGCCAAACTTTCTTGTCCTAGGGTAAGTATGCAAAGAGTCTCTTGTCCAGGTTTAAGATGGATGAGTGTAAGGTTGCATTTGTACCTTTACAGCAGAACAACAAACTTCATATGAATGATGGTTCGAAATATGCAGATGCAACATTGTACAAACAATTGGTTGGTAGTCTTATTTATTTGACTACAACAAGATTAGATTTAGCCTATGCAGTGAGTGTTTTGAGTCAGTTTATGACTCAACCTCATGACAACCATTGGCGTGCAGCGAGAGGAGTATTAAGGTATCTGCAAGGAACATCGGACTTTGGTATTTTGTATTTTGACTCATTTGATGTTAAGTTGACAGGTTATACAAGCTCATATTGGGCGGGAAATCTAGATGACAGAAGATCAATTATAGGTTATGCCTTCGACATTAGTTCTGGGGTCATCTCTTGATGTAGCAAGAAGAATCATACTGTTGCTTTATCCTCAGCAAAATCAGAATATCAAGCCATGTGTGCAGCAACATGTGAGGCAATTTGGTTGCGTAGACTTCTCCAAGATGTAGGGGAAGAACAGACAGAAGCTACGATCATCAATTGCGACAATCAGAGTTCCATCAAACTGGCTTACAATCCCATGTTTCATAAAAACACTAAGCACATAGACACTCAATTTCATTTTGTCAGGGAGAAAGTGCAGTCCAAAGAGATTTCTGTAGAGTATTGTAATTCTTGTGATAATATGGCTGATATATTCACTAAGCCTCTGGGAAGACTGAAATTTGATTTGTTTAGGGATATATTAAGTGTGTTTAAAAAGCTCTTTCTCCATTAAGGGGGAGTGTTAGAAATTAATGGAGATTAGGTATTTTGTTACGTAGTTGTGATTTTGTTTTTTATTAGATATTCAGTTCCTATCATTTAAGAATCTGTTCTACCAAATGTATCTATTTAATATTGGAGTTTAATGAGAAACCCAAGTGGGTGCATTTGCTTGTAGGAGCTCCTAGTGATCTGCACCTGTGAGCTCCTGTGTTGTTTTCCAATTCATGTCTTCAATCTGCAACTGTTGATAGAGCACACTCCACCGCATTCCGTTTTTTCCTCCTCAACACTCCATCTCCGTTGAGGAGTGGGTGTTGTAAATTGCCATCGTATCCCATGCTCATTGCGTAGGGTTTATGAAGAGTCCTTTCTTGAATTCTCCCCCGATCCGATAATTTATCAATACCATGTGCCACTATGGTTTATCAATATGGCATGAACATACCCCAAAAGTCATAATTTACATATGAAGCTTGTTCATATGACATTTTCTTTTAATTAATCAATTTAATCAAAAGAGAAAAAATACATAACTAATTTGTAGATAAAACCTTACCATCAACCTAATAAATTTATAAATCTAAATAATAATAATTTTAAGATCCCTATTCCTAAATAGACATGCATATTGACATAAATATATTTTCCTCATTCAAATAAATCAAAATGAAAATTATTTATACAAAAAGAGAAAAATTGCACTTAAGTTTATGGGAGAAACAACATGGTGTGCCTTAAAGTTTATGGAAGAAATTACATGTGTACATGGTTTGCCTTAAGTTTATTGGAGAAATGACATGTACATGGTTTGCCTTAGAGTTTATGGGAGAAATGACATGTACATGGGTTGTCTTAAACAATAGCATTTTTCTTAAAAATATATTAAATTAAAGTTTATGGGAGAAATGACATGTATATGGTTTGCCTTAAAGTTTATGGGAGAAATGACATGTACATGGTTTGCCTTAGGTTTATGGGATAAATGACATGTACATGGTTTGCCTTAAAGTTTAAGGGAGAAATGACATGTACATGGTTTTCCTTAAATTTTATTGGAGAAATTACATAGAAATGACATGTGCATGGTTCCCAAAACACTAGAAAATGCTTTAAATTTTATAAGAGAAATTACATAGAAATGACATGTACATTATTCCCAAAACACTAGCAAATACCTTAAATTTTATGGGAGAAATGAGATGTACATGTTTTCCAAAAACACTAACATTTTCCTTAAAAATATATTAAATTAAAGTTTATGCAAGAAATGACATATACATGGTTTTCCTTAAAGTTTATGGGATAAATGACATGTACATAGTTTTAAAAAAAATCTAGCATTTTCATTAAAACTATATTAAATTAAAGTTTATGGGAGAATGGCATGTACATGGTTTTCCTTTAATTTTGTGGGAGAAATGACATGTAAATGGTTTTCCTTTTAAATTTTATCAAAGAAATGACATCTAGGAATGACATATGCCTTAAAGTTTTCCTTGTCTTGAGTTTATGGGAGAAATGACATCTACATGGTTTCCTTAAAGTTTGCCTTAAATTTTATGGGAGAAATGACATAGAAATGACATGCCTTAAAGTTTGTCTTGAGTTTATGGGATAAATGACACATATACACGGTTTTCATTAAAGTTTGCCTTAAATTTTATGGGAGAAATGACATAGAAATGAAATGTACATGGTTCCCAAAAGACTAGAAAATGTCTTCAAGTTTATGGGAGAAATGAAATGTACATGGTTAGCCTTAAAGTTTGCCTTAATTTTATAGGAGAAATGACATGTACATGGTTTGCCTTAAAAGTTTTCCTTAAATTTTATGGGAATAACGACATAAAAATGACATGTATATGGTTCCCGTTATCACTAAGATTTTCCTTGAAGTTGTTGGGAAGAGGAAAGGGGTCCAGGTAACCACAAACCAACATTTAGATATAGAATCTAGCCAATCTGTACCCAGAGAGGGCTCTCTCTTTAAGTTTTAGCTTTTTTTTGAAAGATAGTAGGTTAGTTATGACAGTACAAGGTTTTTGATTGTGTTGGGTGATAGAACTCAATAGAAGAAGGGTATAACTGAATATTTTAGGCCATTGGGCTAATGGTGTCAAAGAAGATGGCTTAACTGGATTAAGTTTCTTAACAAGAGATGGTTTCACAGGGCAAGGTAATCAAATAGGGAACAATTTAATATCTAAAATGAATGAAATGGACTCAAAATGGATGAAGGGCAATTAAGAATCCTTCAACATATTTGAAAGAGGGAACTTGAATGATTATTAATAAAGAGAAATTAAGTATTCTTTACCAAATAATCAAAATGATTAAACTAGAAAAACAGGAGCAATTAAGAATTCATTGTTTATACTAGTTTAGAAGAAAACATTAAGAATAATAACGATTGAAAACAGATTTCACTTAAGCACTTTCTGACTTATTCCTTTTCGTTTATCATTCAGATATGAAATACAGATGGTATAATAAACAAGTATAAAACTTTAAAACATAAGAGATAGATGACTTATTGATCCGTTGTTTGATTCAAGAATCCTGTGAAAAGTCCTTTGCATCAATTCCTTATCCAGCTAGCCATGCAAAAATTGTCCAACAACACTTTATTCCAAAGTAATCAATATTACAGCAAAATCTATGAATTCCACCCCTCAATACTCCAATTGAGGGAGTATTTATACAAAAAATTATAAAAAATATCTCCTAACAAAATGAGATATAATCTAGGATGACTCATGGATATGTTACAAGAAAATAGAGACAGATGGTCTCGTAGATAAGAGAAAAGATAACTGATGTTGTGTTGTTCCCATTTTTTATGAATGTGCTGGAGGCAGGCCCTAGGATTTGGCTTGTTGCTGTCTTCTTTAGTAACTCTATGCTGGCTGCTTTTGTTTTACTGATACTCTTTACCTGTACTGATACACTTTGACCTGTTTGATCTTTGTTTATCCTTTTTATCATGATTTACTGTAGTAAAAAATCAAAAATTCATGTAAGGATAATTTTTACAAAAGTTCTAACATCTCTTCCCACAATTGAGCTTTCGGTATTCTGGTTCATTGAAGCTTCCTCAGAGTCTCATCAGTCTATGTATATCTCAAGAAAGTAGGCTGAATTGAGAATAAATGCTTTACCTCATGCTCGAGATAAAACAAATTTTCCAGACTGTCATGAAGAATTTTGCCTGTAGGCAATGTTGTTGCTACTGATGAACTAGTTGATGAATTGGCCTGGTTGTCAGCATACTTATTCAATTTCTCAACATAGCTTGCAAGGCTCATTAGTTTATCATTTGAAACTAAAGGATTTGGTAATCCTTTATTGTGCAAAAGATCCAATCTTTTAGTAAAAGCATAGATTTCTTCCTGCATATCAAAGCATCTTCTTTCGAGGTTCTGCATCAAAGTTCTTTTAGTAAAAACCCTTTTTATTTCCAAAATTGTTCCTATTCTGTCTTGGATATCTAGCTCTTCAAGTTGATATCTATTCTTGGTATTTAAAAATTGTATAAGCTCATTGGCTTCTTCAGGCATATGTCCTAATTCTTCTCTTGCCTTTTGAACTTCTTCGAGAGCCAATTTAACTAAATCATTCTGCTCATAAATTATTTGAATTGATGGCCAAACATCATTTATTGACTGAATGATGTTGGTCCAAAGAATTTCTTTGATTTCCTTCAAAGGCTTCTCCAATGTGAGATTCTTCTCCAATGTTTTGACCAATTTTTCTAATTTGTTGATCTCTCTTGTTTTTTCTACAACACTCATTTTTGAGAGATCATATTTTTGTTCTAAAGTGGTAAATTGTACCTTTGTTTTCTGGAGCTCTGTCACTTGGAGTTTCAATTCCTCCATTGATTTTATTAATTCTTCAGTGCTTAAATTGGAAGTGTTGCCCTGTGATAGTCTTGCTCACTGATCTGTTGTTGTACCTGTAATCACTTCTATTGTAGATGCTGGAATGTTTGGCTGCTTATCCTTTAATGCCTTTTCAAGTTATTTTTTAGTCTCATTTAGTTGCTCATTAAGTTTCAAGAGAAAATCCATCAATTCTTCTTCTGAGTTTTGCTTTATTATTTCTGCAGTTTGTGGATGCCTTGAAGATGGTAGCTTTAGTTGTTTCCTTAAGGCTACAATATCATCATCTTTCTTCTTAATCAAGGCTTCTATACCCTTAACATCTTTGGGATTATGACCCAATCCAATAATTATTTCTTCCAAAGTCTTTATTCTGTTGTCCTTAGCATGGGAAGAGGCTTTTTCAAGATGCAATTGAGCATTAGTATTATCCAAGGAATTTTGTAATCTTTGGGCCATCATTGATTTATCAGTCAAAGTTGAGTAAATCATCTCTCCAGTTTGTTTGTGCAACTCAATCTGATCCAAAGGATGGATATCCTTTGCCATGACTTCAAAATTGGTTCTGACATAGTCTGCAGCTGTTTCAGGCTGCTGCACTTTGGGTTTGAAACGACTCATCACCATTTTACCCTGTTGGATGTCATAAGCTGACATCAATCTCTATTGATTTTTGGGAGCCATCTTCAAATATTGACTGTAGACTTGAAGTATTAATGGATCATTTCTGGCCTTTATATTTATAAATGTCTTTTTAATATCCCATGCATCCTTCACTGGTGGTTTGAAGGAAGATACTTTTGCACTTTGTTGTCTTTGTAGCTCTTTTTTCTGTGAATTAGTGGATGTCCCAATGATTGTGCATGTTTGCTGACTATCTAACTCTTCTCTCCTCTGACTATCAGGGGTTTCTTGAACAAATTCTGCTTCTGAAAGAGGATTTAATCTTTGTCTTTTGACATCAGGTTATTCTAAATATCCACTGATAGGGGTAGTTGTTTCTGCATCTCTCTTCTTACCTTTTTCTTCATTGAGAGGAGTTTGCGAAATTGAAATTTCTGCCATATTAATCTGAGTGGGGGAAGTCTGTATTTGGGCCTATTCCTTAGAAGTTTTAGGCTACTATGCCATTGTGGATTTCTCTGTAACTTGAATATCAGTCTCCTTTTCCTTCCCTTTGGATGCTACTGTGGCTAGTGCATTGATTTCCTGCAAATTTTGCTGAGAGGTTCCAGTAGAAGAGGGACCAATTCTTGGTCTTTGCACCTGCCCAAAAGAGTCCAAGTCAAGTATTTTCTCAAGATATTTCATAACATTTTCAACACTGACCTGTTCACTATCTTGTTCTATTAAGGTCCCTTCCATCCATTCATCCATATTTGCAAATTGTTCAATTTTTGGAATTCTATGGTGAAGGTATGGTGACAATTTGTTTCTCATCCTCCTATCACAAATTAAACTGTTTGAGTCATAAGGTACCTAGTGGAAACTTTTTTTCAATTTGAGATAATCTTCTAGGATTCTTTCAGCTTATTTTCCTGCATCTCTAGAATTACAGACAAAAGGACCTAATTGACTGTTAATTCCGAGCTGAGTTTTTTTCTTTGCATTGCAAAAATGGACTATGTCTGAATTTATCATTTGTCTGAAATACTCCAAGGAAAATATCCTCATTGGGACATACTTTGGTAACTTGAAAGGACATAGCTCACACCCATATATTCTAATTTCTGTATGATTCCGGTATAGGTACCAATCACCTATCCTGTATCGCTTGGAAAGTTGGAGAATTTTCTTCATATCATTATTGACCCTAGGAGGGGAAACTCCTGTTAATAAGGTAGTTGCAGGGTGAAAAAATAGGTCAATGAACTCATTGTAAGAATAAGGAGACTTAAAAGAATTATGGAAGATTGCAGACCAAAATATTACAGACCTTGGATTTCCTTTGGTATCAAGTTTCATGACATGAAAGGGGAAACTCTCTGATTGATAATAAAACATGAGATGGTATATAATAATGGAATACTTAAAAACTTTTTCATCTTCCAATCTCATGAACTGGTCATGAATTTTATCAGCAATGTAGGAAGCAAAATCATATTTGACAGTAGGGGGCTGTCCAGGGGTAAAAATTGACAACAACACTAGGGTTAACTTATCAACGTATTCACTGGTGTTGAAACCCATTACAGAAGATATCATATTCAAAATGAGTCTGCCCATATCTATGAAAAAAGTATATCCATAAGGAGGAGGGCCTTTGGGTTGATGTTCTTGAAGCATAAAAGTCTGACAGAGCCGATTCAACTCTTCTTGGGATAAATTGGTTGATTTTTCAAGTAAATCTCCCATGGAAAGGGAAGTCAGGGCCTGACCAGGATGAAACTGTAACATTTCGTTGATAAATTGAGCAGTTATTGGGAAAAGGATGGTTTGACTCGAGGACATGACTGCTCGTTGATTGGGATCATAATTGGCATGGCAGTGATGAATTATTTCGGGAAAAATATGATCTGAGGGTAAAAGATACATCGGAAGATTGGATTCCCACAGTCCCAAAATGTTAGAGCCATTCTGGTAACTATCTCTGCATTGGAAAAAAATTCTGAGAGGATTTTCACTAAGGATGAGGTCTTTAATCTAGAAATCCCTATCTTCTAGAGGAAAATAGTATAAATATTTATGAGGGGCATTCAGTGGTGCAACATTCAAAGCCATAGGAATTTACATTTCTAGTTCTTGTGGATTCAGAAAGGAAGTTGGGTTTTAATGGAAAAATAGGAAAAATTACAGCTCTGGGAATTTAGGAGTGGAATAAAGACCAAATTGAACTGTGTTTTAGTTTTTTCCTGTGGAATTAAATCAAAAACCAAGATTTTGCAGGGTTCGATGGGAATTTGGATAAATACCTGTTTTCCGGGAAGTGTACAGTGATGAAAACAGGTGTTGGCAACTGCTGATGGATTCTGGATTCTTCGTATGCAACTTTCTCAACAAGGTGGCGGTTGACAGTCTTCGACAGTTGGTTTTGAAGTTTTTGCATGGGACACTAGTCGTTGTACAAGATAATGAAAATGAAGCGCGTTGGTTTGTTTTATTTGCAAAATCAAAGGTTGGTGGGGTTTATATTTATGGCAGATGACATAAGCAGGAAATGATGTTTTGTCATAGGCGGAAGGGCGGTAATTGGTATACATCGCACCGCTTTTGGGAACGAGCGATTTTCAGTGGAGGGACAACGATTCCATACAGCTCACGACACGTGGCAAGGCACTGTTTGGAAAACCGCTTGGCCATCGTGCGTTATTGTTCGGATGTGGGGGCGCAACGATATGGATGACAGCCGTTGATCGTGGACTGGTTGATCAAACGGTTGTTGGGGAGGTGAGATGACGGGGAAATAAAGGAGTGGGCCCAATACAATTAAATATAATTTAATCATATCGGGGGAAATTTTGATTGGTGGGATAGGTTATTAATTAACCATGAGGGTTAATTAACCCTTTTAAATATGGCAGTGAGGCGGGAATCATAATTAGTTGGAGATTCAACTAAGTAATCACAATTAACATATTTGTATGGTTATTTTTCAACCAAAGGGGCGGTATATGTAATAATTTGGGAGTTTTATATAGTTAAAATAATACGGGAAATGGTTGATTCATATAGGGAATCAAATAATAAAGTTAAAGTTAATATGAAAATGAATGGAAAGCGCTAAGTATAAAAACATTAGAAGTATGTAGTTAACTTATGCTTGGAAGTGAATGAATGACATTATGAATGGTTTTAAGTACTTAGGCTTTTTCAATTATTGGGCTGAGGGTCCGGTCCCTTCAAAAGTCAAGGAAATGCCTTGAGCCCCTCTAATTTTCAAATGCCTTAGTAGTTAGGGGAAATTAGTGAAATTTTTAGGGAAAAATGAAAAGGGAAATTAATAATTTGACTTCGTTTTGATTGAATTTCTTCCAGTGTAATGTCTGCCTTACACTTGTGATGAAAGTTAATATTAACACATTTAGAGTCATTATCCATCACATGTAATTCTGCAACAACATCTACCTACCCTACCTACTTTAACCTACCATTTTTTCTTCTTTATTAGGGTGCACTTAGACTGGAAAACCCTTATCACACTTTCTTTTCTTTTACATGTAGAAATCTATCTAAGTCTAACCTTATTACATCCAAGGGCTCAGATTAAGCTGTTGAGCTCATTTTATTTACTCTACCTATCTACTTATCTGCCAAGATTAAACAGTTTGGTCATATTTTATTCTCTATCTCTAAAACATAAAATTGAAAGATGAACTAGCCAAGCTTAAACTGTTTGATTGTTCATCAATTGTGGCATAAGATACAAGTTGCACACAATTTGTTTATTTACATAAGAGAAAAAAGTAGTGGCATTTAGACTTGCACACTTTCCTTGGCCTTTCTTTTGGTGGGGTTCATTTTCTTTTACTTTTTTGGCCATTTTTTATTCTTTTCACCCTTTGATTTTTCTTTTAGGGTATACCCTCTTTACATTTTTTAAATTTTTTGATTTTTTGACAATATGGAAAACCTTTGCAACAAGGAAAGGTATGAACATATTACATAGCCCATCAAGTCAATCATGATATATGACACCTATTGGTATAGGAGCATAACACTGGCTCCACTTGGGGATGGCTTTTCCTGGTGAAAAGTCAAGAACAGCAGGTCAGTTGTCCTCAGAATAATTTTGACTGAACTATGGAATCTTCTTCTGCTTGTTGCTTTATTGTATGTATGACAGTAATATTTCTGAAGCTTAAGGCCTTCTCTTCGGGCTTAAACTCCAGCAAGTTACTATCCACTCAAAGCTATGACATTCAAAGGATATAATATGTACATGTTAAAAATCAGGATATCCTAATAAATAGGATCAAAGTAATGTTTCAACATTCGACCATTAACTGACCCATCTTCAGTTTCTGTACCATCCAAGTTTTTCAGAAAATATGTATTGTTTCCTTGTAAAGCATGAATAATATAAGGTCCTTTCCACAGGAAGTCAAACTTCCCATGTTTTCCCTTATCATCTCTTCTGGAATCCCATCTTAAAACTTTGTTTCCAAGTTGGAAATCTTCTGCCTTGGTCCTTTTATCAAATATCTTCTTTAGTTTCTCCTGCAATACTTGGGATCTCTGATATAATTCCTCTCTGGTCTGCTGTAAATTAATAGTCTGATTTATTCTCCTTTGAATATCATTAGGTTCAACCTGAGATTCTTGAAGAAATTTCATTACAGGAACTCCTAAAGATGAAGGAAATACAACCTCAATGCCATAGACTAACTCATAAGGACTGGTCCCAATAGATTTTTTGGTGGTGAGTCTGTCTGCCCATAGTGCATTTGTAAGTTTCTTGTGCCAATTTTTCTTATTTCCCTCCAATAATTTCTTAATAATATTGATGAGACTCTTGTTGAAAGATTCAGCTAGTCCATTACCTTGAGGGTAATAGGCTGTGGAATGGCTTAAGGTGATATGATATTTGTTACAGAAACTTATCATCTTCTTAGATTTGAAGGTAGCAGCATTATCAGTTATGATTTTATCAGGACAACCAAATCTTGATAATATATTAGTTTCTAGGAATCCTATGATCACAGTGTCATTGGCTTGTCTGGAAGGAATTGCTTCTATCCATTTGGTAAAATAGTCTGTGGCAGTGAGGATCCATTTGTGTTGGCCAGAGGAGGGAGGATGAATTTCTCCAATGAAATCCAGACCCCATTGTTGGAAAGGTTTTTCAGTGGAAATTGGTTTCAGGGGTAAAGGTAATAGTTTTCTCTTGCCTTCAAAAATTTGACATTTATGGCAAGCAGTGAAAAATTTCTTTACATCAGAGAACAAGGTTGGCCAATAAAATCCAGCCCTTAGGATCTTGTCTGCAGTTGATTTCCAGTAAAGGTATCCACCATAGTCTCCTACATGAAATTCTTGGAGAACCTTGTTAGCTTCATATTTTAATAAACAATTCAATATAATACCTTCATGATTTTTCCAAAAAAGAACATTATCTAAAATACAAAACTTTGAAGATGTCATCTTTAAAAACCTTTTCTTTGTTCTGGATAACCCTAGAGGAGCTTGCAGGTTTAATAGTACATAAATTATATCAGCATACCAAGGTGAATCTAAGAAGGCCTAGCTGATTTGTGGAGTCGCCATCTCCCGTTCGTCATCCAGTTCATTAATATCCAGGGCTTGACAATTTGTTTCTGTCATGAGTTGAGCCAATCCCTGTCCCTTTATAAGCTTTGTAGGTTTTATTTCAATATCATACTCTAATATGGTAGCAATCCATTTACCTCTTTTTCCCTCAATTCCATCTTGAGTTAAGATGTCTTTGACAACAACATTTGGTACATAGGCTATCACATGGGAATACAATATGTAGATTCTAAAATCTTTAATGGCTTTTATAAGTGCAAAAGCTTGTTTTTCCATGATGTTGTATTTTAATGATGCATCCCTTAGTGCTTTACTAAAAAAGGCTATAGGTTTTTCACATCCTTGATCATCCTTTTGTAATAAAACAACTGCTACAGTATGTTCTGATGCAAATGAAAATATTATGAAGTCTCTATCAAATTGTGGACTGGTAAGAACTGGTGTTCTGGTCAAAGCCATTTTGATTTCTTCAAATGCTTGTTTGGCTTCTACTCTCCATTTAATACTCTAATCCTTTCTTAACATGTTAGTAAGCAATCTAATTAGTTCAGCTAAGCTAGATATGAATCTTCTCAAAAAATTGATTTTTCCTAGGAAAGCTTGAAGTTCTTTGACATTTCTAGGGTGAGGTATCTGCAATATAGCTTCTATTCTAGCAGGATCAATTCTAATACCATCTTTGGAGATGATATGGCCCAAGAGTTTACCTTCTTCAAGACCAAACAAGGACTTCTTTGGATTCAAATAGATACCATACTTTCTGCATTTTATGAATACTTGTCTGAGATGGTCCAAATGTTGTTGATCTGATTTAGAAAAAACAGTTAAATCATCCAGATATATAACAAGAAAGTCATGAATTTCTTTTGCAAATGCGATGTCCATTGCTCTTTGGAAAGTTGCTCCTACATTTTTAAGTCCAAATGGAATTTTAACGTACTTGAATGTGCCCCATGGTGTTGTAAAATCTGTTTTTTCCTGGTCATCAGGATGAACCAGAATCTGGTTGTATCCTGAGAACCCATCTAGAAGAGAAATCCTAGAAGCACCTACTACCCTTTATAAAATGTGATCCATTTTAGGTAAAGGGTAATTATCCTTCAAGGAAACCTTATTTACATTTCTTAAATCAACACATAATCTGATCTCTCCATTTTTCTTCCTATTAGGTACTAAATTAGACACCCACTCCGAAAACCTAATAGGAGCAATTATCCCTGCTTCATACATTCGTTTGATTTATTTTTCAATTAAAGGCAGCAGTACAGGGTTGATTCTTCTGAGTTTATGTTTAAATGGTTTATGATTTTCTTTCAGAGGTATTGTATGCTGAATTATAGAGGTATCATATGATTTCAAGTCTTCATAACTCCAGGCAAAGACATCCTGGAATTCTCTCACTAGTTCAACATATTTTAGTTTTTGATCAGGAGACAAAGATTTAGATAACTTTATCATTTTAGGATTCTCTTCAGATCCCAAATTATATTCCTCAATATCTGCTTTCAATGGTTCCATTTTTGGTTTCTTTGGAATATCGTTAGAATCGAAAATATCTTCCAGAGGAGTTAATCCTTTAGGTAAATGATTATCTTTTAAATTAATGATCTCATATCTATGACAGATACTCTAATTGCCCCTAATCTTTTGACAAGTTTAAGACCTAGCAAAAGAGCTTCATATTCTGCCATATTATTGGTGCACTTAAAGTTTAATCTGTAAGCATGGCCTTCAGCGTGATCATTTTCAAGGTTGTGTATCCAAATTCCAGCTCCTGCTCCTAACTTTTTAACTGAACCATCAAATTCTAAATGCCAAAGAATTTCATGTTCATAATTGGTGTCGGGAGTTTCAGGAACTTTTTTAACAGTGAGATCTGGTTTTTTACTTTCTTCTGGTTTCTCTTGGGTATCTGATGTTTCATTGCCCTCAGAGATTTCCTGGATTTGAACATTAGATTTTTCATTTGTAATTTCTTTTGGTTCTGTTGCTGGAACTTCTAATTCAGTGGGAGGATCAATTTCAGCATTAGAAAGAATAAATGAATCCATATCAGAGTGTACTGAGTAGATGGGGAAATTTTCAGGTTCCTCCTGACTACTGACTACATATTTCATTATAGTTTCTTTGGGTGACCAAACATTGAAATAGTAGCATATGACATGTCCAATTGAAGAGATCCTCCAAGCTTTGCACCCCAAGATCTGGACAATAGCATACCATATTTTGGAGGAATATCTGCTACTACTATATCCATCAAAATTGTTTTTGCAGGGATTGAACCAGTGAAACACACAAGTCTTTGATTAATCCTAAACATATCACCTGATTTGAATCAAAAGAAAAGAGATCTTTGTATGGTCTGGTGATATCTAGGTTTAATTTCTCCATTATAGACTTGGGCATTAGATTGTGAGATGCCCCAGAATCAAGCATGGAATTATGAAGTATTTTATCATGTATGTTCAAACTTATATAGAATGGAGGAGTTCCTCCATTACCTGGTTTTCCATTTACTTCAGGGCCAAAGAGTAATTTGGGTTGGTCATAAAAAAGGTTTATTGAATCATCACTTCCAGTGATTTTGAGTGATCTATTGATTTGACTTCGGTAGACATCATGTTTAGCTAATTCAGACAATGGAACAACTATTTTTAATTTTCCTACTTCAGCCTCTAGATTAAAAGGTTTTTCAGTCTGATTTCTTGTATTTTGGAAAGTTGGATTCTCTTTATCTTCTGTGTTTTTGGTATTTTTCTCCTTCTCAGGAGTGGGTTTGTGGGCTAAATTTGTTTCCGAATTAACTTCCGGAGGTTCTTCTACATTTCCTTTAGAAGGAAGAGTATTGGAAAGTTGTCTGTTATTCAGTTGAATATCGGATACATCTTCAATTATTGGGTTAGCAGGATTAGGATCTGATCTAGAAAGAATATGTACAGGGGAAGTATTGGTTTTACCTTTGAGGGGTTGTTTTGTAGCTTTCTGTTTACTTGTTTCCAGGGCATCAATTCTTCTGCTCCTCAGATTATATTGCTTATGGACTTCATAAATGGATGTATCATATCCCTCCTTGAAGTCAAATGATTCTTCTGAATGAGTTTGGAATTGTTTAAGAATGTGAGCTTCTTGATCATCTTGGGTCAAGAAAATTTCCGGTTCGTTCTTGCGTCCAGTCAAGTTGTTTATTTGAGAATCTTCTGTTGGTTCATCAGAATTTGAGGCTTCAACATAATTTTCCTGGAATAGGGGCCTAATGTTTTGGTAGAGACCATTTTTTCCAGTATTTTCGTTTTGGTTCTTTCTGAAATTTGGATTTCTCCCAGTATTTCTCGGTTGACCATCCCAAGGAGATTTCCTTTCAATTGTTTCTACTCTATCTCCTAGCCTTTCCATCCCTTTAATAATAGCATCTAATTTCTTTTCAAAAGTTGAGGTTTCTTTGTTCAAGGGTATTCTCCTTTTAGTTCTGGCTTTAGCTTGTCTAGCTATCAGGTTGGCTTCAACACTAACAGCTATACTTTGCATATCTTCTAAAGTTTGAGGAGATCTTTCCTTAAGCTGATACACCATCTCAGAATCAAATCCATCAAGGAATTTGAATAATGATGAATCCGGAGGAGGTCTAAGGTTTTCGGGAATAGCATTGTAAACATCATTGAACCTGGTGCAGTAATCTTGCACAGTTTCTTGTGTTCCTCTCTTTAGATTTCCATAGTCTGATAAGATTTGAAGAGGATCTTTCTTCTTTTCCCATCTGTTTAAAAATGTTCTATAAAGAGCTTGTAGGTCAGTGACCCTGTTTGCAAGAAGGGCTCTAAACCAGGTTCTAACTTCTCCAGTAAGACTTTGAACAAATATTCTCATTCTTACATCATCAGCATCTATTTCATAAATTTCAAAATAATCGGTCATCTTTTTAGTATGCTATTGTGCAGTGTAGGTACCAAAACTATCAAAGGGAATGATTTTACTTTGGTAGTCTTGGGGCATAGCCCCTAGATTGACTGGTAATACCAAAGGAGCATATCTATTTGCCATTGCAGGAGGTAGTGATGAGATAATACATGAGGTTGGTCTATGAGTGGTGGATGGAGGAGTAGAAGGGGTAGTTTGAGGTTGAGATGTTTGAGGAAATGTTCATGAACTTGGAGAGGCTAAAGTAATCATAGAAAGATTTGATATTCCTTGAGAGGTAAGCTCAGATTGTATGAAATCTCGAAAATTTTTATCAAGATGTGAATTAACAAATTCAAATTGTAAATCTTCAATAAATACTGGGTCTTGAACCAAATTGGACAACTCATATTCAGAAAAATTTACAAATAAAGAGGTTTCAAATTGCTCATCAAAAGGTTCGTCCTAAATGTAAATATACTTCACAGGACATGATATCGATCTATAGAGAGGTCTAGAACTACCATAACTTTCTTGGCTCTCTTGTCTCCTAAGAATTCTAGGGAACAGATTTGGATTTTCAAACACAGGCAGTGGATTTGGATCAGGATTAGCCCTGGTGTAATGAGTCCTTTTTGAAGCTAGGTTTCTAGGTGATTGTATTTTTTGATTTTTTGTCTAAATGGAATGAACAGTACAACTTCGACAATCTCTTTAAGAAGTTTTAGATATTGGATTTAAATTTTCTGAAAGATTTATTTGACTAGAGGAACTGATCAAATGTTTGAAACAAAATGTTCGGTTCATAAACTAGACCGGAGATGGACTAAAGCAACATTCATTTACTTATGCAATTGCAGAGCAAAAGCAGTTCAAAGGCTACCTGGCTAACTTCAAGCTCCATCTGTAGTTTATAAAGCAAACAATAGTAACAATAAAATTATTCAGATCCCTAGTGGAGTCGCCACTATGTTATCACTTAGATTTTCCTTGAAGTTGTAGGGAAAAGTAAAGGGGTCCAAGGTAACCACAAACCAACTTTTAGGTATATAATCTAGCCAATCTGTACCTAGAGAGGGCTCTCTCTTTATGTTTTAGCTTTGATTTGAAAGATATTAGGATAGTTATGAAAGTTCAGGGATTTTGATTGAGTTTGGGTGATGAAATTCTATAGCTGAGGGTAAAACTGAGTAATTTAGGCCATTGGGCTAATGGAGTCAAAGAAAGATGGCTTAAGTAGATTAAGTTTCTTAACAAGAGATGGTTTCACAGGGCAAGGTAATCAAATAGGGAACAATTATAGATCTAAGATGAATGGAATGGACTCAAAATGGGTGAAGGGAAAGTAATAATCCTTCAACATATTCGAAAGATGGAACTTGAATGATTATTAATAAAAAGAAATTAATAATTCTTTTGTAAATAATAAAAAATGAATAAACTAGAAAAAAGGAGCAATTAAGAATTCACTATTTAAACTAGTTCAGAAGAAAACATTTAGAATAACAACGATTGAAAACAGATTGCACTTAAGCACTTTCTGATTTATTCATTTTCATTTATCATTCAAATATGAAACACAGATGGTATAATAAACAAGTATAAAACTCTAAAACATAAGAGATAGATGACTTATTGATCCGTTGTCTGACTCAAGAATGTCGTGAAAAGTCTTTTGCATCAATTCCTTATCCAGCTAGCCATACAAAATTTGTCCAACAGTAATTTATTCAAAAATAATCAATGTCACAGCAAAGTCTAAGAATCCACCCCTCAATACTCCAATTGAGGGATTATTTATACAAAAAATTATAAAAAATATCTCCTAACAAAATGAGATATAATCTAGGATGACTCATGGATAAGTTACAAGAAACTAGAGACAGATGGTCTCAAAGACAATAGAAAAGATAACCGATGTTGTGCTGTTCCCCTTTTTTTATGAATGTGCTGGAGGCAGGCCCTATGATTTGGTTTGTTGCTCTCCTCTTTAGTAACTCTGTGCTGGCTGTTCTATTTTATTGATACCTTTTACTTGTACTGATAAACTTTGACCTCTGTTTGACCTCTGTTTATCCTTTTTATCATGACTTACTGTAGTAAAAAATCAAAAATTCATGTAAGGATAATTTTTACAAAATTTCTAACATCTCTTCCCACCATTGAGATTCCAGTATTCTGGTTCTTTGAAGCTTCCTCAGAGTCTCATCAGTCTCTGTATATCTGAAGAAAGTAGGCTGAATTGGGAATAAGTGCTTTACCTCATGCTCGAGATAAAACAAATTTTCTAGACTGTCATGAAGAATTTTGCATGTAGGCAATGCTGTTGCTACTGATGAACTAGTTGATGAATTGGCCTGGTTGTCAGCATACTTATTCAATTTCTCAACATAACTTTCCAGGCTCATTAGTTTATCATCTGAAACTAAAGGACTTGGCAATCCTTTATTCAACAGAATATCTAATATTTTTGTGAGAGCATAGATTTCTTAGTGCATATCAAAGCATCTTATTTCGAGGTTCTGCATCAGAGTTCTTTTAGTAAAAACTCTTTTTACCTCCAAAATTGTTCATGTTCTTTCTTGGATGCCTAGCTCTTCAAGTTGATATCTGTTCTTTGTATTTAAAAATTGTATAAGCTCATTGGCTTCTTCAGGCATATGTCCTAATTCTTCTTTTTCCCTTTGAACTTCCTCCAGAGCCAATTTAACTAAATCATTCTACTCATACATTACTTGAATTGATGGCCATACATCATTTATTGACTGAATGATGTTGGTCCAAAGAATTTCTTTGATTTCTTTCAAAGGCTTCTCCAATGTTCTCACCAATTTTTCTAATCTGTTGATCTCTCTTGTCTTTTCTGCAACACTCATTTTTGAGAGATCATATTTTTGTTCTAAGGTGATAAACTGTACCTTTGTTTTCTGGAGCTCTGTCACTTGGAGTTTCAATTCCTCCATTGATTTTATTAATTCGTTAGTGCTTAAATTGGAAGTGTTTCCCTCTGATAGTCCTACTGACTAATCTATTGTTGTTGTACCTGTAATCACTTCTTTTGTTGTATATGCTGGAATGTTTGACTGCTTGTCCTTTAATGCCTTTTCAAGTTCTTTTTCAGTCTCATTCAGTTTCTCATTAAGTTGCAAGAGAAAATCCATCAATTCTTCTTTAGAGTTTTTATTTATGATTTATGTAGTTTGTGGATGCCTTGAAGATGGTAGCTTCAGTTGTTTTCTTAAGGTTGTAATATCATCATCTTTCTTCTTAATCAAGGCTTCTATACCCTTGACATATTTGGGATTATGACCCAATCCAATATTTATTTCTTCCAAAGTCTTTATTCTGTTGTCCTTGTCCTGGGAAGAGGTTTTTTCCAAATGCAATTGAGCAGAAGTATTATCCAAGGAATTCTGCAATCTTTGAGCAGTCATTGATTTATTAGTCAAAGTAGAATAAATAATTTCACCAGTTTGTTTGTGCAGTTCAATCTGATCCAAAGGATGAATATCCTTTTCTATGGCTTCAAAATTGGTTATGAAATAATATGTAGCTGTTTGAGGATGTTGCACTTTGGGTTTAAAATGACTCATCACCATTTTACCCTGCTGGATCTCATAGGCTGACATCAATCTTTGTTTATTTTTAGGAGCCATATTCAAATATTGATTATAGACTTGAAGTCTTCATGGATCATTTCTAGCCTTCATATTTATAAATGTCTTCTTAATATCCCAGGCATCCTTTACTGGTGGTTTGAAGGAAGATACTCCAGCCCTTTTCTGCCTTTGTAGATCTTTTCTCTGTGAATTAGTGGATGCCCCACTGATTGTGCATGTTTGCTGACTATCTAACTCCTCTCTCCTCTGACTATCAGGGGTTTCTTGAACAAATTCTACTTCTGAAAGAGGATTTAATATTTTTTTTTTGATATCAGGTTGTTCTAAAGATCCACTAATAGGGGTAGCTGTTTCTGTATTTCTCTTTTTACCTTTTTCTTCATTGAGAGGAGTTTGCAAAACTAAAATTTCTGCCACATTAATCTGAGTAGGAGAAATCTGTATTTGGGCCTGTTCCTTGGAAGTTTCAGGCTGCTCTATCATTGTGAATTTCTCTGTGACTTGTGTATCAGTCTCCTTTTCCTTTCCTTTGGATGCTATTGTGGCTAGTGCACTGATTTCTTGCAAATTTTGCTGAGAGGTTCTAGTAGAGGAAGGAGCAATTCCTGGTCTTTGCACCTGCCCAAAAGAGTCTAGGTCAAGTATTTTTTCAAGATCTTTCATAATATTTTCAACACTAACCTGTTCACTATCTTGCTCTATTAAGGTCCCTTCCATCCATTCATCCATATTTGCAAATTGTTCAATTTCTGGAATTCTATGGTGAAGGTATGGTGACAATTTTTTTTTCATCCTCCTATCACAAATAAAACTGTTTGAGTCATAAGGTACCCAGTGGAATATTTTTTGCAATTTGAGATAATCTTCTAGGATTCTTTCAGTTTCTTTTCCTGCATCTCTAGAATTACAGACAAAAGGACCTAATTGACTCTTAATTCTGAGCTGAGATTTCTTCTTTGCATTGCAAAAATGGACTATGTCTGAATTTATCATTGTCTGAAATAATCTAAGGCAAAAATCCTCATTGGGACATACTTTGGTAACTTGAAAGGACATAGCTCACACCCATATATTCTAATTTATGTATGATTCCGGTATAGGTACCAATCACCTATCCTGTATTGCTTGGAAAGTTGGAGAATTTTCTTCATATCCCTATTGACCCTAGGAGGGGAAACTCATGTTAATAAGGTAATTGTAGGGTGCACAAATAGGTCAATGAACTCATTGTAGGAATAAGGAGAATCAGAGGAACTATGGAAGATTGCAGACCAAAAAATTACAGACCTTGGATTTCCTTTGGCATCAAGTTTCATGACATGGAAAGGGAAACTCTCTGATTGATAATAAAGCATGAGATGGTATATAACAGTGGAATACTCGAACAATCTTTCATCTTCCAATCTCATGAACTGGTCATGAATTTTATTAGCAATGTAGGAAGCAAAATCATATTTGATAGCAGGGGGTTGTCCAGGGGCAACAATTGACAACAACACTAGGGTTAACTTATCAATGTATTCACTGGTGTTGAAACCCATTACAGAAGATATGATATTCAAAATGAGTCTGCCCATATCTGTAAAAAAATTATATCCATAAGGAGGAGCTCTCTTTTGAGCCGATGTTCTTAAAGTGCATTAAAGTCCGACAAAGGCGATTCAACTTCGGGATAAAATTGGTCAATTTTTCTTTAAGTAAATTTCCCTCCATTGAAATGGGAGTCGTTTCAATTGTGGTGAACCGCAACATTTCGCTGATAGATTGAGCATTTATTGGGAAAAGGACAAGCTTGACTCCTGGGGATAGGACCGTCATTGATCGGGATCATAATTGTTATGGTAGTAATGAATTATTTTAGGAAAAAATATGAACTCGTAGGCAACATATACATCGAAATATTGGATTTCGGCCCTCCCAAATGTCGAGCCATTCGTGCGGAAATATCTCGCATTGGCAAAATTTAAGAGGATTTTCACTAAGGATGAGTTATTTAATTTGGAAATCTTTATCCGCTAGAGGCAGATAGTCTAAATCCTTATGAGGGGCATTCATAGGTGCGATATTCAAAGCCATGGGAACTTCCATTTCTAGTTCTTGTGGATTCAGAAAGGAAGTAAATTACAGGTTTGGGAATACAATTACAAGTATGGGATGAAATGAAGACCGAATTGTACCGTGTTTTTAGTTTTTTCCTGTGGAATTAAAACAAAAAACCAAGATTTTGCAGAGTTCAACGGGAATTTGGGTAAATACCTGTTTTCCGGGAAATGAACAATGACGAAAACAGGTGTAGGCAACGGTGGATGAGTTCTGGATTATTCGACTGCAATTTTCTTAGCAAGGTGACGGTCGACAGTCTTCAACAATTGGTTTTGATATTTTCTGCATGGGACACTAGTCACTGTAAAAAATAATGAAAATGACGTGCGTTGGTGTGTTTTAATCACAAAGTCAAAGGCTGGCGGGATTTAATTTTTTTTAAGCGGATGACACAAGTAGGTACGGTTTTTTTGTCATAGGAGGTAAGCGGTAAGCGATATACATCGCACTGCTTTTGGGGACAGGCGGTTTTCAACGGAGGGCGAGCGATTCCATAGAAATCATGACGTGTGGCGAGACACTGTTTAAAATACTGCTTGGCCATTGCGCGTTATCGTTCGGGCGTGGGGTCGCAGTGATATGGATGACAGCCGTTGATCACAGATTGGTTGATCCAACGATGGTCGGGAAGGTGAGATGAGGGGGAAATAAAGGAGCGTGCCCAACATAACTAAGTTTAATTTAATCACATCGGGAGCGATTTAATTGGTGGGGTAGATTATTAATTAACCATGAGGATTAATTAATCCCTTTAAATGCGGCGGGGAGGCGGACTTCATGATTAATTGGAGATTTAATTAATTAATCATAATTAACATATTTATATGGTTATATTACAACCAAAGGGGCAGGATATATAATATTTTGGAATTTTATTAAAATAATACGAGAATGGGTGAATTTGTATAGGGATTTAAATAATAAAGTTAGATTTAATATGAAAATGAATGAAAAGCGCTAAGTATAAAACATTAGAAATATGTATTTAACTTATGCTTGAATGAAAAGGGTTTTTATGAAATATTGCACAATTTCCCTAAGTAAAATAGGATTTTACTTAGGAAAATATTTTATGGAAGTGAGTGAATGACTTATGAATAGTTTTAAGTACTTAGGCTTTTTCAATTATTGGGCCGAGGGTCCGGTCCCTCCAAAAGTCAAGGAAATGCCTTGAGCCCCTCTAATTTTCAAATGCCTTAGTACTTAGGGGAAATTAGTGAAATTTTTAGGGAAAAATGAGAAGGGAAGTTAATCATTTGACTTTGTTTTGCTTGAAATTCTTCCAGTGTAGTGCCTGCCTTGCACTTTGTGATGAAAGTAAATATTAACACATTTAGAGTCATTATCCATCACATGTAATTCTGCAACAACATCTACCTACCCTACCTACTTTAACCTACCATTTTTTCTTCTTTATTAGGGTGCACTTAGACTGGCAAACCCTTATCACACTTTCTTTTGCTTTACATGTAGAAATCTATCTAAATCTAACCTTATTACATCTAAGGGCTCAGATTAAACTATTGAGCTCCTTTTATTTACTCTACCTATCTACTTATCTACCAAGATTAAACAGTTTGGTCAGATTTTATTCTCTATCTCTAAAACATAAAATTGAAAGATGAACTAGCCAAGCTTAAACTGTTTGACTGTTCATCAATTGTGGCATAAGATACAAGTTGCACACAATTTTTTTATTTAAATAAGAGCAAAAAGTAGTGGCATTTAGACTTGCGCACTTTCCTTGGTCTTTCTTTTGGTGGGGTTCATTTTCTTTTATTTTACTTTTTTGGCCATTTTTTATTATTTTTACCCTTTGATTTTTTCTTTTAGGGTATACCCTCTTTACATTTTTTAAATTTTTTTATTTTTTGACAATATGGAAAACCTTTGCAACAAGGAAAGGTATGAACATATTACATAGCCCATCAAGTCAATCATGATATATGACACCTATTGGTATATGAGTCTAACACTAAAACAGTGCTTCGCCACGCGTCACAAACTGAATGGAATCGTTGGCCCTCTGTTGAAAACCGCCCTTCCCCAAAAGCGGTGCGATGTATACTGCTTACCGCCCTTCTACCTATGATAAAACAACCTTTCCTGCTTATGTCATTTGCTTAAAAATAAAACCCCGCCAACCTTTGACTTTGCAAATAAAACAAACAAACGTGCGTCATTTTCATTATCTTGTACAACGACCATTGTCCCATGCAAAAACTTCAAAAACCAACTGTCGAAGACTGTCAACCGCCACCTTGCTGAGAAATTTGCAGACGAACAATCTAGCATCTACAACAAGTGATTACAGGTACAACAACAACAGGTTAGTGAGCAGGACTATTACAAGGCAACACTTCCAATTTAAGCACTGAAGAATTAATAAAATCAATGGAGGAATTAAAACTCCAAGTGACAGAGCTCTAGAAAACAAAGGTACAATTTACCACCTTAGAGCAAAAAGATGATCTCTCAAAGATGAGTGTTGCAAAAAAGACAAGAGAGATCAACAGATTAGAAAAATTGGTGAAACATTAGAAAGGGATCTCACATTGGAGAAACCTTTGGAAGAAATCAAAGAAATTCTTTGGGCCAACATCATTCAGTCAATAAAATATGTCTAGCCATCAATCCAAATAATTTATGAGCAAAATGATTTAATTAAATTGGCTCTAGAAGAAGTTCTAAAGGCAAGAGAAGAATTAGGAAACATGCCTGAAGAAGCCAATGAGCTTATACAATTTTTGAATACCAAGAACAGATATCAACTTGAAGAGCTAGGCATCCAAGACAGAACAGGAACAATTTTGGAGGTAAAAAGAGTTTTTACTAAAATAAATCTAATGCAGAACCTAGAAAGAAGATGCTATGATATGCAGGAAGAGATCAATGCCTTTACAAAGAAATTGGATATTTTGCAGAGTAAAGGATTGCCAAGTCGTTTAGTTTCTGATGATGAACTAATGAGCCTTGAAAGATATGTTGAGAAATTGAATAAGTATGTTGATAAACAGGCCAGTTCATCGACCAGTTCATCAGTAGCAAAAGCATTGCCTACAGGCAAAATTCTTCGTGACAGTCTGGAAAATTTGTTTTATCTCGAACATGAGGTAAAACACTTATTCCCAATTCAGCCTACTTTCTTCAGATATACAGAGACTGATGAGACTTTGAGGAAGCTTCAAAGAGCCAGAATACCATAAACACAATGGTGGGAAGAAATGTTAGAATTTTTGTAAAAATTATCCTTGTATGAATTTTGATTATTTACCACAGTAAGTCATGATTAAAAGGATAAAACAAGATAAAATAGAGATCAAACAGAGGTCAAAGTGTATCAGTATAGGTAAAGAGTATCAGTAAAAAAGAGCAGCCAGCACAGAATTACTAGAGAGGATAGCAGCAAGCCAAATCATAGGGCCTGCCTCTAACACATTCAGGAAAAAAGGAACAACACAACATCGGTTATCTTTTCTCTTATCTACAAGACCATCTGTCTCTATTTTCTTGTAAATAAGTCATCCTAAATTATATCTCACTTTGTTAGGAGATATTATTTATAATTTTTTGTATAAATACTCCCTCAATTGGAGTATTGAGTGGTGGAATTAATAGATTTTGCTGTAATATTGATTACTTTGGAATAAAGTGTTGTTGGACAATTTTTGCATGGCTAGCTAGATAAGGAATTGATGCAAAGGAATTTTCACAGGATTCTTGAATCAAACAACGGATCAATAAGTCATCTATCTCTTATGTTTTAAAAGTTTTATACTTGTTTATTATACCATTTGTGTTTCATATCTGAATGATAAACGAAAAGGAATAATTCAGAAAGTGCTTAAGTGCAATATGCTTTCAATCGTTATTATTCTTAGTGTTTTCTTTTGAACTATTATAAAAAGTGAATTCTTAATTGCTCCTGTTTTCTAGTTTAATCATTTTGATTATTTCGTAAAGAATAATTAATTGCTCTTTATTAATAATCATTCAATTTCCCTCTTTCGAATATGTTGAAGGATTCTTAATTTCCCTTCACCCATTTCGAGTCCATTCCATTCATTTTAGATATTAAATTGTTCCCTATTTGATTACCTCACCGTGTGAAACCATCTTTTGTTAAGAAACTTAATCCAGTTAAGCCATCTTTATTTGACTCCATTAGCCCAATGGCCTAAACTATTCAGTCTTACCCTTCTGCTATAGAATTTCATCACCCAAACATAATCAAAATCCTTGTACTTTCATAACTAGCCTCATATCTTACAAAACAAAGCTAAAACTTAAAGAGAGAGCCCTCTCTGGGTACAAATTGGCTAGATCCTGTACCTAAAAGTTGGTTTGTGGTTACCTCGAACCCCTTTCCTCTTCTCTACAACTTCAAGGAAAATATGAGTGATAATAGTTTCCATGCCTTTATTCAAACTATCCATCTTAGCTTCCACACCTTTCTTCAAACCTTCCATTTCATTTTTTGTTACTCTTCGCGAGAGTGAAATTTGTTGCACTTGTTCTTTTAACTTTAATATATCATGTTGCACTTATTCCTCTTCATGAGTCATAGCAGAGCCTTCTAAGGTCTTAATGGGTGTGAATTATTTTTAATGGCCATTTTATAACCCAAAACTGATATCTATGCTTCAATCTGCCCTTATAATCCCTTCAAACTGATTTTTCAAATAAGACTTATGCAATTTTAAAAAATATACACACCTTTTTCTTTCTTTTGAGGAGATTGATACTGAATCTGATGTATCTCTATGATTTTGGATCCCCAAGATTTTATCTTCAATCATTTATTATCCCTATGAGTCTTCTTTTCAATGCCACAAGTCTAACCCGATTTGGATTATTCAAGGCAAAGTTATGCTCAATCTCCTACAATGACCTAATTATGGATTAGTTGAGTAGAGAGAAATTGTACAACATTCCATGTGTCACTATTTCTTCCTTAGGCTATGAAAGTGATATAAAGGAAACTAAATTCTGTGTGCTTTCGACCAATTTTTATAGAATTCCAATATGATGCTCAGAGAGAGAGTTATGCTAATTTTCCCAAGGTTACCTATTTGAGATGAAATTCAGGATCCTACAAAAACCCTAACTTACACAGATCATATCTCCAAAAATATTCCGAACCAAGATATGATTATTTTACACATAGTTCCTCGGGATTTATTAGAAAATGGGTTTGTTTTTTCGCATCTGAAACTTTATAGAAAAAAATTTATTGCGAAAATACCACGATGACCTGTTTTAAGCAATGAAACCCTAGAATCCAAAGCTCTGATACCAAATGTTATGAAAGCAACTCCAAAAATAGAATATAAGAGAGATCGACACCTTATAAATCAGCCACTTCGAGGGGGAAACCTTATTTACATTACATAAATGAAAAATTCTTGGATGATACAAATAAAAAAACCTCCTTTTTATATATGTAGGAGTCCATGGGGTCACAATATAATCCTAGCCGACCTAAAAATAATAATGTTAGGGCACAAAAATAGAAATAGTGGGATATTATGGGTCACAATAAAAACAATATGGGGACTACATGGGTACAACAATAAAAATAAGGGGGATACACTAACAACAATAAGGGACTACACTAGTAATATAGGGCCCTAATAGGAGACTTGTGCAGATGTTGAAGAAGGTGATACAATAGGTGGTAGAGGTTCTAAGATGAAAGATTGGTGTTTTTATTCATATTTATTGACACTCCCTTGGAGCCAAGTCTATGGGAGTGACAGAAAGGATTTAGTCGCTAGAAGACAACCTTATGGGAGTGACTATAGCTTCGAGTTAAGTTCAGACAATGTTATGGGAGCGACTGAGGGATTTCAAGAGATTTCTCTACATTCATCATGCTAATAGAAAGAAAATGGGAAAGTAAATTCCTAGAGGGTTCTATAATTAGTTGAAAAGGTCAGAAATGTTTTGAAAATATTCTCTAATGATGTTAGCGCATTTAGTGCACAATTGGTGGTCTTCGTGAATTTATTTCATCCAATTTGGGCACTTTTGATCCTATCTCGAAGCTCAATTTCACCCTACATGTTTTATATACTTGATATTGGAGTCGTATGTTGATTGGTTTTAGTGAGTGAGTGAATGAGTTAAGGTTTTCTTGAGAAATAAGCTTCGAACCTAGTTTTAAACATAGATACTTTAGTGAATGACTGTTAATTACTAAATAATGAGCATCACTGAAGCATGTTTTATAATAGATTAGAATTGGAGCTATTGGAGTAGAGATTGATTTGGAGAGTTTTTGTATGCTACTAGATAATGATTTTGATGGTGGCTCTCACACTTGTTTTTGTAGGGGTTACTGATGCATTTGGCACATAACCATAGTGTCTTTTGTTGCTTATTGTATTATGAAATATTATTTTAATGTGAGGGTCTAATTGTAATCAGATTTTATGTGGCCACAAGTTTTCCAGTTTGGAGAGAATTTGTTTTTTGGAGTTTATTATTTTGATTTCATGATGAGATCTTGTTGCTGAGTGAATCTATGCAGAGTTGAATTCTTCTTGAGTAAAGCATGTTGGATCTAATTTGAAAATCGATGAAAGTAGGTCTGAATAGTGGAGAGGAGTAGTGACTTCATGAGAGAGGAGTGGGGATATTGAAGTTTCAATGAAAGGAACAATTTCTCAATCCAATGCTAGTTGGATATTCTGATCGGAGTTGGGTGAGGACTGATTGATCGTGGTGGCTTTCAACAGATGGTAGTCCATAGATCCATGAGACAATATCTTCTTCCAAGTTGATCAGTAGAATCAAGTATCTTATCCAATCGATGTAAGAGAGTCATCTAGCTATGTAAAATGCAAATTGCTTGACTAATAGAAATTCAAAGCAGAGAAACAACAATAAGGGTGGTTTTTATCCCATAAGGTTTTCCACCATAAATCTCATGTCTCATGTGTTATCTTGTGATTTCAAGATTCATTTATTGTTATATTGCTGCTTATGGTTTTCATTTATGTTTATGTGATGCACATATTATGATGTTTATTAGATGTTGGTTAAAAAATGTGTGTGATTCAATAAACATTTTGGTATGTGTGTGTGTGTGTGTGTGTGTGTGTGTGTCACACTTCTAATTCACCCCCCTCCCCCTCAATAGTGCTCAAATATTTCCACACAAGTAACCATTATTATAGTTAAACTCTAGTAATGGCGAGTAATCTTCCCACTTTTTAGAATGATCCCTAACGTACATTTTTATCATATCTTCCAACACCTTGTTTATTATCTCTATTTTTCCATTTCTTTGAGGATATATGCTAGTGTTAAAAGCCATTTGTTTCCCAAATAATACAAATAAATGCTTCAAAGTATACCATGAGGCATCAAGATATCATCAATGAATACTAAAATAGATTTATCCATCTACTTATAAGGAATGTTGTTCATTAGGTAAATAAATATAGATGGGGAATTAGTAATACAATTTGAATCACCACAAACTCATAGTTCCCACACATTGTATTGATTGCAATTACATGCATGTCGTCATCTTTGATCCTAGCCTCGTAATAACCATACCTCAAGTCTATCTTTGGAAACAATATATTCAATATTAGTTGATCAAAGAGCTCATCAATTTTAGGTAATGGATATTCATTATGGTCATATTATTGAAC
The DNA here is from genome assembly GCA_034641835.2 of Pinus albicaulis. Lineage (NCBI taxonomy): Eukaryota > Viridiplantae > Streptophyta > Pinopsida > Pinales > Pinaceae > Pinus > Pinus albicaulis. The sequence goes on along the minus strand of CM076583.1, from coordinate 10,171,556 downwards.
AATATATAACTAATGCATAACTTGAGTGTACCATTTCTCTTCTTCACAAATAAATCTAGTTCTCCCCATGGAGACACACTAGCCCTTATGTACCCTTTGTCTAATATATCCTTCAATTGTAATTTTAGTTCCACCAACATAGGTGTGATTATCTTGTAAGGTAAATTAAACAATATAATTCTCCTTCACATAGCCATTGTTGAGAAATCAATCTCTCTTGTAGGAGGAAATCCTAGGATTTCCTTTAGAAACATATCCTAGTACCCCTGTAGCATTTGGTGGTCTTCAATTTTGATATTTATGTCTTATACTAACTCTAATACATGTATGACATAAAATCAACCGTCATTTTATAAAATAATTTTTTAACTATAAAGATGAAGTCTAACTCTGTGATACACACTTTAAAATTCCTTATTTTAGTTTATTATTTCCCTCATTATCCTCACATTCCAAGCTATTATTGAAACAATCCAACTTGTTATTTTGTGATGCCAACAAATATATGCTTATTAATAGATCATATGACTATTAAAGTATCACATTTAAATTTGTTCCTGTGTGTATCCCACTCATTTAAAACTAACATTGTTCAATCACTTTACTCACTTTCTTCTTGGTTCCTATAGCTAATTGAACCAACCATGATTTCTGCTGCTTCTTTTTTCATAAAATGCGTGCCTTGAAAATTTATTGTGCAATATACCTAATGTTAGAACTCAGGTCAATCAAAATCGAAATAGTTCAGTTGAAATTGTACTTTCCATTTCCACCACAAATTCCTAACAATTTTATTTTAAATTTTCAATAGGTTCATATATCTAAGATATAGCCTTGGTAACATCCTAATAGTGGTAACCTCCTAGACATTGTAAACCCTCCTATTATCTTGTTGTCTATGAGGAAAATTTCTTAACAAGTGCACTTCTTCACCCCCCCAACATTTCAATAACTATTTTTTCTACTCTGTTAACTTCTCCTAGTAGGTTCTATTGGCCTTCTCCCACTTTGGGTGGCATAGTTTTGCTAATGTGTACTTTTAGTTAGGTAACTATGTTTTTGGCTCTTTAATGGACTCTTATATCGCGAATATCATCAAGGTATTTTTGAGGTAAAAAATGAGCCTCAAAAATAAAATGTACTAACAAATCAACTTAAAAGAACCAATAGGATTCAAGGTGATTATGTCATTCCCAAGGGTAAATATTTTGGATGGAAAAGAAGAAACCTAATTTTAATCATGTTTTCAGCTTATCTCCTTATATGTTTTCTCAAATGTAAATTGTAGACACTTGTTGGATGTAGAATTTAATTCCACATCCAAATTGTTTCTACACTTGACATTTGACTAAACCTATAAGGAGATAAACTAAAAATATAATTAAAAAATTAGTTTCCTTTATTTTCCTATAAAAATTCATAACTTTTATTTTATTATTTTTCTTATGAGACCCATTTTAGACCTCAAAATTACCCTAAAGTTGAATTATTTCCTTTTAAATTTAGCCCTACCTGTTTTCTCCCATACCTTATGCAACTCCAATCTATGCTTTGATTTCTTATAACATCACTCTTCCTTATGGATGGTGTCATTGAGTGTGTTGTGTTCATCAAAATCAATCCTACCCTTAAAGGATTATGGTAATCAACTAAGGAAGCATTGCATATTCAATTTATTATTTTTGAAGCATGGTATATACCTCAACAAATTTATAAATATCTTGACGTAACCATCCATGGTCAGCTATATTGGCTTGAGTGGATGGAACTCTATAATGTTTCCATCATACTATATTTCTGATAAATAATTATTCTTGAAGTGCTTCTCAAATTTCTTCCAATTCAACCTTCTTTAACTGATTCCTTTGACATTATTAATATATTTCCACCAAAGGTAATCCCTTCCATTCAATTTTATAATGGTCATTATATTTTCCATATTCCCCAAGTATTTTTTCACTCAAATTTTTTCTTCAATATAAATATCCATGCTTATGATTGCTCACATTTCTTAATATCACCGATAGAAAACGTTGACTTTTCTTTCTTGAAATATTTGGGTTAGGAACTCCTAGAATTTATCTTCCTTATTTTCTTATGGTAATCCAATCTAGTCTCATTTTTGGAAAACCTTTTTGAAGTGGTTGTCATTGCACTATATGAGTATAATAAAAAGTCATTACTATATGTGTTCCTCTTCACACCCCTCTTCCTTTTCTTCGAGGAAATTTTCCATCTATTACTATTTTCTATCCCATCCTTCCATAGTAAATATTAACAACTAATACATATCTAATTGAAATTAAACTATCAAATTGATCACTATAGAATGTTTCCCTTCGTGAAGTATTACTGATATTTGCGGTCTAAGCTAAAACTTGTCCAACTGAGCGGACTATATTATCCTCAAAGTCAAAATTTTCTAACACCATGTTTGAAAAAAATGCTATGTGGGCTAGTCAATTAAAATAAAAACCCCTTCAAATAATGTAGATAAGGGACATTTTGATTATTAATTCCTCTCTCTAACCAATGTAAGTTGGATATCTTTCACCTTGAGTTTTTGCATTATCCATTTGTAATTTTGAGCATAATGCATATTTTCTTACAATCCAAAAAGTTGATAGGATAAATTAATGTTGTCTTTTTTTTGAGACATGCATCTATTATATTTGACCATATAGTGACCTCCAATTTGAAATAGCCTAATTTTTCAACTATTATAAATAGACATATATACTATTTTCTAATAACATTCCATGCAACACATCTATATATTGTGACACATTTTTAAGTTACAAATACCAACTTATATTATTATCTATAATGCTATAATTTGAGTTGTAATTGTGGCCATAAACATCCAAAAGAGGAAGCACTAGCCAATTTGATACATAAGCATTGAATTGTGTTCCTTCCCTCATTTGTCCAATACTTAAGTTCCTCATTTCTAGATATACAACCGTTAAAAAGTGAAATGGGTGTTGTGCTCAATGTTCTTAGTTTTATTATCAATAAAATTATATTGGGAATTGATGCTTAGACATCTCATTAGTATCGAGAACTAGAGGAAAGAACCTCTAGGTTATTCCACCCTAGTATACAAGAATGGTACCACCTTAAAGGCAAACAACATCTCTAGAAAATATATAGTGATTATCATACAAAATTTATTTCCAAAAATATTCTCTCCCTAGTAATATTGCCTATTTGAGTATTTATTTGAAGTACTTTCGATGAAAGTTGGTACTAATACATATAAAACTAGTATAAAATACTGGAGAAAAGGTTCTAAGTTGATGAATGAACGGTTTATTTGGATAAGGAGGATAAGTTGTATCACTTGAGTCCTGAATCAATCATCTTGGTATGCCTTTAGAGTTAGAATGATAATAATATTTCTAGCTACTCTAAATCAAAGTTACTTCCTATTGCCTTTGTGCATGTTTTCCTTTAGTAGAATATTTTATATAGATTAGGTAATTCGGATGCATATTAATAAGTTCAAACCGAATTCAAGATTATGGTAAATAAAATTAACAAGTTCGTTATAATTGTAACGTGACTCTATATGTTGCTCCATCTAAAGCATCATAGCCTTAAGATTTTTTTTACTAATACATTATTCACTAGATTAGGAAGATGAGTTGGGATAATTACAATTATTGAGTGGATATTTTCCACCACTTTCGTTAACCACTTGTGTAGGTTGATGCAATGTGTATCACTATTTCAAGATGAAATTAATTCCTATGCAAGGATCTTTATAGACACATTCATGGGATGATTCTTATTCCCTCTTAATCAAATGGAGTAGTAAAGTGCAAGCTATGGTTTCAAAACCAGTAGCCAATGTAGTCCTAACTTTGAAGGACACACAACTACTAAAAATTGCATATGTAAAAATGCCAAAGAATTCTTGGAATTCTACTCTTAATACATACGAACTCCATGTACTATCTTGGCAAGGAGACCAGGGGTATATAAAATTTAGATGTATTATATTATCAAAGTGTAAATTTATAATGGACTTATGAATGTTTTTTACTTGAAACTAATATATATGCATATGTTAATACACAATATCTTTTACTAATGAATTTCATGCATGTGTGATTTTTACCTAAGCCTCAAATATTAGAGTAAAATCGATTACAAATCCAAGATTTGCTTTCAAGTCACTTTTGGGGAGGAAGGTGCATTGTAACAACATCCAATTGTGCATATTGAAATATTGAGTTTAAGTTGTAACTATCACATTGAATATATTCCACATAGATAACCTACATAAATAATGGAGGGTTTTCACATTTCACAGTTTACCTAGTGCAATTATAGAATATTAAGCTAGATTTGAAACAATAGACTTTTTTGTAAATTTAAACACTTGAAATTCATTAATAAAAATAAAAAAAAAAATTGCATAGCTACGAGTCTCATATTCAAAAAGTACCTAGCATTCCAGACAATAAAAAATAGGGAGACTGAGCAGTAAAGCAACTCTTCAATATGGAAAGATAAAAAAAAAATTTGAGATCCATCTCATAAAAGATCAAGAAGATAACAGACTAAATCAGACTAGAACAAAAACCATTTCCAAAGTGACATAAACTCTTGATTTATCCACATACTAGGCTCCACAAAGGAATGAAACAACAATGCACAAGTAGCCGCATGTGTGTTCAAAATCGTAAGAGAGAACACATAGGAATAACTTCTCATAGAAAACATAAGTAAAAGCCTTACCTACTATTAGCACCATAATTGAATCGTCGTCAACATGTTTAGATACTCGTCTATGGAAATAAAGATACCAATACCAATACCTAATTTGACAAGGAAAATTACAAGAATGACATGAGTGAACTTTCCAAATGATGGGTGTCAAAACTACCCGCATTGCATCACCATCTATGAAGCCATAAACATACATGATGATGAAAATTATTTTCATCTCAATCCTACAAAAGGGCTTGAGAGACCTTAGGACCATCTCGCATCCACCAGAGCCATAATTGAAAAAAAATGAAAAACATTTAATAAACCATAAATTTATATAAATCCAAGCCAAATTTCCCAATGACAATGCAATCCCAAAATACACACAAGTAGCCTTCACATTAAGATCTGAAACAAGTTGATGCTTCCATGACAAAACCATACCTTGAGAAGGATTAGAAAAATAGAAGCAAATAGGATGATACCATCCTATGCTTGCCTTTATCAGAGTAGGTTATAACTAAATATTGACCACTATCAACTGATAGATTTGTAGGATCACCAAGCGGATCAGTGAGCTCACTTGAATATGACACCAGAAATATTTCTACCATGGCCAATTGAGAATCCATGTTATCTAAACAAAACCTTTGATTCCTAAGCATATGTTTCATATATTTAAGTGAATCAAACACACTATAGTTATCAACTTTCTTATCCTTAAATATTAATCATAGAAAGGTATCCATCTATTGGTGAAGGGCTAAGGAATTCAAGAGATGAAGCCTTCTATTCCAGAATATACTAGGATCAGGAATGCTTGATGAAAATATACCTTTAGATTTGCTGAAATTTCCTTCAATTCAGAGTCATTTCCATTTAGGAAAGGTGCTTAGCCAAAACAATGAATTCAAATTTAAATTATAGCCCCTTGAGTCAAAACTAATTACAACTTAGCCCTTGCAGCCAAGAACTAGAACCTAGCACTAGACACTATGTGTGTATGTGCTAAGTGACGAAAGGGAAAACAAGGTTAAACAAAGGGAGAATTAAATTAACAGACTGATGTGTCCCAATCCTTTAAATCCTAGCTCATATCCTAGGTAGTATTCTTCATATCATGGGGTTAGGCAGCTACCGGGTGGGCTCCACCCGCTCTGTTCCAACCCAGTGTTAAACTTTGGTGCAACATGTTGCAACCATCAGGTTTTCCAACCTTATTATAACAAAAGCCTTCAATGCTATCCCATTGAGTGTTACCATTAGGATGATGTGTCCCATCCCCTCTCTACCCAGTCGCATATACTTGGGTTCTAGTAATTCTCGTCAAGGTATAATCTTTCGAGATGACGTGTCCCAGTCCCTTCCTTCTCGATCACGTAGACTTGGGATTTCAGATGCTTCCTCCAATGTATGACTTCCAGGCACTCCCCACTCACCATGTATCCTCGACGCTTAGTCAGCCTGACACTCCTCTTCCACTCTTGTCTATTGACTATCACCTACCGACGCTCAAGTGGACAAGCTATGAGCCTTCTAATTTTCTAACTATTGGGTTGGATCTCCATTAAGCAATGCTGATAATTAATTATTCTAGTTTTCGTAATCGAAAATTTATTTCAACACTGAAATCAACTAAATGTGAGTATTTTATAGGGCTAATATCTTCTTTTTTGGTTCACTTCTTCCCACTAATGCCTCTAAGAAAAACACCTTCCCTCCTTCTCCATGTTGTGGCATTCTCAAAATGATTTAGTATTTATATACTTGGAAATAATTTTAAAACAAACACAGGGTTCTCAATGTAACTATGAAAAAAGAACAAGATAGCAGAAGGCAAAAAATATAGATTCTCGAAGGCAAGATTAGCTTCACACTTTGCATATCACACCCCTAACTTCTTTACTCTTGCAGGAAACCCTTTTTATTAATAATGTGGCCATAAATACATTTTGTTAAAGATCCAAAGTAATAGGATATTGACTTAACAAATTAGCAAATAAATTATTGTCTACCTATGAAACTTTTACAAATAAAATTAGCTTCCAACCAATAGATAATTGTTAGCTACATTTGGCTTAATATCCATTTATTACAACCATACGCTCCATACTAACTCAAACTAACTAGATTTCCTCTAGAATTACATAAAAAATAAATTAATTAAAATAAGTGGAAGATGCTCCTGCATCATACACCCAAACTTAAAAACTTTTATGCAATCCTCTCCACAAGGTACCTTCTTTTGTTTATCAATAGTAATTCAATATATGCCCAAGGTCTCCATTTCAGTGCTCTCCCCATTTATGTAGTTTCGTGATCCACTAGTACCAAATTGCCTTGGTTGGTTGGAATCGCCATGTAACAACCCTGGTGAAAAATCCATGTAATAAAATTTAATAAAGGAAAATTAATAAGCATGATTATGGGATAATTATTCCAAGATGAATGTTGTGAAAAAAAATCCTGGTGTAGGTGTTCATTTGGTTTATTATGGCTAAGGAAATTGGAAAAAGAAAAGGAAAAGGCTTTGGAAAGGTAAGATGCATTAATTGGAATTTTATTTATGAAAATAATGGAAATTAGGAGAAAAGGAAGGTGAAATGTCACAGATTGCATGTGAGTTGGAAAATGAAGGAAAATAATAGAGAATTGAAAAAAATAGAGGCCTCATTAATAAAAAGGTTTCTAAGGACCAGTTGGTACCTTTTGTCAGTTCAATTTTAGAGCTCTCTCTCTATTCTCTCTCTCAGACACTCTTGGACACTTAGAGTTTTCTTGGTGAATTTCAACATTGGATCAAGAAAAGAAAATAATCCAAAGATGAAGCAAATACCAAGCAAGGAAGAGCAGAATCAAGAATACAACAGGATTATTTGTATCTATCGAGTTGCATGTATAATTTCATTGCTAGTTTTTTCATGCATGGTTATGCATGTGTGTTCTTGGTTCTCTTTTTGGCATTGGCATGGGTTTTTCCAGGTTTGACAGCGTTTTTCATCCTAGCCTTTCCATTTCTATATATCCATGGTGTGATGGGGTTCTCATTTTTTGGTTGAGTTGGATTACCGGATGGATTCAAAACTAAGTGAGGTGGTCTCTTAAATAAAGAAAACATGGCCTAGTGATCCTTGAACCAAACTCTGGATTGTGGTAAATCCTTGGCCTAGTGACCCATGAACCAGACTGTGGTTTGTGGTAAATCATGATTTTGTGTTACCTTTTTGGGAATATGAATCCTCGCCCGATGAATGACGGGATATATGGTAAATCATAGACGTGGGTGCCCTCAATTAGGCCTAGGAATCCTTCGCTGGTGATTGGCATGATATACGGTAAATCCTAGAGGGTGGAGTATCGATTAGGTCTAGAAATATAGACTAATGAATAGTGGGATTTAAGGTGAAGCCTATATACTAGGAGACAAGAAACTTCATCATGCTATAGGTGGAGAAATTCGATGGAATATATGTTTTTTTAGGGCCTAGTGATTAGATGGGGATTGTAGTAAATCCTCGTTCTATTGATGAGGGTGAGGTGGTTTAGCCTTAGGAATCCCTCATTGATTTTGGTTATGAGTCCCATATTCATGCTTAGAATATGACACTAGGGTGATTGATTAAAAGAAATATTTAGTTCAACCAATCTATGGTTGGGTGGTACATGGAAGTCCTGAAACTAGTTGACTTTGCATTCATTAATAATAGTTTCTTTCCTTGGTATCTATGTGCATGTATTTTTTCATATTTGGCATTTATGGTTGTTGCATCCTTGTTATTTTTATTGTTTATATGTTGGTTATGACTATGTTTTATGACAGTGATGATGTATGCCTCTCATCATGTTTTAATTTGTAAATGAATGAACATTTAATATTTGACCTAATAGATGATAATTCATCTAATATTATAAGGAATAAATGCTTCTTAGTGATTCTTAGATAAGAATGAGACCCCTATTCTTGGATATGTTGTTATGACCTATAGAATGCATATTTGAAGAAATGTATGTCATGTATAGTAGGGGTCCAGTCAATTCATTGATCAATTTTTTGCATTAGTACCTTTGTCTAAATTTTATTTATCATTCCTGAAGTTTTCATGAAGTTTGGGGTAGTGGCCCAAGTCCTGACCATGAAAACATGAAACAAAATATGTGGTCACTGGCACAAAACTAGTTGAAAAATTCCACAGTTGTTGGCTTTCCCTTGTTGTGGGAGCGACTCGAGGCCTAAATTCACATGCATGGCTTTTCAAGGGAGAGAATAGGGTGTTATATCAGTGAAATTTTAAGCTTTCTTAGGGGCTGGTCACTTGGAAAGGTTGGTTGGATCCTGGAGGTTTTGTAGCATGTGTGTAATGCCAGTTTGGTTTTGTTTTGTTGGTTCCACTTCCTTAACTATACATGGGGAGTAAAAAAATATCATAGTACCCTCTCATCACATGTTTACCCCAATGGATCGGGTATATTGGGTAAATGTGGTAGGAGGGTGTTACAGAGTGGTATTAGAGCCAAGTTCACCCCTTGGACTAGATGGGCAGCATGTTGGTCATGCATTCATATTGGTTACATATGTGTTCCTTATACTTATGGTCTATGTTCTTGTTTCATATGCATGGTGGTGGTCATTTTTGTAGTGTTGTCGCCAGGTGAAACTTGCTGGTGTTGTTGTGGAATGTGTTGTTATGATTGTATGATTGGTTATGCATTTTTTATGCATGTTTGTGTTACATGTTGTTAAGCATACATTGATATGGTTGTAGTTTTCATGCATGAGGTCATGATGTGTGTTGGATATGGTCATGCATTGATGACTGGACTATGGTTAGGATGATATCTATAGGATGTTATGATTATGTTTATACATGTATTGCACTAATGTGGTTGATATTTTAGATGAGATATCCTCCATGAACTATACTAAGGTATGGTGATTGTGTTTATATTTTGGTTTAGCTGACATGGTATACTTGCAGGAAATATATGAAGAATATAGCAAGATGGTAGGCTATATATCACAATATTATCCTTATTTGTTAGATGAGAAAAGTGGTGGTGGGAACTCTTCTGACATAGCTGACACATTGCTAATTTCGAAGGTAGAAATAAGAAGTTGTAAGGTAGAAAATGAAAAAATCATGAAGGAACATGAGAAACTAGCATAATTCAATGCTCTAATTCTTTGAAGTTTGGCATAATTGCAGAGAAAGGTACCACTTTGGATCATCCATGGGTAGGAGAATAGGACTAATGAGGAATATGGTAGTAGGTCTCATGGTGGTCACAGGTCTTGTTATTGCCTAAATCTACCTCAGGCTGAAGGAAGGCAGAGTTCAGGGTAACATCATACCACGCTCAGTCTGGTAGCTAGCCCTACCAGAACATGAGAGGGCTCTCTCCGGGTCAATCTAAATGATAATTAATCAATAGGGCTTGAGATGAATGAAATAAAAGCTAATTTTAGGCTTGGTATATAAGTAGGAGGGTCTGATTGAAAATTGTGGGTTGAAAATAGCAAGAGAAGGGACTATTGGGCTATGAATTTGGGGCTAGTTTCTGCCGACAAAATTGGGGCAAAGTAAGTGCAATGTACAGCCAAATTAAAGATGTAATAAGAGAAGAAAATAGGGAAAATATCGCTGCCCTGTAGGCATCAATCAGGGGATGGATCTACAGTGACAACTTTAGAATAAAGAGAAGCACCGGGTTACTCAATAGAGCATCTAACAGAGGATGGATTTTGAAAAGATAACCACTACATCAAACAACATAATCATTGTGAGAGGAGCATCGTGCGTGGATGGATTCCTAACACTTCCCTTTGAGAATTATGTAAAAAAATTAGCAGAAAAAACAAAGCACGGAAATGAATTTACAGTAAAAACATGCTGCACATTAAACACTGTGATGAATCCCAAATTTAAAGAGCAGAAAAAAGCTTTATTAAAATAATATTCGAGGAAAACTTTACACAATCCGATAGCAGCCTCCCTTTGCTGCAAAAATCCAACCCCTACACTATGAAATTCATAAAATTATATACATTTTCTCATCCTTTTACTAAGGGAATTGAGCTCAACCATTTTCTTAAAAATAGAATCAGTTACATTAAACTTGGGCCGAATTTCTGAAAATAGGTGTTGAATATGAACTCGTAGCTCCTAAACCATAGCACTTGTTACAAAAATGAAAGAGGTTTTTGTAGATAAGGTCATTTTGGAGAAAAAATGCTCTCAAATTGGGGAAATTCGTTTCCAGTTGCTCGCAATCTGTTCCAAAAAATCATCTCTAAAACAGAAAATCATTAAAAATTTAAATATGTGAAAATGAGCTGTAAAGATCTAGTCACATATCCCAATTCGTGACACCTTTGAATAAACGGAAAGAGGTTTTTTTTTATATGGCTTGTGGCTAACAAAAAACTCCTTGGGTTTTTCAAAATTACTTTCCATCTGTTGTAAAATGGCCTCGCACTAAAATGACTAAAACAATAAAAAATATGAAAAATTTTCTTTGTTTTAATGTAGGCTCCAAATATCACTATATATATCCCACATAGTAGCACCTGTGCATAAACTGAAGGAGGTTTGTGTTATTTGATATGTTATGAACAAAAACCTCTTTCACTTTTGAAAAATTCCTTACCATTATTTCAAAAACGGATTTTGTACTAAACTTGTCATTGTGTGCAGCAATTGACCTCATAACCAAGAATCACTCATTCATTTCGATCATATCTTCTAATCCGGGAGCCGGTTATGGGAGTGTGATATACCGTTGGAAAGTTTTTTCTAAGCTTATTCTTATCGGCACACTTTTGACATGTTTTGTGCTAAACATAATGTGCAAAAAATCTAACAAAACCAAACATAGTAAGAGCTCATGCTGATCCCTGGTGACAGGCTGCGAAGACTGGAACTAACATCGGCTCCAATGGGGATGGTAGCTCCTTGGAGGTGCCAAGAACTACAGATATCTGGGAAAGTAGGAAGTGCCTTCATCCATTGGGCTATGGATGGTCAAACAACTACAAATCCAAAACAACTTATACCAATCCAAAAAAATATACATACTGCAACCTGTACATAAACAAATATCGGAAACTAAAATGTTGCCTTTGGTAGCTTATTTATTTACAAATATACCCTACTTTGCTGCAAAACCAATAGATCAAGTAACGTTGTAATGCCAGAGCAACCAATCAAGTAATTGTGACAAGGATGCTTCTTGAAAGTGCTTCAACCAAGACACAAATGTAAATGCTGACAGCCATAGATGCACATAATGAATCTGGTTATGTAAAAGATAATTTGATCTATCATTCAAACTGAAACAAATTTCCATGTACGTTGCAATAGGATCGCAAAAACCAGACTCTGTTTGCTGCCCCAACTCCACAATACATGCTTCTAGCTGCAAACTGTCAATGCAAACATCCATGAGCAGCTCTATTGTTTCTTGTTTTAAAGGAGGGAGAGTTTCCAAAAACGTTTTAGGATCTCGAAATTCATATGATTGGATCTGATCATTTAAATACTAAATCTCCTTCTCAAAATTTTCAACAAATAACTCAAAGAAACCAATTTTAGCTTCAGAAGGAAACTTCAGAGATCTCAAACATTGAAGCACGACAATGAAAAATACTTCATCAATTTCAATATCCACTAGCTGATCTCTAACTTCTTTTAAAGCTTCACAAAGAGCAGGGTCTGCCACATACCCTACCATTTTATTTTAGTGCATGAATGGATCAGTGAGCACTGGAATCTCTGGATTGAGTTGGATTTGCCAGGTGAATGTTTCAGCCTTCATATGTCTGATCGTTTTCCACCATCAACAATCAGATCTGAGCTTGATACATGTACTGGGGAAATTTACAAGTCAAGTGTCACGCTTACAAGCTAGACCGGAGATTGACTGAAGCAACGTTTATCTACTTTCACTAATGCAAAGAAAGAGCGTTTCAAAGGCTACCTGGCATAACTTCAGGCCTGCCCGTAGTTTAGAGGGGCAAAAAATTTCTTCCCCAAGATGGTCGCCAATATGTTGTTGCCTAAATCTACCTCAGCTATAGCAAGTAGTTCAACATCCTACCTCACACTAAGTCCGTAGCTAGCCCTACTGCAACAGAGAGGATCTCTCTCGGTCAATCTCGATAAAAAATCAATAGGGCTTGAGATGATGAAATAAAAGCACTAGGCTAGAAGATATGTAGGAGGGTTTAATGAAAATTGTAGTCGAAACAGCAAGAGAAGGGACTATTGGGCTATGAATTTGGGGCTAGTTTCTGCCGACAAACTTGGGGCAAAGTAAGCGCAATGTACAACCAAATTAAAGATGTAATGAGAGAAGAAAATAGGGAAAATACCACTGCCCTGTAGGCATCAATTAGGAGATGGATCTACAGTGACAACTTTAGAAGAAAGAGAAGCACCGGGCTACTCAACAGAGCATCTAACAAAGGATGGATTTTGAAAAGATAACCACTACATCAAACAACATAATCATTATGAGAGGAGCATCGTGCATAGATGGATTCCTAACACTTCCCTTAAAGAATGTTGTAAACAAATTAGCAGAAAAAAGAAAGCATGGAAATGAATTTACAAGGAAAACATGCTACACATTAAACACCGTGATGAATCCCAAATTTAAAGAGTAGAAAAAAAACTTTATTAAAACAATATTCAAAGGAAACTTTACAATTCCAATAGCAGCCTCACTCTGCTGCAAAAATCCAACCTCTACACTATGAAATTCATAAAATATATACATTTTCTCATCCTTGTACTAAGGGAATTGAGCTCAACCATTTTTTCAAAATAGAATCTGTTACATTAAACTTGGGCCGAATTTCTGAAAATAGGTGTTGAAGATGAACTCGTATCTCCTAAACCATAGCACCTGTTACAAAACTGAAAGATTTTTTTGTAGATAAGCTCATTTTGGAGAAAAACCTCTCTCAAAGTTGGGAAATTCGTTTCCAATTGCTCGAAATTTGTTCCACAAAATCATCTCTAAAATAGAAAATCATTAAAAATTTAAATCTGTGAAAATGAGCTGTAAATATCTAGTCACATATCCCAATTCGTGACACCTTTGAATAAACTGAAAGAGGTTTTTACTGTATGGTTCATGGGTAACAAAAACCTCCTTGTGTTTTGAAAAATTACTTTCCATCTGTTGTAAAATGGCTCCGCACTAAAATGACTAAAACAGTAAAAAATATGAAAAATTTGCTTTGTTTTAATGTAGGCTCCAAATATCACTGTATATCTCCCACATAGTAGCACCTGTGTATAAACTGAAGGAGGTTTTTGTTATTTGCTATGTGATGAACAAAAACCTCTCTCACTTTTGAAAAATTCCTTACCATTATTTCACAAACTGATTTTTTACTAAACTTGTCATTGTGTGCAGCAACTGACCTCAAAACATGCATAACCCAGAATCACTCATTCATTTCGATCATATCTTCTAATCCGGGAGCCGGTTATAGGAGTGTGATATACCGTTGGAAAGATTTTTCTGAGCTTCTTCTGATGGACACATTTGTGACATGTTTTGTGTTGAACATCATGTGCAAAAAATCTGACAAAACCAGACATAGTAAGAGCTCATGTTGATCCTCTGAAGGACAGTCATGAGACCTGAACTAATAAAGTTCCATAGGGGATGGAAGGAAGGGGTTACATATGGGAGGATCTTTGATACTCTAGATAGGAGAGGTGATGGATACAAGTACTATTCTAGTTCTATTTCTGACAGACACTATGATCATCATCGGTATCATCCTTACAGGAGGAGTAACAGGGGATATTTTTCGGATGAGTTCAAGAAAGCTAAGCCACCTACCTTTTATGGATATTTGAAGAAGTTGAAGGATGAAAAGGCTTGGTTACTTGGGATGAATAAGTTATTTGAGTTTCATGAGTAAACAGAGAATATGATGGCCATAATAACTATCTTTAACCTCAAATTGAAAGCATACATCTGGTGAGAAGATGTAAAACGGGTCAGAGACATCATGAAAAAAATACTTGAGTTGGCAAGAATTCAAGAGACTCTTTAGGAAGAAATAATTGTCAGAAAGGTACTACGACAAAAAAACCAATAAATTATATGAGCTAAATATGGGATCAATGACATATGAGGAGTATACGGCCAAGCTCTTGGAGTTATTTAGGTATGTACGATATATTAAGGATGAAAAGGCTAAAGTTCAGAGATTTGTTAGTGGATTTCCATTAGCTTTTAGAGATCGGTTTGAGTATGATGAGCCTTGGTCACTTGAGGAAGTTATTGGGAAATTGAAGCATTTTTATGAGTATTCAAATCATGATATAAAGGTAAAGGTAATGGTAAATTTGATCTGAAAAGAACAAGGCCTCAAAATGTAGAAGAGAAAGAGAATGTTTCACCATACAAGAAGTTCAACGTAGCTACACAGGAACATGGGTCAAAACATCAGAATAGAGGTGATCGTATAGGGAAGTTGGAGTGTTGGAAATGTGGTAAGGAAAATCTTAAGATATATTTTCCACAGAATCAGGGTAGTAGGCCTCAGATCTATAGTTCATAGGAGGTGCGAACTGTTGGGGATGTTGGGAAAATAATTCCTCGTATATATGGAGTGCTTGATAACATGCAAGTAAATCACCAAGAATCTATCATTGACATGGAAGGTAAGCTTTATGATCAATTTGCTTCTATTTTGATTGACCCTGGATCTAATTATTGTTATGCTAACTCTGACTTGGTGGATAAGTGTGGTTTGAATAAATATGTGCATGCAAAATCTTGGTCAGTGTAGTCGGCTACATGTACAAAGAAGATAGTTCACCATTGGGTAAGTGCTTATTCTTTTGAACTAAATGGGATTTCTACATCAACACACTTGATTGTATTTTCATTGGGATCATATAGTATGTTTTAGGTATGGATTGGTTGTATCTTCATAGGACCAAAGTGGATTTTTAAGACAAATCCTTTGGGTGCTTGGAAGCGAATTTAGAATAGAGAGTCTTACAGGGTAAGAAGAAGTAAACATTAGTCAGAGTGGTGACATCTATGCATGAAAAACTCAGTCACAAAAAAGGATGTGTGTTATTTGCGACGCACATTTCTAGTGATAATGGTAAGGAGGATGATGATGCAGAAAAAATGAGTAGGCATCTGGTTTTACAGCAATATGAGGATGTGCTTCCAACAGATATTTTAGAGTTTCTGCTTCACTAGGAAGTGGAATTTTCTATTGAGTTGGTACCAGAGGCAACAGTAGCATCAAAGGCATCGTACAAAATGAGCACTCGAGAGTTAGTAGAGCTTAATTTGTAGTTGAAGTAAATGCTTGGAAATGGATACATTAGGCCAAGTGTATCAACATGGGGGGCAATGGTGTTGTTTATGAAGAAGAAGAATGGTACTCTCAGGTTATGCATTGACTACATGCAGTTGAACAAGGTAACCATCAATAATAGGTATTTGTTGCCAAGTATTGATGACTTATTTGACTAGTTGAAGGGATAAGAAGTGTTCTCTAAGATCGAATGGAGATCCAGATATCATCAGGTACACGTTAAGGAAGAGAACATATATAAGACAATTTTCTGGACCAGGTATGGGAATTATGAGCTTTTTTTTATTTCCATTTTGTTTGACTAACGCTTCAACTAATTTTATGTGCTTAAGGAATACTGTGTTGTGTCCTTATCTGGACAAGTGTGTTATTATATTCATTGATGACATATTGATATATTTTGAGAATGAGGAAGAACATTCCCAACATTTAGCAACAGTATTCAGATTTTTATGAGAATCAATTGTATTCCAAGCTTAGCAAATGCAGTTTCTTTTAGACTAGGGTACATTACTTGGGGCATGTGGTCTCCAAGGAAGGTATACGAGTGGATCCAGAGAAGAAAAGGGTTATCATGGAGTGTGAAGCTCTTATAAATGTAGAAGAGGAAAGGTCATTCATGGTAGCAGTAGGTTTTAATAGGAGCTTCATCAAGAAATTATCTTGGATTTCATATCCTATTACATCACTGTAGAGGCAAGGTAGGAAATTGAATGGACATAGAAATGTGTAACAAGTTTTGAACAGTTAAAGAAGTTGTTGATAAATGCTTGAGACTTAAATGTTATAGATATGGACAAAGAATTTTTGGTATGTACCAATTCTTCCACGAGAGGAATTAGTGGATTCCTTATGAAGGAAGGACAGGTAGTGTGATATGAGTCACGAAAACTGAATGAGCACGAGAAGAATTATCCGACACATAATCTTGAGTTAGCAGTAATCATCCATGCGTTGAGGATGTGGAGGCACTATATTTTTTGCAAGAGGTTTGTATTGATGAGTGATCATAGTCGGTTGAGATACTTCTTTGACCAAGTGAATATGAATGCTAGGAAATCTTGGTGGTTGGCCATGATCAATGAATTTGACTTTCAGATCAGGTACATCAAGGGTAAAGAGACCAAATTTTCAAATTATCTTAGCAAGAGAGTACAGGTGAATCATATAGCAGCTATGATTTCTTATGGGATAAATTTATAGGATCGAATGTTATAGGAAGGAAAAAAGGATAACACGTAGATGGAGCTTAGGCATAGGTTACAACGAAGTACATGTAGAGGTATAGGTAAAGGTACAAGTGCAGGTACAGGTGGAAAATATGAAGACTGTCGTCTCACAGTAGATGGCTTGATCATATTTAGGGACAATATATGTGTGTCAAACAGTAGTGAGCTCAAGAAGATTATATTGAGATATTTTCACACGAAATTGTATTCAAGTCACCCATGATATCAAAAGAAATTGAAATCAGTGAAGAAGTTTTATTATTGGTCGAATATGAAAAATGACACGGAAGAATTTGTGGCTATATTCTTCAAATATTAGCACATGTAGGCAAAATGTAAGCATCCTGATGGCTTACTACAGCCGATTCCAATTCCATGGACTTCATCACAGGGTTCTTGAGGACATCTAAACAACATGATTCCATCATGTTTGTAGTAGATAGTAGACAAAGGTAGTGCACTTCATTCCATTGAAGTCTATGTATTCAGCTAGTGATGTGGCACATGTATTCATTAGAGATGTGGTTAGATTGCATGGTGTTCCAAAGAAATTTGTGGTAGACATGGATGCTAAGTTCACTTACAGGTTTTGGAAGGAGTTGTTTCTAGGATGGGGTACAGAATTAGCCTTCAGCACAACTTATCATCCGCAGACATAAGAACAACTAGAGAGGGAAAACAAGATATTGGAGGACATGTTGAGTATGTATGTGATGCAACAGCTATTAGAGAGAAATTTTCCACTCTCTCTATACTCCCTGTTCCTGAATGCTGGAGGAACTTAAATAGTGACCGCTGTGTCTATTTTCGAACATGAAAATGTGTCATTAAATCCCTTACATTACATTGAAAAAAATCTATGTTAATCATTCCTGGAGTCGCTCCATAAAAACATGTTAATTTGGAGCAGTGTGCCCTTTACTTGTCTCACTCGCGCTAATGTCTCATATTAAGACTGGAGCAGTGCCGATCGGTGCTTGAATGGAGATGATACCTGCACCGATCCACTTCTGGAAGATTTTTAAAAATGGAAATGAAGCTTTGCATATCGAAGCTTCATTGGTGGAGAGTTGGTTTTCTTCTCATGGGAATAGGGCCGAGCTTATCCTTTTGGGCTTCTTGTTCCTACAAAAGAGGTACCAATCAAGGAGATAAACCATTTCCCCACCTTAAGTGGATCCATGTTTCCTCTCACTTCACTATAAAATGGACATCCTCCCATACTTATGCTAGTTAGAACAAAGATATAAGAACAACAGAGAGAATTTTTGTTATAGGTATTGAAGGAGAGTTGATACCTTTGGCCTTTTCATACCAAGTTGAAACGAGCACTTTGGAGACGTGCCTATATCCAAACCCATTGAAGGAGAGTTGCGACATCAAGGCGCAGGTTGTGACTCCCCCTCTTATATTAATATGATACAACTAATTATTACTTTCCACTCTTGTCTATGATGTATGATTTAATTTATAGTATTCCTTGATCAACTAGATAGATTGCTTATGTGAAATACATGTTGTCCTTTCATGTTTTGTGTTGTTTGATCCCTTGTGCGGGTAACTAAGATTTGGTGACAACAAGGATTGAACTAAGAAGAGAAAAGGATCAAAGGAATCGAACAAGGAGCGACATCTGTGTCCATTTACAATCTAGGAAAGTAGGTATTAGATTGTTCCCTATTGTTACTAGACCCATCCTAGGGCTAGAGGGATCATCTCTATCTGTAGCCAAGATTTTCCAGCATTAAAAATTGGCAACCATACTGGGGAGTATTTCTTTCAGTCTCCTGTTTTCGCTTTGATTTTTTCATTTTGTCATCGATCTTTTGTTGAGTGTCCATCTCTTTTTATTTGTGGCTTCTATAAATGCTTACATACATTTGTCTCTCTATCGAAGTGATCAGCATGGTTCCATTTCAGTAAATCCTTTCATTTTTGTCTTTCTCCTCGATCGAAATTTTTATATCTCTTACAATCGCGTTGATCAGTGCTGAATGCATTTACACAGTCATGCTTTTCCTCTTCCAGTGCAGGTTGCAGCCTCATGGCCACGTCGATTTTGGTGTATATTTTTTTAGAGTTTCTTCCTATTTGTCTGCCAATGTGTCTTATCCCTCTGAGTTTTATTTTCTGCTTGAATAACTCATGTTATTCTCTGTTCAACAACACTTTTGACTCGATTTCTCCATATTTGGTATTTCTCTTTCAAAGTAAGTGCATCTTTATTCTCCTATGGTTTCTAGGTGTTTCCGAGCCATCTCAATGGTTGCATGCTTTGTTGATTTCCAAACTTGTTCTTGAGTCAAATCTTGTCGTATATTTCAGGTTTTTTTATTGATTAAGTTTGTTTTTTTCAGTTGATTCTCATGATTAGAACTTTCAAGTGTTGACCTTGTATGCATTTGAGTATCTTTTTTCCAACAAGCATAGATCACAATTTCTTTCTTTCGACTGAAGCTTTTTCTTTGAGTGTTATTCACTGTTAAAATGAAGAGTGTCTTGTTTTGAGGAAATGAGTTTGGATCTCTCTTTGATTTTCAGATATTTGTCTCTAGTATCATTTTGAGAGATTTCATTAGTACTCAAAGAAAGTGATTAATTTTGATTTGCATTCTAAATTTTGCATTATTCTTATAAGAAAAAATAAAAATAAAAAAAATTGTGTTTTCGTTTTTGCTTTAAAAATGAAAAGTTTCATTTCAATTCGCTTCTAGTGCATTTAGTGAAAGGAAATAAAGTGAAAATATTTTCGTTTCGCTTTAGGATTATCCACTTGAAGAAGAAGTGAAATGTCATTCCATGCATTTGTTTTCTTTCTGAGTTGATTGTATGAATTTCTTCTCCCCAATTAACATAGTTTTCATCGAAACTAATGATTGCTTCTCTCATATAACTGCATCCTAGGGATTCAAGTGACATCTGTAGGATTTTGAAACCGAGCAATAATTCAAGATAAACTTTAAATTTATTCAAACAACCTAAGGATAATTTGAACCTAACAAATCACATTTAAAGGTCTAGGCTAGAGACGTGTTCCGAAGTCGTAAAACATAGGATTTGTCACTAACAGTCTGCATTACAGCCCAGGGGCCATATCCCGTCCCACGTATGGAAGTGTATTGACGTATGATAATTATATTTGGGACGCTCTCACTGAACGGTTACATATAAAAAAACACTACTATGGACTTGGAATTCCACATACCGTCAAGTATATTTTTGGGGACACCATTAGGCTACAAACCTGCCATAGGTAACTGAGTCGTCTACCTTGTAGACGTGATACACCGAAATTTTTTTTTGGGGAGATTGGCTTCCTTACATTAAGTCCTTGGTAATTTCTCTTTCATTTGATCACCAACGTGTATATTACAGTTCACAGATACCTCGTAATCCTTTATTCCTAGTTCACCACTTTTTATTTATTTTGTTTTTAAGTTCTAAAACTAATTTCCCACAATCACATGGCTTACTTGTTAAAATATTTCTGAGCCACATCATGAGTAAATCCTTATGTATATTATTTAAAGCCTTGAATTAATCACATTTTTCTCTCTTTTTCTTTTTGAGATAATATCATCGTGGCTGAACCATCCAGTTCATCTTCCTCTTCATCATTCTCTTATGAAGGGACATCATCACCAGTATTTTCTAATTCCTTTTCTTCAAATGGAACTCAAATTAATGAGTTTTCCCACATTCCGAGTATCCAACCTCTTGATACTTTCTCTCCTCCTACTGAGCCTGCAGGCTACATTTCATTTCCTCTGAATCCATTATTTGACTTCCTTGAGATCTCCCCTAAACGACCCTATAGCTTGTTTCATACACCTGATGTACCATTCATGCATTCACCGCGTCCATGTCAGACTGTCGCTCGTCAGTTATTTCCACCAATGGCTTCTCAAGGAGAATTTTCATCTCCCCTTGAGGTTTTTATCACAATTAATGGTGGGTATGAGTCTTTATTTGAGGGGCATCAATTCCCTCCTAAGGCTTTCCCTACGGGGGCCAAACCTCTTAGACTTCCACCTAGTCATACATTCCACAAGGCTACACCTTGTTGGGACACCTTGTTTCAAGTGTTTCGAGTGCCACGCATTTGTATTCCAATACTATCTGGCATAATAGTGTAGTATCTACCCCCGGTCCACTTATATCCAACATGTTTGTTTCCATCCCTACGCAAGCAACAATTACGCTTATTCCCACACAACCAATTGTTTGCATCAGTGTTTCAGCGACTCCCATCAGTGTTCCTTCGTGAATTGCATCAACTCCAATTTTTGGTGGGGGGCCTTATTAATCCTCCATTGGACCATCTATGAGTGGATTACAAACTCACATCCCAGGATCTTACCAAGCTGTTGGTAGTATCCCAATGCCTACTGGATCATCTGGTCAAACAAGGTTAACATATGATCACTATCAGCAATTTTTGTAGAACCTTAACATATAGCCTTATGTCCCATTTAGTTCTCAACAGTTGTAGACCCCGTTAGTAAATCTGCAAGGATTCCAAGGGCAGTCTGGCATTCATTCAGGGGCTTATGCATTTCAGCAGGGTCCTATCCTTGGTCAACAATGACCTTATGGACCACAAGGGAAACCCTATCTGCAACAGGAAATACCTTATGTACAATATAGTAAAAAAATTTCCCATCAAGGTTAGTTTTCCTATTATAAACAGGGAGAACCTTCTAGTCAACGAGGCCAACCTCACTTTTATCAAGGTCAGCCTTTTATCTAGTAGGGACAACCCTCCTCTGAACAAAGCCAGGTCTTTGTTCAGTTGTGTCAACCTGGTTCTCAAGGGCAACCTGGACAACCTCAGCAACCACTCGGTATCGTGACGTCAAATCCTCAAGGTACCATCGAGCAGCCCCAAGGTCAACCCTTGCGCTCTCAAGGTACCCCGTTAGGTTCCTAAGGTTACCTTTCTTATTCACAGGGTCAACCACAGCGCACTACATTCCAAAAATTTCAGCAACAACAAAATCCATATGCTGCAAAGTATGCTCAAGATGGACCTCAATGGTCTCCTATAGGTCAGAATCCGTTTTTCGGTCAACAACCAAGATATGGTAAAAATCCACAACGTCTAAATCCTTATGGACATAATCCATATGGGAAAAATCCTTCTTGAAAGAACCCATGGGGGAAGAATTTCTCCCAACCTCGTTGGAATCCACAAATGGGTATGTATCAAAGAAAGAACGTCATGCCTTTCAATATGTAATTTCCTTTTCTTACAACGTTGGAAATTTCCGATGTGTCGATATTAGCTAATGATCCAATTCTCCATAATCCATATTTTCTTCTAGTTCCAACCAAGATTCTAAGCAATTTCCCCATGTTTGAAGGTAAGTTTGGTGAAGACCCCCAGGCACACGACATGACATACCATTTATGGTGTTCTTCCAATTCCTAGGTTGACTATTCTAATCGTCTCCATATTTTTCAAAGGACATTGACTCATGCCGCTACAAATTGGTACATTGAAATTCTGCGTGGAACTTTTCAAGTCTTCAATTATGTATCTATGTATTTTATTACACACTTTCAGTTTCCTGTTAGTTATGAAATGAGAACTCACCTCCTTACATCCTTGAAACAATATGTTGCTATGTATATCTCCGATCATATCCATGAATCGAGACGATGTTGTCATTTGATAAAATTTGATATTCTTGATAAAATTTTGACTGAATGGTTCACCAAATCATTTGTCATTCAGATTGCCAAGCATATTATTATGGGGGGAGATGTCATGGAAGAGCAACCATTGCTCGTGCTCAATATCTTGATTTTTTTTACTCCCAATCTGGCACATTATATGATATTTTAGCTGATGCTTTGCACCAGGACTCCAAGTATGAAAATCTAGAAGCTTCAATGACACCATTTGTTGACGACGTCATTGGTTCTTCTTCCCAAACTTCCTGGAATTCTTCCTCTACTTCTAACTAGAAATATCCTTCTTCATCGGATTTTGTTCCTCAGAATCCTTTGAATCCTGGAAAAAAATTGGAGGTTAACACTGTTCAGTCTACTGTGGCCTTAAAATCATCTAAACGTAAAAAGAATGGCAAAGGAAAATCCAAATCTGATTCCCTAAAGCATGATTCCACTAAGCCTCGAACTGATGATGGAACTTAGTGTAAGCCGAAGCACCCCTGCCTGATCTATGATGACAATCACTACACTAAGGTCTGTCCATGACAGGCTAAAGTGAGTTGTTTACTGAAAGGTACTCAAGGAAATTTGGATGTACTCAAAGAACCATTTCCATCTCAACAAACTCAAATAGTGGACCAATGCCAATCTTCTGCCTCTTTTGGTTCTCAAGTGTTCATGATGAATGGCATTGTGCTCGTCTCCATGGTTACCAGATCTAAAGATTATTCAAATTCACATCAGTTAGCAGGGAAATAAATCTTTGATTCTACTACTCCTTCTCCCCCGCCCATTTCCGGACCTCTTCATATTGAAAGGCCTAATCTCGATCTTGTTGTCTGACCACCTTCTAAATGTGTGCTCCAAAAATCCTCGTATAATCCAAATGCCCGTACTACTCAACATTACAATATTGTTGAGGATTTGGCTGAGGCGCCTTTCGCTATGTCTGTGTTGGAGGTTCTTCAGAGTTTTCCCTGACAACGGAAATCATTACTATCCGCTATTGGAGGAATCAATCCATCTGATTCGAGCCTCGTTACTTTTGATCTGGACATTTTTGTTCCACATCTCCCCCATCAACTAGATTTCCTTATTCAGTTTGTTATTAATGGAAATAACATGCACCAGTAAGCCATGGATGAAGGTGCATCCACTTGCATCATGTATGTCTCTTGTCGGAAAGCCATCGTCTCTTCGGCTCTTACCCAGTCTCTGAACATTTTGGAGGATTTCTATGGAAGGGAATCTCATCCTTTTGGTATCCTCCCCAACTTGCCTATCATGTTGGAATGAAAAATGGTAAAATTTGAAGTAGAATTCGTTGTGCCAAATGCAATTATAATCTTCTACTTAGTCGTAGTTGGACTCACGCCATGCTTTGCATGCCATCCGCTTTGTTTCATGTTATTCGTTTCCCACACGAAGGGAAGATTATCACTGTCGACCAGTTGTCATTTTTATCTTTCACTTCTTTAGAAGGAAATGTTCCATATGTGAAGCATATCACCACACCCTATAAGAGTGTGGGGGCAGGACTTTTCAAATATTCTACCTTAATGGGTCTCTTTTATCTTCCCTTGCCAAACACTGCTTAGGTCAATATGATCTCCACTTCATCTAATCCTTGGATCATCCCTTCCCTTGATCAAATTGATTCGTTCGGTGATGTCATGATTTTAAGCCCTGTGGAAGTCAATTATTGTGAAATCGTTTCAACTTCGGCTCCTGATTCTGAACATACTTCTTCTAGTATGCATTTCTACGTGTACTCCCAATATCCTTGGCTTGGTTCTTCATATTCTTTATATCCCTTGAATGAGATGTTTACCTCTGACAAAAGTATATTGGAAACCATGTCTCTTGAGGAAACACCCTAGAACAATACCCATCATCGTTCTTCATTTCTCAAGAGCCCTACAGTAATTCAGTCGTGTCTCAAAAATTTCCCTCCCCATGCTCCAAATGGTCTACTCCTGACATCATGTTGACACATGAGGTATATTCTAAGGGGAACATTAGCAGCATCATTCGAACAATTCCTATCAACATTTCTGTGAAACCAGGAATTGTCGAGAATATTCGCATCAGGGTAACTTGTTCTCCATATGAGATCAAGATTTACACTAGTATCTTTCAAGAATTTCAAGATGTTTTTGCATGGTCCTATGAGGAAATGCCTAGCATCGATCCACGTATAGTGGTTCATGGAATACTGACCTACCCTAATGCGAAGGTTGTTCATCAGCGACTTCGTCCTATGCATCCTATAAAGGCAGCCGCCAGAAATGGAGAAGTTGAAAAACTTCTTAAAGATGGATTTATAAATCTGATTCCTTTCACAGATTGTGTGTCCAATATCATCCCTGTCAATAAAAAATAGGGTACTATTCACATCTATGTCGATTATCGAGACATAAATCGTGCCTGCCCAAAAGATAACTATCCCATTCCCTTCATTGACCATATCATTAATGAATGCACTAGGAGTGAGATATTTTCTTTTATGGATGTTTTTTTCCAGCTATAATCAAATTAACATCTTCCCAGCTGATCAACACAAGACTACCTTAATCTATCCATGGGGAAATTTTTCCTACAAGAAGCTCCCTTTCGGTCTGAGAAATGTCGGTACTCATTTTTAACACGCGATGTCGATTCATTCCATGACATTAAACATATCATTCAACCTTACCTAGATGACCTTCCTGCTCATTTAGCTAAGTGTCAAAACCATCCTATGCACCTTCGAGAGATTTTTCTCTATTGTCGACACTATAATATTTGCTTGAATCCACATAAATGTTTCTTTTGCGTTGAATCAGGTAGACTCCTTGGGTTTATCATCTCTAAAGAAGGCATCTGTCTCAATCCCTTGAAAGTCTAGGCTATCATTAATTTACCCCCTCCCTCATCTTTATCTCAGTTGCAGAGCCTATAAGGTAAAACTTATTTCCTTTTTCATTTCATTCCCAATTATGCGAAGCTCGCTAAGGGCCTTACACAATTGATTAAACAAGGGATATCTTTCTTGTGGGATGAAGTTTCTCAAAACTTCTTCAATGCTTTAAAGAATGTTCTTATCCATGGTCCTTTACTACATCCCCCAAATTACCATCATGACTATTTCCTATACTTAGCAGCTTCTTCTGGTACTATTGCTATGGTGTTGGTAAAAGACGACGACGATTGTACTGACCATGTCATTTATTACCTCAGTTGTAACCTAATCGATACAGAGACTCGATATGCCCATGTCGAGAAACTGGATTTAGCTGTGGTACATGATGTTCAGTGCTTTTAGAATTACCTTCTCCTTTGCACGACAACCGTGATATTTGATTGTAATCCCATGAATTTTATTTTGACACGTCAGTCTGGGGGAAAATATTGTAAATGGATTACCATTTTGCAAGATTTTTATTTGGAATTCACTTCTGCCAAATCCAAAAAATAATTGGTTTTCGTTGAATTGATATGCTCCCTTCCCTCTACTTCTACCTCGTCCGATCTTGATGAGAACATTCTAGATGAAACTCTCTTCATGATCAACACTATCGATCGATGGTACGATTATATCATTGTGTATCTCCAAACCCAAAACTTCCAATCTGAGTTTACTAAATTTGATCGTCGACGCATTCGACATCACTTTCAACCTTATCGTATCATTGGGGATACTTTATACCACGTCAGTGGAGATTCAATTCTTCATCGTTGTTTGAATTTTGAAGAGGTTGAGAGAGTGATAAATGACTGCCACTTTGGGGCATGTGGCAGTCATATGTCTCGATATGCCATAGATCAAAAAATCCTTCGTGATGGTTATTTCTGGCCTTCTATTTTCAAGGATTGAATTCTTGTCATCCGCAAATGTCATGCTTGCTAGATTTACTAGTAGAATATGTGTGCCCCACCCGCACCCCTACAACCAATCGTTACCATTGAACATTTCACTAAATGGGGCATTTATTTCATGACATGTAACCCTCACTTGTTCGGGGGGCATGCTTATATTATTTTCGTTGTCTAATATTTTACCAAATGGGCTGAGGTGATGCCTACATAAGTTGTTGACGATACAAATGTGGTTCAATTTCTCTTCAATCATGTTATCACTTTGTTTGGAGTCCCTCAAGCCATCGTCACTGACCATGCCTCTCATTTTCTCCATTACCTAATGACTGAGCTGACCTCCTAGTTGGTCCTTCGTCATGAGAGCTCAACTCCATATTACCATCAAGCTAATGACCAAGTTGAAGAAGTCAATAAAGTCTTAGTTACTATGCTTCAATGCACTATTGGGATGCACAAGTTGAACTGGCATCTCATGATTTTTTCATCTCTTTGGGCTTATTGAACCTCAGCTAAAGATTCTATTGAAATTCACTCCTTTTCAGCTAGTATATGGCCTTGAAGCAACATTTTAGATTGAATGTAAAATTCCTTCACTCCAATTATCTGTTGAATTGCTTCTGAATACCTCACCAGAAGAGGAATGTCTCCTGTATCTGGAAAGGCTTGACGAAACTCTTCGCTTCATCACTTTAGTTATTAAAGCTCAAAAGAAATGGGTCAATTACCATTTTGATCAGAATGTTTCTATACGTGCCTTCTCTGAAGGAGACTTGGTTCTTCTCTATGAACAAGCACACGATAAGCTAGGAGTGGGAAAATTTGAAACAATGTCACATGGGGCATACATCATAAAATTGGTTTTACAAAAAGGGGCCTGTGAGCTAATTGATTATGAAGGTAACCCTTTTGATAAGCCTGAAAACAGGCTTTATCTAAAGAATTATGATGCGTAATTTTCTTGTGTAATTACTTTTGTACATTTGTGTGCTTTTCATTTTTGTACAATTTTGGTTTGGTTTGTGTCTGCAAGAAATTTTCCATCTTATCTTGTTTTAATTGATTTGTACATATCTTTAACTTCTTATGTCATTTTCGTTGATGGTGCCTGTTGTAGTACTCAAAATTTATCTTCTGTGGCATGGATTATCTATGACCCTAATGGTGAGTTAGTAGATTTGAAAGGTATATGTTTAGGTCGTACAACTAACAATATTGATGAGTATAGTGTCATCATTGAATTTCTGTGAGAAGCAATCACTCTTGTCATTAGATAATTGGTTGTAATCCTGGATTCACAACTTGTTGTTCTACAGCTCAATGGGAAATATTTCGTCAGACACATGGAAAATTTTGAGAATGCATCTGTGTGTTTGTCTTTTAGAAAGTTATTTTGATTACATTACATACCATCACATTCCACGACACATGAATATATTAACAGAAGCATTGGATAATTATGTTCTAGATAGACATTTGCGAAATTTGTAAAACTATGATCATCATTATATCATGTGTAAAACAGGAAAATATAACATATATATCTTTGTGTGTGTGTGTGTGTGTGGATTTGGTTTGAAAAAGCTTTCAAGTACATCATAACCCCAAAAAATATCTATTTTGGTACATAACGAGACTAACATGTCTCAATAAGACTACAACTGCATAAATCAAAACTAGACTAATCAGGTGGTCATGGTAACAGGCCACTGCTCGAATGAATCAAGTCAGTATTCAGTGAATACGATCAGACACCCCTATGGTATGCCTCTGGTGACGGCAAGGAATATCCTAAACATGAGCATATTTCGGAATCTTGGTAGTCAAATCATCCAAATTTCGGGTAATCTCTTCTTCAGCATCTGCACCCTCCTTGTATGGAGTAACCTTGAACTCCCTCCCCACTCTTCTAGCAATAGGGGACATCCTAGCTGGTCTCTACAGTCCAACATCTGTGGCACATAAGTTTCAATATCATAAAATATATATCAAAATAATACAAGCATGAAAAATTTAACAAAAAACATGTTTTACCTCAGTCGTCCCAATGCTCACCCTCTTGAAGCGATAGATCTAGATCACCCTAGAAATCAGTCTCGGAGTACGGCCAATCCTCCATGACAATAACTTGATGCCTTAGCCATACAAAGAATGTAGCTTTGTATGACATTTTCTTCCCACCTCCTGAACGAGGCATCAAATTAGTCTATCTCATCATACATGGCTCCCTTCGTGCCAGCGTGGCTACTTCCGCCCACTAGAATTGGAACAGTGGTATGTGTTCCAAGAAGATTATTGTCAAGATAAATCCATACCCAAACTTCTTCAGTCAACCATTCTTA
The DNA here is from genome assembly GCA_034641835.2 of Pinus albicaulis. Lineage (NCBI taxonomy): Eukaryota > Viridiplantae > Streptophyta > Pinopsida > Pinales > Pinaceae > Pinus > Pinus albicaulis. The sequence continues at coordinate 10,142,376 of CM076583.1, read as the reverse complement.
CACTTTGAGAGTTGGTTCTTGATGTTTTCCATCACAGCTTCTACCCAACTAAAAATGGTAGGCGACATACAGTCTACGAAAGTTTGCAACTGATACTTGGTAGCCTCATATGGTGCTTGTGTCCTGAAAACACATGTTATGGTGTATAAGATTACTTTGAGTGGAAAGTTATTCACACTTCTTATTTCTATCTTCCCACTGGAATATTTTTCTACCTCTAAACACACCCTCCCTATGAGCCTGTCCATACTTTCACCCATGATTTGGGTCCCAGTCAGATGTGACAGTGCTCCTCTACGTGATAGGCTAGTGATGAAGTGAATATCTGCCACCTCGATTTCAAGCTCTTGGTCACCAAGGATAAATCTCTCTCGTCTTGTATACCAAATTCTTACCAAGTACTGCAGTAATTCTGGCTATGCTCTTAAGCCAGAGGTCATAAAGAATTTGAGGAGCCTGTAGTTCCTTAAGGCGACAAGGAAATCTCAGTTTTCCATAGCTGCTCTATCTACATCATCGTGATCTCTCTCTCTCCACTCAATCACCATGATTGCTCATTTTTTCCTTCCTATCATAACATTTACATGGACTCTTGCAAATATTTATAATTGAAAATCAATCTTGAATGGAAATTTTTGGAGATTTTTTTGTGTTTTTTCACACTCTGCGATCGACGCGACCATTTTAAAAATAGCTACGTCGATCGGCGCTCAGCTCATGTTCAAAACATTATACTGATGCGATCCCAATATGGGGTCCCCGTGCCGATCCTATGTGACACTGCGTTCAGATATATTCTCCAAAAAATTACTATGATGTGTAAAAAATATTAAAATTGGTATGCAAATGCAGAGGTTGAGTGTGACTATTACCTGGTGTTAACGGCTCATCAATTAGCCTCTTGGATCTCCCACGATCTGCTTTTGAAGAATTGAGATAAATAAGGGAAAAAACCTCTTCCAAAACTTATGAAGCTAAATTTTTTTTTTTTTTTACTTTCCTCATTATTTATAAGTATTCAAGTCACTTTTTAGGGTTTTTGTCATATTTTAATATATTTTAATGACTTTTACCTCAAAAATAGATAATGGTTTTATTCTTGTACAAAAACAGGTTAATTTCTTCATGGATGACATGTACACAAGTTCTAGTTTATTACTTTTTCAGACTTGATAAAAAATAAATGAAAAAGTCACACCCTGGAGTCATCTTTCAGTTGTTTTCTGACTCTCTAAACGTGAAAATATTGTCGATTTCTTGTCATTTTCAACTCGTTAAAGTGCACAAAATATCATTTACCTAGTATACGTTTACCCCTTTTTCAGGTTGGGATAAATTATTTACAAAAAAGGAATACCTTAGTCAATGAAAACTAAGAGGTTCTCTCAAAATTTGTTTTCTACCTTTTCCAGTTCGAGGGACTATTTACGAAAAGGGAAATTTGGAGTTTTCTTTTTTCCTCTTTTCAAACTCTCTAAACATGAAAAGGTGTTGAGTTCCACCTTTGTTGGACTCGTTAAAATTTACTGGCATTGGACCCATCACCATGACGACACCGAATTCCTCCTTCATAGGGCTCATAAAATGTACTAGGATGGATTTGTTCGAAGGAAAAACTTACATGACAAGCATATGCTATCCCCTTCAAGCTTGTATTAAAAAATAATTGGGGTACTTGCTAGACATGGTGGGGGAAAATGAAAGTATTTATCAGTTGTGTCGACAGTATGTCACTCTTGAACATGACACATCCTTTGTTTCGTGTCGGGTGGGGGACATCCTACATTCGCCACTTTTCCTCCATGGGTTTGGAAAATCAGTTTGCCTCTAATTCAATTACCAATTTTGTCAACATGACCTTTGATTCCATTTGAGTCAAATACTACCAAGTTGGAGAGTCGTGTCGCCGATATGTTCAAGAAAATTTCCTTTTGTGTCTTACTCATTCCCTGGTTCTTTGTTCAATTTCATCATTATCTTATTTCCTCTGTCTCCTGTCGATGATATGGGATACATTATGGCCCTCCTTCAGTGGATCGCTTCCTGTTGACTTCAACTCATTATCTGGAAAGTTCATCTAGAGATATCTTTTAAGTACCTTATAGCCTGCATGCCCTAATGGCAGGTTCTTCGCATCTGACAACAAGTTCACATCATTGGCCTTCGATTAGATGATTTCACGAGTGTTCGGCATCAACTCCTTATTCGCATTTCCTAGATTGTACTGCTAGTAACTTGAGGTCCATTGTCATTATTGGTGGTCTCTGTCGTTACTATTAAAAGTTTACATCATTGACTGATAATCAGGTGAATTTCTTGCATGTTTGACTTCAACTCACTCATTCACATGCTTGAATTTGTACTTGGTTAGCTCGTGATGGAGTGACAGTCCCTGGGTTTTTTTTTATAAAGTCCACGTTGCGAGGAAATATGTATTATTCATGATTGTACACATGAATCTTTTATCTGGATGGCTGCGACCATACATGAGTCCATATTTGTGGTCCTCTTTATTTCTGGATGACTGCAACCATACCATGGATCGTGTTTCATGATCTCTTTTACGGATGGCTACGTCCATACCTCATGTCATTTGTTTATTTAAGATATTTAAGTTATGTATATATGTGCTTGATTTTTCAGGTTTTCCAATGATGGTTTCTTGGTCCTGGCTCGTACTCGTAAAGAATTTCACCCCTCACTCTCATTCAGCCTTCATGCTTTAGGGAGTATCTGTTACACATCAATTTTTCATTGTCTCTATACTCCCTATTCCCGAATCCTGGAGGACCTTCAACAATGACCCCTGTGTATATTTTCCATCAGGAAAATGTGCCATTATATCTCTTACAGTATAATGAACAAACTCTCCATTAATCATTCTTGGATTAGCTCCTTAAAAACATGTTAGTTTGGAGCAGTGCGCCCTTTACTTGTCTCACTCGTGCTGATGTCTTATATTAAGATTGGAGCAGTGTGGATCGGTGCTGGATTGGAGATCATTCCTGTACCGATCCACTTATGCAAGGTTTTTAAAAATGGAAATAAAGCTTCGAGATCTAGAAGCTTTGTGGGTGGAGAGATGGTTGTTTGTTCATGGGGATAGGGCCGAGCTTCTCCCTTTGGGCTTATTTTTTCTACAAAAGAGGAACCAACCAAGGAGATAAACCATTTCCCTACCTTAAGTGGATCCATGTTCCCTCTCCCTTCACTATAAAATGGACATCCTCCCATACTTATGCTATTTGGAACAAATATAGAAGAAACATATAGAGAGAATTGTTACTATAGCTATTGAAGGATAGTTGAGACCTTTGGCCATTTCGTACCAAGTTGAAACGAGTGCTTTGGAGACATGCCTAGATCCATAACCATTGATAGAGAGATTTGACATCAAGGCACAGGTTGTAACTCCCCTTCTTATATTAATATGATACAACTGATTCTTACTTTTCACTCTTATCTATGATGCATGATTTTATTTCTAGTATTCCTTGATCAACTAGATAGATTTTTTCTGCGAAATGCATGTTGTCCTTTCACGTTTTGTGTTATTTGATCTCTTGTCTAGGTAACTAAGCGGTGGTGACAACGATTATCGAACTAAGAAGAGAAAAAGATCAAAGGACGCGAGCAAGGAGAAACATCAGATCGAGGTAGGTCATCTATATACGATATGTGTCCATCTACAATTTAGAAAAAGTAGGCATTAGATTGTTTCTTGTTGTTACTAGACCCATCTTAGGGCTAGAGGGATCGTCTCTATGTGTCGAGAGGATTTTCTTGCATAACAACAGAAGAGGATATGGGAGTACCTTCTACTAGTTGAGTTTTATTTCAGCAATGGCTACCAGGATTCATTGAGGATGAGTCACTTTGTGGCATTATATAGGTGAAGTTGTAGTAATCCCATTATTTTGAGTGATCTGGTCAAAAACGTATTTAATGGACCAGAAATGTTGGCGTAAATGGAACAGGAAATGAAGTTAATGAAGAAGAATCTAAAGATAGTACAAGAGAGGAAAAAAATAAATGCATATCGGAATAGGATGTTTAAGGAGTTTTAGGTTGGAGAACATGTGTACTTATGCATCAATCCCAATAAGAGTTCCTTGTGGATTGGATCATGTGCCAAGCTGGCACCTAGGTATTGTGGACCTTTCAAGATTCTTGAAAGGATTGGACCAGTAGCCTATCAACTTTCACTTCCTTCGACACTAAAATTCCATGTTGTTTTCCATGTGTCATTGTTTAAGAAGTATGTTAAATATGTTGATGATGTGATTTACTGGTATGTATTGTAGTTGGATTCTGAAGGAAAATTCCAGCTTTAACCACAGTTTATTTTGTAGAGAAATATGCTCATGCTAAAAAACTAAGAAATCGATTAGGTTAAAGTGTAGTGGAAGAGCTTTAGGCTCAAAGAATCTCCATGTGAGATGGCATATTATATGTGGGCTAGATATCCTTCTCTATTTCTTGGTTGAGAAAATGTCCTTGATATATGTTTTGGTATATGCTTTGGTATATGTACATATGTATATGGATGTAAATACCACCATGAGTTGTGTTATAAAGCTCCAACAAGCGGTATGGTTTTTGTTATCACTCTATAATTCTAAGGTTGAAGGAAGAATCTCAGAGGCAACATAAAAAATGCTTCAGGCCTAGGATCTAGCCCTCCTAGACCATGACAGGTGTTATAAAATTATATATTACAGAGAAATGGAACAAATAAAATATATGTGGAAATACAAACACAATAAACACATAAAACCAGAGAGACACAGATATACGTGGTTCACCAAGTTTGGGCTACGTCCACCCCAAACATCCAGTCCTTCCTTTCTATTATCCAGCAAAATGAAGAGACACAACCTACAACAGATCCCCTGTAATATCCTCTGTTCTCTCTCACAGTCTCCCTATATGTTTCTCACTTTTAGAATACACACACAATCCACAGCTGCAATACAATACCCTCATACAAAGCGAGGGGTTTCCTTCTAGGGCAAAAAAACCTAAACTAAACATAACTTCTATAGGGGTCCAACGTTGTGATACAAAATAAATAATATAATCAGGCTCCATGCCCAACAAGAGGGATCTCTCTGTAGGATTTAGATTTGTTTTCTGGGCATTTTAGGCTAGTTAATAAGTGCAGGGTTTTGAATTTGAGTTTGGTTTGGTGGGGAAAGCGAGGGAAAGGGCCATTTGGCAATGGATTCAAAGGGCTCAGGTGACCAATTTGCAGAAGTAATCCAGCATGAGTGAAACAGGGCAAGCTAAGTGTGCTAATTTGGATATTTGAGACGTTTAAATGGAGTGGAAAGATACAAGAAAAGTGGAACTCAACAGAATTTGAGGGGAAATTAAGAATTCCTCAACTAGACTGGAGTGAAATGCTCAACAAAAACCGAGGAGCAACTAAGAATTATTTGGTTTATCATCAGTGGAAAACATAGACTATTGTAGAATCAGCTAGAACATGGTGCTCCAGAAACAAATCCTATTCATCATTTCCTGCTCTACAAATTAGAATGAAGAAATACTAAGATAACAGAACAATGAATAAAACATAAAATAGGAGAAACATTCACCATTTTGTGCACCACTTGAATCTTGAAAGATTCTATTGAACTACTTGAAAATCGTCACAAAATTACAAAATGGGACTCAGTCCCTTATTCAGATTCCCCCCCCCCCCCCTCATACTTCGAACAATGAAGTATATATAAAGCTAATAAATGAGTAAAATCCTTAACAATTACTTTCTTTCTTGCTACATAATAGAGAGGGACATAACATCACTGGACATGACTAAAAAAAACTGCTGGAGTTATCAAGATTGTTGGATATTTGGCATTTTGATTCCCTACAATAAGGTCTATCATATGCTTGCTGGTGTGAATTCTATCAAGCCTAACACTTGGGATATATAATAGTATTTGTAGCGCTACATATTATTTGAAATGCTTATCTTTTTCGAATCTCTCATCTCCTCTCTAAAAATAGAAAAGACCGCTATAGAAGTGAAAACTAGGCCAAATTTGCTGAAAATGGGGCGCACTCAGACTTTTTTTCTCCCCAATGGTGAAACCTATGTGAAATATTAGAGAATTTATTTTTATTTTCCCTGTGCTGGTCAAAAACCTCTCTTGGTTTCTCAAAATTCATCTCCATCTCTCTATAACAATCGCTGCAAAATCATGACCAAAACAGGAAAAACAGAAATATAAAAAATAGGGCTGAAAGATGGCTTTGATTCTCCCACCTGAAAACACCTCTGAAAAATATGGGTGAATTTTTTGTTCCTCAGCCCATTCTAAACAAAAACCTCTCTTGGTTTTTCAGCATTCACTCCCATTTTCACAGAATCTCCCCTGCAAACAGACTGGTTAGACTAGCTAAAAATGGTTTTTTATTTGAGGAAAGTGGTTTTGAAGGAGAATAAGTGGTATTTTAGACCCCCCCTGAAGTGGTAAGTGGTAATATGGGGGCGCTCTGAAATCATAAGAGAATGACACATAAGGGGGGTCCACTTTTAGAAAACCACCTATTTCGGACCCCCCCCCCCCCCCCCCCCTCATCCCTTAAACTTCGTAGCTCATGGGGGTCCGAAATTGTTTTGAACCATTCGTTGCAACCTTTGACCCTCATCCTGAAGCAGAAATGTGATAATTTTAGCTTAATTTAACATCGCACCCTTGGCAAGGCTAATATTCCTTTAGGAAAGTTAACGCTTTCTGATTTCATGGGTTCAAAAACTAAATAATTAAGCAGAGTATTATCAAAATCCATCACCACCCAAGCAGGTATTACCATTCGTGGCTTTCACATCAAAAATTTGAATCCTTGAACGAATTTGGTAAGCCATGACAGATTAATGAAGGATATTTTTCTTTTCGAGGGTCCAAAATTTACATCACCATTTTTTATGCTTCGCAAATGAAAATATGGTGCATGACAATTTGAGGTTGATTCTTAGCTTTGTATTACAATTTGTCATTTAAATCATGCCTCAATTTCATATAGTGAATATGACCAACCCCAAGGACTCATATTCAAAATTGAAATAGAGAACCTCTTGATGAGTGATGGTATCAAGTGACTGATTAAGAGACTCTCATCATAGAACCTCCTTTTAAATATGCTCTATGAAGAACTTGGTTCAGGATGTTTTTTTTATGTGGACCCACTTTGCCGGATAAAACCTTGTTTTCACCCTACAATCAAAACCAATATATATAATTCAACAATGTTGATTTACCTATAATTATAGGGTCCTAACAGTGGTCCTTCTCAGGGATGCCGCCCTCCCAGTGAGGCAGCAGAGAACTATAGATCTATGAATCCAGTGACTAGTGCCATGGTGATTAAGGGGACAACAATCTACTTTGTCACAACACTCTTGCAACTTGAAATTTGAATGTTGAAAAATGAACTATGCCAAAATAAATAAAAATGAAAGTAATATTAAGCTGACGACTGAAAATTAGTCTAAAAATAAATCTGGAAAGATGCTCAGGGTGCTGAGCTTATTTTCACATCTACCTACTCTAGTGTGAAAAATTATCCCATCAAATAATAATGAGATTTCAAATGTAACTAGTCAATAAAATGAGCGCTGGACTGATTCTTGCTCACTTCTTTGAGCAGGCTGAAAAAAAAAAATACCACTCCCATCTTATCTGTTGTTGAACATAAGTGTTCAAATTTTTCCTTGAATGCCTCCGTAAAACGTCCATGGTATAATACACTCCTTCTATGAATGATTCTAAGAGGTTAGCAAAGGGATCTTGTACAAACACTAGGTACTAAGGATTCACATGACCAACTTCAACTATGACTATTCTTTGTTCCAACTTGTCTGGCTTGGGATCCTCCTCCAAGAGAACATCTATACATTCTTCATGTTTATCTAATATGGCACTTCATTTTATACAGATATGCTGCCCTCAAACAAGCCTGATATACCTTGACTGAGATTGTTGAATTCTGTTTGAAGACCATAATTTTGATGAGAAAAAGTAATTTCCATCAATGAGATTTCTTTTGGATGTGAAATAACATCAGCATCAATCTGTTCTACACTTTCTTCTTCAGGAGGAAAGACTTCAATATATAAATTAGTAGTAGGAAAAATAGAATTTATCTCCTGATGACGTAAATATTGAGGATTTGGCTTCATGTTTAGAATCTGATTAATATCTTCTTCAATTAAAGGAGGAGGAAACCATTTTTTTCTCTGGAACAAACAACAATTGTTTTCTTTCTCTTGTGAAGAATGCTCATGATCAACAAATTTTTCCTTTAGCTTTATACACAAGAGCAGGTAAATTATCATTTTTCTCTGAAGGTAGATCATGTGAACCTACTCTCATTTCCTGATTCATCTCATTTTCAGCGATCTTCCCTTGATTATCATGAAGTTAAATTGAGAATGGAACCCATAAAGTGCTTCTAAGAGATCCTCATCATTCATATCTACTAGGTCTTCATCAATAATTTCAATGTATTGCATGAAAACCTCAAACTGATCACAACAATTTTCCACTAATGACGCAGTTGGGGATTTTTATTTATAATGATCATAAAACACTTTATGGAAATCCTTTAAAGAAAACAAGTTACCAGGGTTTAAACCTTCATACCATTCCCTTGCTTTTCCTTCTAATGTTTGCATGAACATATTCATGTGGCAGTCCTCATGCCATTCAACTTTCAACTTCCATGAATGAATATGAAATTTAATGAGATGCAACAAAGCGTCATAACCATTCTTATCGTGAAAATAGGAAGATTTCTTTGCCAATTTACATGAGGAATTTTTTTTGGGAAGCCTCAAATGTAATCTCTGTTAATGGGAGCATATCTCCTTGCAAATGATCCTATTTTGAGATTGTGGAGTCGCCAATGAATATCTATTTCTATATTTTGCTACCAATCGAGTCACCAAGTGAATTAAACAAACTTCTGGTGTTTGAATTTTTTTCACCATCAAAAGAAAAATTTGAACTTCAAAAGTGTTACTGAGGAATATAAATTCGTCCCCTGTATGGTCGCCATTATGTTACCACTCCGTAATTCTGAGGCTGAAGGCAGAATCCCGGAGGCAACATAAAAAATCCTTCGGGCCTAGGATCTAGCCCTCCTAGATTGATGCAGGAGCATTAGCTCGGAAAAGTAATTTGTATTTTTATTAAACCTAGGGGTCTCATGTTTTTGAGAAATATTAATTTTATGTAAATATTAATGAGATTTTTGAGTGATTAAATTATATTTTTAATTAATTATTGTGAGGATTTGTTAATGTTCCCAAAATAATTTGGAGAACATGAGAGAATTAGATTTTAGATATTTGAGAATTAATTATAAGCCTAAGTTAGATTTAGTTTCAAGATATTAGGGATAAAATCTAGATTGTAGGGGTGTTGAGATATTTGAGGACTTTGTTGAGTGATTAAAGGGATTGGAACCTAAATTGGTTCAACTCAATTTGTATAAATTAATGAGCCTCAAAGGCCAAATAGATCAGGAAGAATAGAGTGATTGGAGGTGAGGTTTGGACAGCAAGTTTGTAAGCCTACGGGCTTTTGGAAAAGGGACATTGATTGAAAATTTGGCCATGGATGAAGAGGATTTTTGTAATTGTTTGCTTTTATATATATATACATATATGTGGAATTTGACTTTTTGAGCCATACGAGCATTGCTCAATTTTATTATGTGAATACGCTTGATTTCAATAAGTATATGGAAAAAACCTCTGAATTAGGCTCTGACCTATGACTCTGCATACAGTGAAGGAATCAATATCACTAAAGATGGATATTGCAATTATTAATTGAACGAGAGAGTCGATTTTAATGTCGAATTGTGTTGGCATGGGCAACGTTGAAACCAAATTAGTAGCGCAGTGAAAGCTGAGTAGAAGAAGTGGAGCGTTGTTGGTGGATATACAACCATCTGTATGTTTAAAACATGTTAATATGTATGTTATTGAACACTTTTTGATATGAATTGAAAGCAGTGAGTGCGTTGGATGCAAGTCAGTGAGTACGCTGGAAGTAATTGAAATCGGCATTGAAAGTCAGATCAATGATATACGCTGGCTCCATTTACTAAGAGCGATATACTCTACTTACCTAGAGTGATATAAATCATGATATACGATGGCCATATTGTTGAAGTTAGTGAGTGCTTCATTCGATTCCAGGAGTGAAGCACGAGGAATTAAAATCAAAGAACCAAGGTGTGCGTTAATCCTATTTATCAGTCAAAGAATTGTAAGATCGATTACACATATGAAGATTGAAATCGAATTTCAAGTCACATTTGGTATTGGGTACATGGTAATGAGGGTCGAACCCATATGATTTAGTGATGATCGAAGGTAAAGAAGACGCAGGGATTTTGTCTTAAAACTCTGTTTGTTTATTTTGAATTCAATTGGAACCGATTTTAATTGTTGTGTCACAGTAGTAGAGAAGGATTTCTTGCATTCACAAAAGGATTATTTTTACACATTGTGTCAATTTAAGGGTGAGTGGAATGCGTTAATCTCTGTGTGAACTGCAGAAGTGAAGCCTCACAAAGGTCATTAATTTGCAGCGTTAAATACAAAGCTGGAGGTGATTGTTGAAGTCAGTGAGTGCTTCATTCGATTCCAGGAGTGAAGCACGAGGAATTAAAATCAAAGAACCAAGGTGTTGTGTGTTAATCCTATTTATCAGTCAAAGAATTGTAAGATCGGTTACACATATGAAGATTGAAATCGAATTTCAAGTCACATTTGGTATTGGGTACATGGTAATGAGGGTCGAACCCATATGATGTAGTGATGATCGAAGGTAAAGAAGATGCAGGGCTTTTGTCTTAAAACTCTGTTTTCTTATTTTGAATTCAATTGGAACCGATTTTAATTGTTGTGTCACAGTAGCAGAGAAGGAGTTTTTGCCTTTGCAAAAGGATTATTTTTACACGTTGTGTCAATTTAGGGGTGAGTGGAATGCGTTAATCTCTGTGTGAACTGCAGAAGTGGAGCCTCACAAAGGTCATTAATTTGCAATGTTAAATACAAAGCTGGAGGTGAATGAAATTGCATTAGAGAGGAATTGGATGAATTAATACAATGAAGTGATTCCAAATCAATGCAAATTGAGGTTGATCCAAGCTGTGGAATCGAGCTAGGAAGAAGTGATAAACTTCTGGTTTGAACCAAGTGAAATGTCGTTGAAAACCAGTGTCAACGCAAATCAGAAATCGAAGTCTTGAAGAAAGCGAGGAATAACAAAGGTAGAGTGATAAGTTCGATTGAAGAATAGTAATGCCATGGGTGAGTCGTTTCCAATGGCGTTGGATGGAAGAACGCTTAAATAAGGTGAAGTCACAGTATGAATCTGCGTAGGCATTAATGGAGGTGCAGATTGCTGATGCATCTATTAAAACCTGCATTGTATAGTTGACTGCCACGAAGGCGCAGTCCATAGCTTCTTCAAAATCACATTGCCGGTGATCGATTGGGTAAGGTATGGTGGACCCTATGAGGTGAGTTGACATAATACATGTGTGTTTGTGGTGTTGGTAATTTTAATGTCAACTAGAAAATATATGAGAAATGAGCGCATGGCTAAATGATAAGCATTGGGGTTTAAATCATATGGTTTGATAAGCTTCTGCATGAATTTTTCTAAATTGGGATTGTATTGAAGTTTGGATTCAATCACATGAAAAGTAGATGGTTGGATATATGGTTTTGAACCATATGTTGAGAAGCTTCTGCGTATAAAAAGTTGTGACCATATGTTACAAGCTTCCACAAATGATAGTGTGTGAAATTAGCCAGACTTATAATTGGTTTTATTTGGGAAATTATTTGGAAGCATTTTTATGTGCATGAGAGTGTGGGAGATTCTGGGTTTTTGCAGGGTTTTCCTGCATCATAGACCTAGAGAGGGATCTCTCTGTAGGATTTAGATTTGTTTATAGGGAATTTTAGGCTAGTTGATAAGTGGAGGGTTTGAATTTTGAATTTGGCTTGGTGGGGAAAGCAATGGAAAAGGGCCATTGGGCAATGGATTCAAAGCACTCAGGTGACCAATTTGCAGAAGTAATCCAACATGAGTGAAATAGGGCAAGCTAGGTGTACTGCTATGGATCTCTGAGAATAAAATGGAATGGGAATATATAAGAATGCGGGACTCAGCAGAAATTGAGGAGCAGTCAAGAATTCCTCAACTAAAATGAAGTGTAAGGTTTAGCAGAAATTTAGGAGCAGTCAAGAATTCCTCAACTAAATTGAAGTGTAAGGTTCAGAAGAAATCAAGGATTAGTTAAGAATTCATTGATTTGGCATTAGTAGAAAACATATAATATTGAAGAATAAGTTAGAATAGGGTGCTCCTGTAAAAAATCCTATTCATCATTTCTATTCTACAATATCTGAATTCAAAAATACTAAGACAAGAAAACAACGGATCACACATTAAATAGAAGAAACTTCGCCATATAGTACAACACTTGAATTTTGAAAGCTTCTATTGAATTACTTGCAAACTATCACAACATTACAGAATGGGACTCAGTCCCTTATTTAGATTCTCCCCTTCAATACTTAGAATAATGAAGTATATAAGCTAATCCTTCTAACTCGATTACAATCAATTTGTCACTAACAATTACTTTATTTGTCACCACATAAAAAAGAATATAATATTATTAGAAAATGCGTAAATGAAACTGCTGGAGTTATAAAGGACATATGGACATCTGGTACTACTTTGATTCCCTGCAATCAGGTTTATCATATGTTTGCAGGTGTAAATCCTGTCAAGTCTTAACACTTGGGCTATCTGACAGTCCCTTCGAGTGCTAAACTTTGGATTTGAATATGTTTGTGGCTTGGTGACTTGAAACGCTCCATCTGATCGAATCTCTCATCTTCTCAGAAAGAGGAAAGACGGTTACAAAGCTAAAAACTAGGCGTAATTTCCTAATAATAGGGGCACATTCAAATAATTGTTTCTCCACGAATATGAAACCTATGAAAAATATGAGAGAGGTTATTGTTCATAGCCCCATTCTGGTAAAAAATCTCTCTTTTATTGTGCAAATTCATCTCCATATCTCCACAAAAGTCACCACAAAATCATGGCCAAAATAGGAAAAACAGAAATCTGAAAACTAGGGCTGAAATTTGACTTCGATTCCTTCAGCTGAAGACACCTGTAGAAATTATGGGAGAGGTTTTTGTTCTTCAGCTCGTGATGAATAAAAAAATCTCTTGGTTTGGAAAAATTTTCTCCCATTTTCCTAGAATCCCTCTCACAAACAGACTGGTAAAACTGGCTACAAAACAATTTTTTACTTGGGAAAAATGGTTTTCAAGGAAAATAAGTGGTATTTTGGCCCCCCCCTGAAGTAGTAAGTGGTTATATGGGGGAGGGGTGCTAATTAACCTCCAAATTCCACGTGGATAATGAAAACTACCCATTTAGCCACTGTGCCCCCCCCCCCCTCTCATCCCTTATGTTTCGAAGCTCATAGGGGGTCTGAAATTGCTTTGGACCGTCCGTTCCACCTTTGACCATTGCTCATAAACTGAAGTATGCAGAACCTTTTATTTTCAATATTATATTTATTTAATAATATAGAATTAATTAATTCTATGTCATTAAATCAGAATAATTTCACTTAATCTCACAATGCATTTAGCCTTTAAAATCCGGATTTATGACACTTTTGTACTTGAGCTCCAATAATGATGAAAATTTTGATCCATGCATCCATGCAACACGAGAATAATATATGAGAAATTTTTTGTGGAATTCTGGAGCAGTGCGGATGGAATTTTTATCACTCACTCTTTTTAAATATGCTCCACGAAGAATTTGATTCAGGATGCTTTTGAAAATGAACCCCACTTCGCGAGACAAAACCTTGTTTTCCTTTTACGAGACAAACCAATATATATAATTCAAAAATATTGATTTCCCTATAATTATAGGGTTGTAACAGTATTATAGGGTCCTAACAGTGTTATCACTCTGTAATTCTGAGGCTGAAGGCAGAATCACAGAAGCAACGTCAAAATCTCTTTAGGCCTAGGATCTAGCCTTCCTAGACCCAGAGAGGGATCTCTCTGTAGGATTTAGATTTTTTTATACTGCATTTTAGGCTAGTTGATAAGTGCAGGGTTTGGATTTTGAATTTTTTTTGGTGGGGAAAGCGAGGGAAAAGGTCCACTGGGCAGTGGAGTCAAAGGGCTTGGGTGACCAATTTGCAGAAGTTATCCAACATTAATGAAATAGGGAAGCTAGGTGTACTGCTATGGATCTCTGAGAATAAAATAGAATGGGAAGATAGAAGAAAGTGGGACTCAACCAAAATTGAGGAGCAGTAAAAAAATCCTCAACTAAACTGGACTGTAAGGTTCAGCAAAAATCAAGGAGCAGTTAATAATTCCTTGATTTGGCATCAGTAGAAAACATAGAATATTGCAGAATCGACTAGAATAGGGTGCTCCTGTAACAAATCCTATTCATCATTTTTGTTCTACAACATCTGAATTCAGAAATACTAAGACAAGAAAAATACGGATCACGCATTAAATAGAAGAAACTTCACCATATGGTGCAACACTTGAATCCTAAAAGCTTCTATTGAATTACTTCCAAATTGTCACAACATTACAGAATGGGACTCAGTGCGTCATTCAGATTCCCCCCCTTCAATACTTCGAACAGTGAAGTATAGAAGATAATCCTCCTAAATCGATTACAATCAATCTATCATTAAAATATTTTATCTTTCTCACCACATAACAAAGAAGATAATATCATTGGACAATGCATAAATGAAATTGCTAGAGTTATAAAGGACATATGAACATCTGGTACTGCTTTGATTCCCTGCAATCAAATTTGTCATATGTTTGTAGGTGTAAATCCCCTCAAGTCTTAACTCTTGGGCTATATGATAGTCCCTTCAAGTGCTAAACTCTGGAGTTGGATCTTCGTGTGGCTTGGTGACTTGAAACACTCCATCTGATCAAATCTCTCATCTTCTCAAAAAGAGGAAAGACAGTTACAAAGCCGAAAACTAGGTGGAATTTGGTGAGAATAGGGGCACACTCAGACACTTGTTTCTCCCCAATGGTGAAAAATATGTAACATATAAGAGATGTGATTGTTCTTGGCCTCGTGATGGTAAAAAAACTCTCTTGTATTTTCAAAATTCATCTCCATTTCTCCACAACAGTCGCCGCAAACTCATGACCAAAACAGGAAAAATGGAAATGTGAAACATAGGGCTGAAATATTACTTCTATTCTCCCAAATGAAGACACCTTCAGAAATTATGGGAGTGGTTTTTTTTCTTCAGCCCGTGTTGAATGAAAACCTCTCTCGGTTGGTCAAAATTTGCTCCCATTTTTCCATAATCTCTCTCGCAAACAAACTGGTAAATATGGCTACAAAAGGGTTATTTACTTGGGAAAAATGGTTTTGAAGGAGAAGAAGTGGTGTTTCGGACCCCTCCCGAAGTGGAAAATTGTAATAGGGGAGGGGGCGGGGGTGTGAATTAACCTCCCACTACCACGTGGCTACTGAAAACCACCCATCCCTTAGGCTTCGAAGCTCATGGGGGGTTTGAAAGCTTTAGATCTTCCGTTCCACCTTTGACCATTGCTCATAAACTGAAGTATGCACAACATTTTAATTTGAATATTAGATTTATTTAATAATATAGAATTAATTAACTCTATATCATTAAATCAAAATAATTTCACTTAATCTCAAAGCGCATTGAGCCTTTAAAATCCGGATTTATGACACTTTTTTACCTGAGATCTAACAATGAAGAAAATTTCGATCCACACATCCATGCAACACCAGAATAATATGTGAGAAATATTTTGTGTCATTCTAGAGCAGTGTAGATGGAATTTTTATCACTCACTCTTTTTAAATATGCTCCATGAAGAATTTGATTCATGATGCTTTTGAAAATAAACCCCACTTTGCAGGATAAAATCTTGTTTTCATTTTGCAAGACAAACCAACATATATAATTCGACAATCCTAATTTCCCTATAATTATAGGGTCCTAAGAGTGGCTCCTTCTGGGGGATGTTGCCCTCCTAGCGAGGTAGCAGAGAACTGCAGATCTCTGAATCCAGCGACCAATGCCTTGGTGATTAAGATGACAACAATCTTCTTTGCCGCAAGACTGCCGCAACTTGGAAATTTGAATGTTGAAATATGAACTAGGCCAAAATAAAAAATTGAAAGAAAATATAAGCTAATGACTGAAAAGTGGTCTGAAAATTAAACTGGAAAGAGCTCAGGGTCTTGAGCTTATTCTCACATCTACCTACTCTAATCTAAAAAAATTGTCCCATCAAATAATAACCAGATTTCCAATGTAACCAGTCAAGTAAATGTGTGCTTGATTGATTCTTGCTCACTTCTTTGAGCAAGCTAAGAAAAAAAAATGACCACTCCCATCTTATCTACTGTTGAACATAAGTGTTCAACCTTTTCCTTGAATTTTGCAACAAACCGTCCATGTCATAATACACTCCTCTGAATTATTCTCAGAGGTCAGCAAAGGGATCTTGGAAAAACACTTGGTGCCAAGGTTTCAAATGGCCAACTTCTTTCATGACTGATCTTTGTTCCAACTGGTCAGGTTCTGGATCCTTCTAAAAAATAATATCTTTACATTCTCCCTGACATCTTATGTGGCATCTTCATGGTATACCCTTATGATGTCATCAAGCAAATCTTATATATGTTGACTAAGATTGCTATATCCTTCCTGAAGACCATCATTTTGATGAGAAAAAAGTGATTTCCAATGATAATCTTTCTCGAGGATGTGCAACAACATCAGCATGTATCTGTTCTTCAATTGTTTCTTCAGGAGGAAATATTTCAATACATAAATCAGCAATAGGACAAATAGAATGAATCTCCTGATTACACAAAGAGTAGGAGGTTGGATACATGCTTAGAATCTGATTGATTTCTTCTTTAGTTAAAGGAGGAGGTAAACTTTATTTTCTTTGGAGCAAACAACAATTTTTTTCTTTCCCTAGTGAATAATGACTCTGATGCTAAATTTTTTCTTTAGTTTCCTACAAAAGAGTAGGCAAATTATCATTTTTCTTTGAAGGTAGATCATGTGAACCTACCTCCATTTCCTGATTAATTTCATTTTCAGCTATTCTCCCTTGATTATAATGACAATTAACTTGAGAATGGAAACCATAAAGTTCTTCTAAGATATCCTCATCATTCATATCTACTAGGTATTCATTAATACTTTCAATGTATTGTATGAAAACCTCAAACTGATCACAACAATTTTTTAACTAATGAAAAAAATGGGGAAGATTATTTATAATGCTCATAAAACACTTTGTGGAAATCCTTTAAATAAATCAAGATGCCAGGGCTTAAAGCTTCATACCATTCCCTCGCTTTTCCATATAATGTTTAAATGAACATATTCATTTGGAAGTCCTCATGTCGTTCAAATTTCAACTTCCATGAATGAATATGAAATTTAATGAGATGCAACGAAGCATTATCGACATTTCTATCTTGAAAAATAGAAAGATTTCTTTGCCAATTTAGCTGAGGCATTTTGTTTGGGAAGCCAGGAATGTAATCTATGTTCATGGGAGCATATATCCTTGCAACTGATCCCATTTTGAGCTTGTGGAGTCGCCAGTGAATCTCTATTATTGGATTTTGCTGCCAATGGAGTCGCCAAGTGAACAGAACAGCCTTCTGGTGTTTAACTTTTTTTCACCATCAAAAGCCAAAACTGAACTTGATAAGTGTTACCAAGGAAGATAAACTCGTCCCCAGTATGGTCGCCATTATTTTATCACTTCATAATTCTGAGGCTGAAGGCAGAATCCCAGAGGCAACATCAAAACCACTTCAGGCCTAGGATCTAGCCCTCCTAGACCTAGAGAGGGATCTCTCTGCATGATTTAGATTTGTTTTTGGGAATTTGAGGCTAGTTAATAAGTGTGGGGTTTTGGATTTGAGTTTGGTTTGGTGGGAAATCAAGGGAAAAGGGCCATTGGGCAATGGAGTCAAAGGGCTTGGGTGACCAATTTGTAGAAGTAATCCAGCATGTGTGAAACAACACAAGCTAGGTGTGCTACTTCGGATATTTGAGATGCTTAAATGGAGTGGGCAGATACAAGAAAAGTGTAACTCAACAGAAGTTGAGGGGTAGTTAAGAATTACTAAACTAGACTAGAGTGCAATGCTCAACAGAAACTAAGGAGCAACTAAGAATTCTTTGGTTTAGTGTTAGGTCCCTATATTACTAGTATAGTCCCTTATTGTTGTTAGTGTAACCCCCTTATTTTTATTATTGTACCCTTTTAACCCCCATATTTTTATTATTTTTCCCTTAAATTATTGTTTTTAGGTCGGCTAGAATTACATTTTGGCCCCATGGACTCCTATATATAGAAGGGAGGTTTTGTAATTTATATCATCTAAGAATTTTTTATTCATCTAATGTATTGGAGGTTTTCCCCTCGAAGTGGCTTATTTTTAAGGTGTTGATATCTCTTTTCTTCTATTTTTGGAGCTGGTCTCCAAAAATTTAGTATTAGAGCTTTGGATTCTAGGGTTTCACTGCTCAAAATAGGTCATCGTGGAATTTTCGCTATAACTATTTTTCTACGAAGTTTTAGAAGCTAAAATTTTTTAAGTGCGAAGCTGAAATCTGGAGGAACATCGTCGCAAAAGTTTAGAGTTTGGTTCACAATATTTTCGAAGATATGATCTGTGGAAGTTAGGGCTTTTTGCAGGCTCCTGAATTTCGTTTAAAAATGTCAGCACAGAATGTTCGCTATAACTATTCTTCTATGAAGGTTACAAAGCTGAAATATTTAGAACATGAAGCTGAAATCCTGAGGACCATCATTGTAAAATTTCAGAGCTTGGTTCGCAATATTTTCGGAGATATGATTTGTGGAAGTTAGGGCTTTTTCAGTCTCCTCAATTTCATCTCAAAGAGATGATTGTGGGAAAATCTTCATGAATCTCTCTCTAAGCATCGAATTGGAATTTTTTAATAAGTGACTGGAAGTACATGGACTGTAGTTTCCTGTCTATAAATTTCATAGCCAAAGGAGCAAACAATGACATGTGGAAAGTCGTACAAGTTCACTCTATTGAATCAGTCCATAATTAGGTAATTGTGGGAGATTGGACATAACTTTGTCTTGAAGAATCCAAATCAAGTCAGACCTGTGGCATTTGAAATAAGCTTCAGAGGACTACTACAGGGCCGAATTTCAGATATTAAGGATCTGCAAGTATAGAGATAAGTCAATTTCAATATCGATCTCCTCAAAAGCAAGTAAAAGGTGTGTATTCGTTTTCCGAATTGCATGTCTTGTTTGAAGAATCAAGTTGAATTGATTCCTAGGGCATATTGTAGAATAGATATCAGTATTGGATTCTCAAATGGCCCCTAAAAATAATTCAACACTCATTAAGCCTTTAGAAGGCTCTACTATGACTCATGAAGACGAAGAATGGCAACATGACATATCAAAATTAAAAGAGCAAGTGTAACAAATTTCACTCTCGCAAAGAGCAACAAAAAATGACATGGAAGTTTTTAAGAAAGGCGTGGAAACTAAGATGGATGGTTTGAAGAAAGGCATGGAATCTAAGATGGATGGTTTGAAGAATGGCATGGAAGCTAAGATGGATGGCATGGAAGCTAGAATGGAATCTAAGATGGATGAAATGGAAGCTAAGATGGAAAACATGAAGAATGATCTAAAATTAGACATGGAAGGTCTGACAAAGTTGATACAAGAAATGTTTCATAATGGTGAAAATATAGTAGAGGAAACTCATGAGGAGAAAAAAATAAATTTTAATCGTGATTTCATAAACTCCAATGTTCGAGGGAAGAACCACCATTTTCCAAAAATGGATATGAGGAAGTTTGATGGAAAGGATCATGTAACATGGATACTACAGATGGAGCAATATTTTGATCTCAATAATGTGCAAAACAAACAAAAGGTACGCATTACAACTTTACGTTTAGAACAAAATACATTTTTATGGTATCGATGGATTTGCTCCGGTAAAAATATTGTCACTTGGTCAATTTTTACAGAGGAAATGATAGCACATTATGAGGATACAAAAACCAACACTTTCTTTAGCCAATTGATAAATCTCAAACAAAAGTGTTCAGTGGGGGAGCACATTGAGGACTTCCAAAAATTGAATAAGGGTAACTGATATTCTAGAGGAACACAGGATTGATCTCTTCATAGGTACTTTAAAGGATAACATCCAACCTGAATTTCATGTTTTGGAACCTGATTCATTTGAGAAGGCATTCAGGTTGTCAAGAAAAATTGAATGTAAATTTATGGTGACAAGGAAGCCTACCACTCACTTCTATAAAGATGGAAGTGTTGCTACTCCTAGATTTCCACAACCTACAAGGTTGACACCACAACAATTGGAAGAAAAAAGAGCAAAAGGGCTTTGCTACAGTTGTGATATAAAATACACTAAAGGTCATAAGTGTGCTGAGAAGAAATTATTTTACATAGATTGTGAAGAGGAAGAAGAAAATGAACAAGAAGAGGATATACACCAGGAACCAGCTCTAAAAGAGGAATAAATGAGTCCAAAAGGAGAATTTTTTTTTCAAAAGGAGAGGAAGCCAGGAAAGATATTAAGATCTAATGTCATGAAAAGCCAGGAAAGATAATAAGCTCGAATTATGGGGTATTACAAGGAAGCCAGGAAAGATAATAAGCTCTAATGTCATGAAAAAGCTTCTAAATAAATAAAAACGAGGCGTAATTGCAAAATTATGCTCACTAGAAGTTCGAAAATCAAAATCATGTATTTCTGCAGACCTCCAAAAAGTCTTGGACAATCATTCCAAGGTGTTTGAAACTCCCAAAGGACTCCCACCTATTCCTGATCATGATCATGCTATTCATTTGATTCCAGGAAGTGTTCCTCCAAAGATCAGGCCTTATAAATATCCTTATGTCCAAAAGAGCGAAATTGAACGTATGATTACAGAAATGTTAGAGGTGGGTATAATTCAACCTAGTCAAAGTTATTTCCTTGCTCCTATAGTATTGGTACAGAAGAAGGATGGATCATGGTGCATTTTTCTAGATTATAGGGAGATCAATAAGCTCACCATTAAAGATAAATTTCCCATTCCTGTGATTGATGAATTATTGGATGAATTACATGGAGCAATTTATTTTACCAAGTTGGATCTTGGTTTAGGATATCATCAAATTAGAATGAAGAACGAAGATAATCTGAAAACAACATTTCAAACTCGTGAGTGTCATTATGAATTTTTGGTCATGCCTTTTGGCCTTACCAATGCACCTTCTACATTTCAAGGGTTGATGAATTCCATTTTCAAACCCTTCCTTAGAAAATTTGTGCTAGAATTTTTGATGATATACTAATCTACAACAGGTCTTGGAAGGATCATGTTTAACATGTGGGCAGGGTGCTCAAACTATTGCAAGAGAAACAATTATATGAAAAAACATCCAAATGTTTCTTTGGAGTACAAGAGGTGGAATATTTGGGTCATATTGTATCTCACGAGGGTGTTAAGGTAGACCCTAACAAAATTAAAGCCATTAAGTAATGGAAAGTCCCAACAACCATAAAGCAGTTGCGAGGATTTCTCGAGTTAACATGGTATTATCGCAAGTTTTTTAAGAATTATGGTAGAATAGCAGCACCTCTAACAACATTATTGAAGAAAGATGCATTTTCATGGACTCCTAAAGCAACTAAGGCCTTTGAATATCTTAAAGAGGCAATGTGCCTAGCACTGTCCATAGCTACGCCAAACATCACAAAAACCTTTATTGTGGAATGTGATGCCTCAGGAAATGGAATTGGTGCTATTTTAATGCAATAAGGAAGACCCATTGCTTTTGAAAGTCGTCCAATCAAAGGAAAGTATTTACAAAAACCTATTTATGAGAAGGAAATGTTAGCAATACTGCATGCACTAAATAAATGGCAAACTTACCTAATGGGAAGACACTTCAAGGTAAAAACTGATCATGATAGTCTTAAATTTTTTTGGAACAAAGACTATCTTCAGAAGAGCAGCAAAAATGGGTCACAAAAATGTTGGGTTATGACTTTGAAATAATCTACAAAAAAGGGAAGCTTAATGTTGTTGCAGATGCACTCTCAAGAAAGAATGAAGACATGGAAGAATTTCTTTGTGCCATTTCTATTATCCAACCAGATTGGATAACCGAAGCAAGAGATGAATGGAAGAAGGACGAATAAGTGTGGACACTCATTCAAAATTTACAACACGATCCTACTACATCTGATACATTTAGTTGGAAAAATGATTCTTTATGGTACAAAGATCACTTATATCTTTGTAAGAATTCTCAACTAAAACAAAATATTCTTTTGGAATTGCACACTTCTCCTTTAGAAGGACACTCAGGATTTTTAAAAACTTACCACATGGTGAAGAAAGCATTTTTTTGGGATGGCCTTAAATCTGATATTCAAAGTTTGTGGCAGAATTTTTGGTTTTCCAGCAAAATAAAGTTGAGACAATTAAGACCGCGGGTCTTCTACAACCTTTATCCATTCGAAGTCAACGTTGGTAGGAGATTTCAATGGATTTTATCACAGGTTTACCTAAGTCCGAAGAAAAGAGTGTCATCATGGTGGTAGTTGATAGTATTACCAAGTATGCACACTTTTGTGCATTATCTCATCCATTTAAAGAAAGTACAGTTGCTACTACATTTATGGACACAATTCAAAAGACAATTGGAAGCAGAGTTATGTTGTGAAACGATAAAGAGATCCCATTTTTACTGGAAATTTTTGGACAGAGTTTTTTTCTTGTTTGGGTACTCAATTAGCTCATAGCTCATCTTATCATCCTCAATATGATGGTCAAACTGAGATAGTAAATAAATGTTTGGAAGGATATCTTAGTTGTTTTGTATCTGATAAACAAACAAAATGGGTCAAGTGGTTACCTCTCGCTGAATGGTGGTATAACACTTCCTTCCATACTGCAGAAAAAATGACCCCATTTATGGCACTTTATGGATATCATCCACCATGCATCACATCATCTTTGAAAAATTGAAGGTTCAAACGATGGAATATCACGACAGACATCAACAAGAATTTCTCCAACTCTTAAAGGATAACTTGAATTTGGCACAAAATAAGACAGACAACAGTGATCAAACATTTTTAGCAAGTTTTGATGTGGGAAGTGGGTATTTTTGCAGCCACACAACCATACAAGAAATGTCATAAACAACTAAGAAGGATAATAAATTATCGCCAAAGTACTATGGTCCTTACAAGGTGTTGAAAAATATTGGTACTATGGCATACAAATTTGAGCTTCCTGCTTCTTCATGAGTGCATCCATTTTTCCATGTTTCATACTTTAAGAAGGTTATAGGTGAAAATATTCCAGTTCAAACAATATTACCAGAACTTGATGAGGAAGGAAAATTCATATTGGATCCTAAAGCGGTCATGGAAACAAGAACTCGACAGCTATGGAATCGATCATTTTTAGAGTATCTCATTAAATGGAAGAACTTACCCACTGGAAATTCTACATGGGAGGATCAGAATTTTATACAGAAGCACCCAAAGCTACTCAAGCATTGAGGACAACACTTTTTTGAAGGAGAGGGGCATGTTAGGTCCCTATATTACTAGTATGTTCCCTTATTGTTGTTAGTGTAACCCCCTTATTGTTATTATTGTATCCCTATAACCCCCATATTGTTATTATTATGCCCTTAAATTATTATTGTTAGGTCGGTTAGGATTACATTGTGGCCCCACTAGGATTACATTGTGGCCCCATGGACTCCTATATATAGAAGGGAGGTTCTGTAATTTGTATCATCCAAAAATTGTTCATTCATGTAATGTATTGGAGGTTGCCCCCTCGAAGTGGCTTATTTATAAGGTGTTGATATCTCTTTTCTTGTATTTTTGGAGCTGGTATCCCAACATTTAGAATCAGTGGAAAACATAGACTATTGTAGAATCAACTAGAATAGGGCGTTCTGGAAACAAATCCTACTCATCATTTTTTTCTACAAATTAGAATGCAGAAATACTAAGACAGCGGAACAATGAATAACACATAAAATAGGAGAAAATTTCACCATTTGGTGCACCACTTGAATCCTAAAAGCTTCTATTGAATTACTTGCAAACTGTCACAACATTACAGAATAAGACTGAGTCCCTCATTCAGATTCCCCCACCTTGATACTTTGAACATTGAAATATATATCAAGGTTACTAACTAAGTACAATCCTTAACAGTTACTTTCTTTCTCACTACATAACATAGAGGTACATAAAATCACTAGACACGAGTAAATAAAACTGCTAGAGTTATGTAGACTATTGGACATTTGGCATTTTGATTCCCTGCAATCAGGTCTGTCATATGCTTGCTGGTGTGAATTATATCTAGCCTGACACTTGTGCTATCTAAAAATATTTGGAGCACTAAATATGACATGAAACATTTATATTTTTTGAATCTCTCATCTCTTCTCTGAAAATAGAAAACATAGTTATAGAGGTGAAAACTGGGTCAAATTTGCTAAAAATGGGGTGCACTCAGAAATTTGTTTCTCCCCAACGATGACACCTGTGTGAGATCTGAGAGATTTTATTGTTATTTTCCCCATGCTGGTCAAAAACCTCTCTTTTATTCTCAAAATTCATCTCCATCTCTTTGAAATAGTCGTCGCAAAATCATGTCTAAAACAGGAAAAACGGAAATCATAAAAATAGGGCTGAAAGATGGCTTAGATTCTCCCACCTGAAAAAACCTTTGTAAAACTTGGGAGAGGTTTGTTTTCTTCGGCCTCTGTTGAACAAAAACCTCTCTCGGTTTTTCAAACTTCGCTCTCGTTTTTCGGGAATCTCTCCCACAAATAGACTAGTCAAGCTGGCTAAAAGCAGTTTTTTAGTTGGGGAACTGGTTTTGAAGGAGAAAAAGTGGTATTTAGGACCCCCATAAAGAAATAAGTGGTAATTGGGGGGGGGGGGGGGGGGGGGGGGTCCCAGGAAATCATGACAAAATGACACATAAGGGGGGGCCAGTTTTTGAAAACCACCTATTTCGGACCCCCTTCACCCATTAAACTTTGCAGCTAATGGGGTTCTGAAATTTTTTTGAACCATCCATTGCAACCTTTGACCCTCATCCCGAAGTGGAAATGTGAGAGGTTTAGCTTAATTTAACATCAAAACCTTTACAAGGCTATTCTTCCTTTAGGCAAGTTAACGCTTTCTGATTTCTTGGGTCCATAAACTAAATAATTATGCAGAGTATTATCAAAATATGTCACCACCCGAGAAGGTATTTCCATTCGTGGCTTTCACATCAAAAATATGAATCCTTGAACACATTTGGTAAGACATGGAAAATTAATGAAGGCAATTGTGCTTTTCGAGGGTCCAAAATTGACATCACCATTTTTGATGCTTCACAAAGGAAAATCCGGTGCATGAAACTTTAAGGTTGATTCTTAGCTTTGTATTACAATTTGTAATTTAAACCGTGCCTCAATTCATATAGTGAATATTACCAAACCCAACGAATCATATTCAAAATTCAAATAGAGAACCTCTTGATGAGTGATGGTACGAAGTGATTGACTAAGAGACTTTCATCATAAAACCTCCTTTTAAATATGCTCCATGAAGAACTTGATTCAGGATGTTTTTTTTTATGTGAACCCCACTTTGTCGAATAAAACCTTGTTTTCACCCTGCAATCCAAACCAATATATATAATTCAGCAATCCTGATTTCCCTATAATTATAGGGTCCTAACAGGTTTCATTTCATTATAATTACCATGTTGTTATGTTGTAATTTTGGTTTACTACTCAACAGGTTGATCATTGTAAATAGTGCAACGAGCTAAGTTATAAATCTCCATGGGTAGTATGTTTTTCTTTTAGCATTATTGTTGGTTGTAGGTGTCATTGAACACTGAGGACGATGTTCCCCCAAAGAGGATGGTTTTGTAATAGCCCTAGTGAAAAATACATGTAATAAAATTTAATAAAGGAAAAATAATAACCATGGTTATGGGGCACTTATTCCAATTCGAATGTTTGGAAAAAAAACATCCTAGTGTGGGTGATCAATTGGTTTATTATGACTAAGGAAATTAGCAAAGGAAAATGCTTTGGAAAGGCAAGAGGTATTAATTGAAATTTTATTTATTAAAATAATGTAAATTAGGAGAAATGAAGGTGAAAGGTCACAAGTTTCAAGTGATGAGGAAAATGAAGGAAAATAATGGAAAATTGAAGAAAATAGAGGTGTTGTTAATAAAAAGGATTTTGAGGATCAATTTGTACCTTTTATCAGTTATGTTTTGGATCTCTCTTTATTATCTCTCTGAGACACTCTTGGACACTTCGATTTCTCTTGGAGAACTTCATAATTGGATAAAGAAAAGAAAAAAAGGAAAATACGAAGTAGAGATCAAGAGAGGAAGAGGAGGGTCAAGCGGCTACAACAAGATTATTTTAAGGTATCAAGTTGAATGAATGATTCTTGTGCTATTTTTTGGCATGCATGGTTATGTTTTCATTGGCATGGGTATTCTAGGTGTGACAATGTTCTTTAGCCTAGCCTTTCCAATTCCAGATAACCATGATGTGATGGGGTTCTCATGTTTTGGTTTATTTGGATTGTCGGATGGATTCAAAACTGAGTGAGGTGGTCTCTGAAAGAAATAGCACATGCCCTAGTGATCCTTGAATAATACTATGGATTGCAGTAAAGAGTTGGCATATTGAACACTGAACCAGACAATGGGTTGTGTTAAAGACGATTTTTTTGTTACCTCAGTGGGCTTACGAATCCTCGACTAGTGAATGGTGGGGTATATGGTAAATACTAAAGGTGGGTGCCCTCAATAATTCCTAGGAATCCTTGGGTGATGATTGGAAAGATATATGGGAAAGCTTGGAGGGTGGGGCCACAATTAGTCCTAGGAATCCTGATTAATGAATGGTGGGATATATGGTAAATCCTAGATACTAGAAGATGGTAAAATTCCTCATGGTATAGATGGAGAAATCTAGTGGACTCCATGCTTGTTTAGGGCCTAGTGATCTAGTTGGTATTGTGGTAAAGTTTGGTTCTATTGATGAAAATGAGGTGGTTTTGCCTCGGGAAGCCCTAGTTGATTTTGGTTATGAGTCCCACATTCATGCTTATAATATGGCATGGGGGTGATTGGATGAAAGAATGATTTGGCTTAGCCAATATATGTTTCGGTGGTATGTGGAAGTCCCAAATATGGTTTGTTTTTCATTCATTAATATAGTTCCTTTCCTTGGTATTACATGTGAAAATGTATTGGTTCATATGTGGCATTTACAGTTGTTTTATCCTTGTTATTTTTTCGTTATATGTTGGCTATTGGTATGTTTTATAATAATGATAACGTATGGATCTCATATTCTGGTGAGTTGAAACATTCTTCCGATACCTTTAGAGGTTCAGCTTCTAGCTTGATTTGTGCTAAATGTTCCCCCTTTTATTTTCCAACCTTTTCCAGACATTCAAAGGAATAATGTCCAAACTTTCCACAAGTGAAACATCTCACTTTCTATATTCCTATGCCTCTGCCTCTCGAAGGAGCCCTCCTTCCCTTATCATCACTATTTTTCTCTGGTTATGTTTACTGGTTTGAGCTATTAGCTTCTCCCTTATGTTGCGGCTCTTTTGATCAAAACTTCTTGTTATATTCTTTTGACCTTTATTTATAATCAGCTTATCCTCAACCCTCAGTGCAACCTGATATTATTCCTCCACATATCTCAAGGAAATTAATATTATTTTATCTTGAATATCAAACCTTAATCCATTGTCTCAGGTGTATCTTCTATGTACCCTGATCTAATATTCACTTTATAAAATTCCTTTGTATACTCCAATATGGTCATCGTATTTTTCTTGAGATTTTGCATCTTTCTAAACAGAACTAATGGATAATATATGGGAAGGAAATTACTTGGAAAAATAGTGATCATCCTACTCCATCTCTTGATCTTGCATTTATTTTTCATGGCCCCTTCTTCTTTCACTCCATCCCACCATAAATTTGCATGTCCTTTTAGTTTCACAAAAACAAATTTGACTTTCTTGTCTTTTGACACCTTTGAATAGTCAAAATTATTGTTCATGGCATCGATCTAATCAATCATCTCTTTTTTATCCAAAATTCCACTGTATGTAGGTACTTTTTCCTCTAACCCAAAACTTGGACCAAAAATTGACTTCAAAAATCAAACTTTTGGGGGTTCTTCATCTCTTTCCTATTCCTATTATGGAAATTATTCTTCCTTACCTGTATCCCCTATGTGATCATGATGTATGATAGCCTTCATGGCTTCCAGCGTTCGCTTAAGGGTCATCACTTTGTCCCTTAACTTGTTGCAGTTGGTTAACTTCTTCCTCGAACTCTACCTCTTCCAATTCTAGATTCCATTCTTTAAAAATAAACCAACTAATTAATTAAATCAAAATTTATTTACTTCTTCCAGAGAACCTACTACTCTGATACCACCTGATGCAACTTCGTCTTTAGATTTGCTGAATTTTTTTTCAATTCAGAGTTGATTTCCTTTTGGAAATGCACTTAGCTAAACCACCAAATTAAAATGTAAATTATAGCCCTTTGAGTTAAAATGCGTTAGAACATAGCCCTAGAAGCCAAGCACTAGAACCTAGCACCATACACTACACATGTATGTACTAAGTGCTATAGCGGGAACCAATGTTAAACAGTGGGAGAATTAAATCAATGGTCGGATGTGTCCTGGCCCTTTCAATCCTGATGCATAGCATGGGCTCTCCACTTCCTATCGCTGAGTTAGGTAGTGCCCGAGTGGGATCCACCTGCTCAGTTCCAACTCAATGTCAAAATTTGGTGCGACATGTTGCAACCTCCGGGTTCTCCAACCTTATTATAACACAAGCCTCTATCACTCTCCCATTAAGTATTACCATCGGGATGATGTGTCCTAATCCCTCTCTACTTGGTCACTTAAAATTGGGTTCTAATTATTCCCGCCGAGGTATAACCTTCTTGGATGACATGTCCCAATCCCTTCCTTCCCTATCATGTATATTTGGGTTTTCAGATGGTTCCTATGGCATCTGAATTTCGTGCGGTCCCCACTCGCCATGTCCGCTCGACACTTAGTCCACCTAGCACTCCTCTTCCATTCCTATCTATTGAATATCACCTCCTGACACCCAAGTGAACAAGCTGCAAGCCTTTGAATTTTGTGGCCGCTCGGTTGGATCTTCGTTAAAGAATTATGACAAGTAATGATTTCGGCTATGGTAATCGACAAACTTATTTCAACACTGAAATCGAATAAATGTGGGTTTTTCACAAGCTTAATCTCAGCTTTGGTGGCTCACTTCTTCCCACTGTAAGGACTGTCTCGCGTCATTGTAATTCCTCTAAGACACTCACCTTCCCTCCTTCGCCCTCTTGCAACAATGTCGAAATGATTTGGCATTTATAGAGTTGGCAATAATTTAAAAAAAAACACAAGGTTCTCAATGAAACTGTGAAATAAAAAACCAAGATAGCAGAAGGCCAAAAATACAGAGTCTCGAAGGCAATATTAGCTTCACACTTTCCACACCACATCCCTACCTGATTTTCTCTTGTAGGAAGTCCTTTTTGTTAATAAAGTGGCCAAAAATACATTTGGTTCAAGATCCAAAATAATAGGATCTTGACTTAACAAATTAACAAACAAAATTTAGTCTACCTATGAAACTTTTACAAATAAAAGTAAATTCCAACCTATGGATAATTTTCAACTACATTTGTCTTAATATCCACTTACTATAACCAAACACTCCATACTAACTTAAACTAACAGATTCCCTTTAGAATTACATAAAAAATAAATAAATTAAAATAAGTGCAAGATTCTCCTGCATCAACCTTATTCCTATCTTATCCAACAACATCTGAGTCTAAGTGATATGGATGTTCACGAATCTCTTTAGACTCCAACAAGAGGATTTCCTTGCTCACCTCTAAGGAAATCACATCCAAAAAATTCCCAAATGAATCATTACAAAAAGGATGAATATGTTTATGCCCAACATTACCTAAGGTGCCCCTTCTACTCATCATTATCTGATGAGGAGGAATGAGTACAATGACAAGGAAACAGATAGGGAAACCACTAAGATAACCTCTACCAGAAAAGGAAAAAGAAGAATGATACCCAATTCCTTTAAACCCTAACATAAATATCAAAAAATTGCTGCCCAATTTCCACAACAAAGGACCAAATCCCAATGAATTATTGAATTCTCCACAACACAAATAAATAAAACAATAAATTCCCCAATACCATACTAAGTAGAGATATTTACATATAAATAGGACAAGATCAAACCTAGCACTCAGATAGAGGGCAAGTGTGAAACTAATGCTTAAATTACTTGGCAACAATAATAAGGAGAAATATAAATTAAAAGGAAAATATAAACCCATCACTGCCATACATAAACTCCACTTCATAGAGCCAAAGGGTTGCAATAGAGTAATACATATACATCCAAATGAAACGACCTGAATCAGACACACCCTGATTTACAGAACTATAACTTATATAGCTCGAGATTAGGCTCCCATAAGAAAAAAGAGAAACCATGGACCTAATTCACAACCGAAAAATGGAAAATTTGTACCTCTAAACTCACTACCAAAGGCGTGGACTTTAACCAAAATAAAGTCTTAGACTCTGCATCCAAAAAAACAAGAAATAAGACATAATAACCATAGATGAATCTAGATGAAGAAGGTTGAGGAAAACTCCTCACATATGTTCTCATGCTTCATGTACCTTGGCCACCTCGGCACCATAATCATGCATTTAAATCAACATGCTTACATACAACTTAGCGCACACAGTAATCTACGATTGAAAAAATCATAATATTTATTCCCAACAAGACATGTAAAGTGGCTTTTCTAATATATAAATGGAAAGGAAAATGGTGATGAAGAAAGCCATCAACATCATGGCATTCACAAATAAATAATTTTGTATAAAAATTTCAAAATGGTGAAAAGAATGTAAAAAACATCATAACATTCACAAATAGACAATAATTTATAGTCTTCTCCAACAATAATAAAAATTGCAATATCAAAATTCAATTTTACTTAGTTATTTAAAAAATGCCATGAAACTTATTTCAAACCATAAAAGATTTATATAACCATTGTCATAATAACAATACACATATATTTAAATTAATATTAGCATTTATTTATTTAATAAAAAATTAAAATCTTTTAATTAAATTCACAATTTTGAAATTTAAAAACAAGACTTCAAACTTCAAGTTAAAATTCAATAATATTCAAAAATAAATTACAAAAATTATTATTTTGATTACCATAAAATTAATATTTAGATTTTCATATAATAAAAGCTTTTGACGATCCTAGTGTCATGTTAATAAATTTAAAAGTATACTTATCTAAATTATATTAAATTATATTAATATGTTAATGTAATACAACTATCCAAAATTACAAAAACGTAATATAATATAATATTTTACATAATTTTCAAAAAGTATGAAATTTAATCCACTCTAATACATAATGTTCACCGATAATTAAATTTGTTTCTACGCCCATGAGGTATAGAGAAAATGGTAAGGCACGCTTTCCTATAAATATAGTTATAAATTTCAGGACCAAGATGGTGTGGCAATTGGCCCTAGCTTAGTCGTGCGATTTTAATTTTGAGAAGTAAGATGCGTCTAGGTTGTCTCTAGGTTAATTGTTGTTCCTAGGTTAGGTTTAAATGCGAGAAAAAGTCAAGTTATTGCCATTTTTACCATCACCTAATAAAGTCATCTCAAACTACCCCTATCACTGTGGAATTAAGAATCCTTTTTATTCCTATCCACACACACAATTTCGATTTCATTGACAATCAAATTTTAAATAACAAATCTAATAATATTATTTGAATAACCACTTGCAAATCACATATTTTTTTAAGTAACCATTATACATAAAGTAAAGACTCCAAATAGGAATCCATATAAGCTTTAAGGTACATGTCACATATATTTCAAAATTTTTAATTAACCATAGAAAAAAATATATTTGCAAAATACATATTTTGTGACTAACATATATAAATAATTATGGAATTTTAAATCTATATTATATATATTTTGATGTAGATTTCAATATTTTGATATACATATTATTTTCACATAGATTTCAAATATGAACGGATAGATAAAACTTTATTACATATTATTAATTTATATGTTTTTTTGAAAAATGAATTTTACTCAATCAAAGGGATTAACTATTTCAAAAATATTGTTTGTTTGAGAAGAATGAATTTTACTTAACTAAGGAGATTAACTATTTCAAGAACACCAAATTTAACTATTCCAAAAGACGTCTAGATTTAATCAAGTTTAATACAATTTTGGTAAATAATATCTCATTGTAAATAGATCAATTTTCTTCTATCCAATAAAAAAAAAACTAACTTCAAATTAAAATTTTATTATTATTATTATTATTATTAATAAATTTATTTGAATAAATAAATATGCCAAATTTTTAAAACCTCATCTTCATCTTCAAACAAAACAAATCAAATAAAAACAAAAATATCTAATCGTACATCTTTCAAAAAACCTTTCTTAATAAAGAAAGACATGTAATTACTTAATCACGGTATAGATTTGTATAAATAGCTAAAGTGCACTCTTTAAACATTGCATTTTTCTCCATGCACTGGAGTAGAGGAAAGAGTATGAGGTTGTGCATCCTTCTTCAGCCACGCCACCTTAAACGAACTTTTGAAGGCAATGGTCAAAGCATACAAGATAAATATACAATTGTTTTTTAACGAACAATATAAATATATTTTGGCGTGAAGTAAAGATGTCTGGTTAGGGTTGAGTTCACTAGTTTCTTAAAAAAGATGTCTGGTTAGGGTTGAGTTCACTAGTTTCTTAAAAAAGGATCCTAGATTTAAAAGTGTCTTTCCCTTTTGTTTTCCATGGGAGGATATAAAATTTCCTTCATGTTGTTTTCTAACTCCTTTAGGTGAGTTGCGAACCCTTCATACCTTCCTTAACGGGCTTGCTTTCCATTTCTTGCTATTGCGTTTCTCAAACAAAGAAACGAGTTATTTTCAAACCTAACCCAGCATTGACAAAGTAGACGTTTATTCCGTGCACATGACTTGAACATGAGAATATTTCGTCTCACATCACATTTGATTGACCTAGCCAAGACAATGGCAATGGATGAGGGTTGTATTCCAGAACTAGACAGCAACACCGTGTAATTTTAGATCAATTAAAGTCAATTGCTGTGCAGGATGTTTAGTCTTATTATGTTCTTCTAGATTTAAATGTGATGGAAAAGGTTGAAAGTGGAATCAGATTGTGGTAATTATCGGACGGTATATTAAAATTCAACCCAATTCCACACAATCGACAACTTCTGCAGATTGTTCTCCCATGTATAAACTAATACTAATAATAATTTATAATCACATCGGATAAGCACATTTGCCTGGTCAAATTCCACACGTCACGCAAATTCCATCCTGTGATAAGATGCACAGGCAAGTAACTCATCGCTATCGTCAACTGCCTTATGTAAACCCATCAGGTTGCTATTTAGCCTTGGTGTGCCACTGTACGATTTAGAGAAAGTATTTGCTATGGAGGGGCGTCTGAATGTTTGTGTTGCCACATGTCTGACTATTTTCCTAGCATTGCATGCACCAAATCTAACGGACGCAAAGCCGTTAGTTCCAGCCATTTACATATTTGGAGATTCTACTGTAGACCCTGGTAATAACAATGGACTTGTAACTCTTGCGAAGGCCAACTTTCTTCCATATGGGAGAGATTTCATGGATCATAAACCCACTGGTCGATTTACCAATGGAAAATTAGTAACAGATATAGCCTGTAAGTTTATATTTATGACTATACCTCTCTTTCACTTTCCATTTTCATTTGGATGTAGAAAGAAAATATACCAAACAAACCCAAAGTTGATTGGGTTAAGTTACAGATTGTTTTCCTGATTTTGGGTTTATGAGAACTTGTGATTTTGCTTATTGTATTCATTTCTCATGCATTTTATTTGAATGTAGAAATATTTCATGTTAATTGGTTTTAGTGAATAGTGGCATCCCAGTTTTGAATCTTAATGGCTGCCAGACAAGTTAATATGGATTTTTTTTTTATTTAAATATGTTACATTAGAAATGATTATCATAAAGAAAACCATAAATTCTCATAAACCTAAAAAAATCACAATTCCTAACCTAAAAACCTAACCTGAATAATGTTTATGTTTCATTTTTCCTTAATAATGTTTATGTTTAATTTTTCCCACTGTATACAGCAGGATTAGCAGGGCTTCCAGATGTAGTGTACGCATATTTGGATCCTGAGTTCCAAGGACCACGAATTCTGACAGGCGCCAGCTTTGCTTCTTCTGCTTCTGGATACGATGACTCTACCTCACTCACCCTTGTTTGTACATCTTTTATAACCCTTGTTTGTGCATGTTTTATATGTGAAACGATATTTAGGATTTAGCTATATAGAAAAACATTTCATAGCTGACATAAAATCTTGAATTTATGCAGAATGTTCTAACTATGGGACAGCAGTGGGAGAATTTCAAGCTTTATCGAGAGCAGCTTGTAAATATGATAGGCGGGAAGATTGCCAGCGAGATAATATCAGGAGCCTTGTTCGTGATAAGTACGGGAACCGATGACTTTACCAATAATTACTATCTCAATCCCGTTACTAGAGCACTGTATAATGTTACAGGGTTCCAGGATCTTCTTCTCAACTCTCTCACAAAATTTATCCAGGTAATCATATTGACTTTACATTAACAATAATATTTGACCTGGTGGGATATATATCAATGTGTCTATCCTGATGTTTATCCTTATTTCAGTGCAATTTAGAATAATTTTTGAATGTTTTTGAATTTGTGTAATTTAGAATAATTTTAAGATATTTTTGAATATAGAAATTAGGTCAAATAATTAATTATTTTCTATTAATTATGAAAATATTTATAAAATCTACAATCAAATTTAATTTAATTTATTGAAAAATACATAATTTGTTAACCTGTTTTAAGAAAATGATGAAAATTTGATCCAACCATTTTTATAGAATATATCAAAATTTTGACTTTCAAAAAGTGATAAATAGTATGTTAATCGGTTAATAAGTTTACATCAAATTTCATAAAATTTGATTGAATAATTTTTAGAATCAAGAGTCTGGTCTTCTGCTCCGAATCAACAGTCCTAATAAAATATATAAACAAACTCGAGAAACATTTTAAAATAAAATGTTATTTATTTCCTACCATGATATGCCCCAAAAAAAACTAAAATCCTCACACTTTTAACATAACTATTACTGGTTTTTTGAATATTATTATTTTTCTAATCATGAGCGAATAAATTACTAATGATAAACTTGGGCAGATATATAAGTTATGAAAACCAAATACTGTTGCAAATATGGTGTGTTTTTAGTTACGACGTAAGTCGTACTTATTTGAAAACAACATACCTAATTGCCACCATGGACTTGTCTGCAGCGTCCGATCAAATGTTAGACGATTAAACGATTCTCTGCCGTCGGGTTGAAACGGTTACAGAAATCAGTTACAGAGATTGAAACGATAAACACCATAACTAAGTCAAGTCGAACAAAACTGAAATCTCTTGCTATTCCATCAGTTATTTTCTATGTTCAGAGTGTTTTGGAGACTAATGAAATCGAATCATGGAGAATTCCGGCAATTTCTTTTTGCCTTTCTCGTGCTATTTCTACACAGGATCCCTGTGTCTGGCAATGTTCATGAATTTCCTTGCAACCGAACCTGTGGTTCAAGAACAGTGAAATGTGGTAATGTATATTTGAAAGGATTTCAGGTTCTGAATTTTAATAATTCCAGTATAGTAATTCGGCCGTGGCAAAGTAAAAACAGAAAACTCAAATGCTTCGATCAGGATGCAGATATCTTATCAATTTTCAAACCACAATTTGGCCTCACAAATCGGAATGTATTACTGTTGACCGGGAACTGCTCAGATGATTGTATTAATTTCAATATTACAGATTTGAGAATAATTGGATCCCAATACTATGATGGCAGAGAATACTGCAGCACAAATTCTTCAGTTTCAATTAAATATTTGATGTCAAAAGCTTCTACATGGATTCCTAGGAAGTCTCTTGAGACTTCTATGTGCAAATACTTTCTTAGCAGCTTAATCTCTGATGAGGGTGCCAATAATAATTCCATCAGTTTTGACGTGGATAAGGTTGAATTGGGTTGGTGGGTGAACAGTACATGCCTCCCAAATTCTTGTTCTGCCGAAGCTAAATGTTTTCAATTCCAGAACCCCAACAAGAATAATGAAACAGTGCATAGATGCTACCGCAAACTAGCCGTTGAAGGAGATGGATTTTCAGAGGGTTTCGGATGCCGAAAAGTTGGAGGAGTTGGATTTTCAGATGGTTTCGCTTCTCTGAATGGTAAACCAATTAATGCCCTTGTTTTCTGTGTTTGCTTTTCAAGTTCAATTTCAATAAGAAATTTTGTTTCAGTCAATAAAATTTCGTGTATAAATCATTCCAATAAGAAATTTTGTTTCAGTGTATATATCATTTTCAATAAAATCTCGTGTATAAATCATTCCAATAAGAAATTTTGTTTCAGTGTATATTTCATTTTCAATAAAATTTCGTGTATAAATCATTTCAATAAGAAATTTTGTTTTAGTGTATATATCATTTTCAATAAGAGATATTGTTTAAGTGTATATATCATTTTCAATAAGAGGTACTTGGACAGCAAAGTTAACCAACTTGACAATGGCGTGGGACCCATTAGTATTTTAAGGACGCCTTGGTAATCTCCATGAGTTTTGGAAACTATTTCTATTTTTTGGTTTCTGTTATGAATAATGTTGAGATGGACTCTATATAGTATTTTCTAGGATGATTAACTAAATATAATTAATTTATAATTTTGTTTAAATAAAAAATTATGTGATTAACTAATTTATAATATTGTTAAATTAATCATAGAAAAATGTTTATTTTCGAAATATTAAATTTCAAAATGTTGAAAAATATTTAATAAAAGAATATTTATTTAAAAAATATTTTTGAAACATGAAATATTTCCCTTTAATATTGAGTATCAAATTTCAAAATTCTAACTTTCATACTTTCAGAGGTCATGTTGTCCTAGCAAATCTTCAAGAAAATGACTTCACAAATTATTTTGTCCTTCTAAAAGTGTATGAGCTATTGGAAAGTGCATTATTTGTTAATGCCTATTTTTTTATTAGGTGGAAGTCATACTAAGCTGTAAAGTTGTAAGTGGAGTTGGGTTGTTAATTTTAATTATTTATTGGTTAGAGTAAATTATACAATAGACATGCACGTGGATATTTTAATAATTTTTTTTGAAATTTATGTGATAAACATCTAATTTTATTAATATAAATCTTACAAAATCAACATTTTAAGTGAAAAATGTGAAGTTGATTTATATTTTTTGTTTTTTTAGAAAAAAAAAAAAAACATTTTTTCTTTTTCTTTTTCTTTGTCTATTTTTCAACTTTCTACAAGTCAAAACATTTTTTTAAAATCAATTAATGCCTTCTATTTGCTTTTTAAGTTCAATTTTATTTATAAGGTATTATATATATATATAGAGAGAGAGAGAGAGGCCCTTCCAAATGTGGCTCTAGATCTAACGATGTTTGATGGTCTATTTTAATTTTTTTCTAATGATAAGGTTGTATTAATTAATTGTTAAAAATATAATATATTTTAATTTTAATATATATATATATTTTGAAGCATAGTATAAGGAAGGAAAACAATGGAAATTCCTCTAAAATTTTGGTAAAATTAGGCTAATTTTTTTTTTAGAAATCTCAGTTATATTGTGTTAACAGTTTTCAAGCTTCAAGATTTTGGGTGCTTTGGCAGTTTTTGATTCTGTGGAATCTATTTCCACCATAAATAAATAAAAAAATCAAGCACTCCAGTCATTAAATTTCTTTAAATTTCTTTCGGAAAAAAGTGGCCCCCACTCCCTACACAATCATTGCTATAAAGTTCCTTATGGAAATAGTTTGATCATTTCTTTCATAGTTGTTCATATACATTTTTTTATTTAATCAAGAATATCGTAGATTTATATTTGATAATTATGTGTATGGGTAATCTTTATGGTAATTCAATTTATGGTAAGTATGTCACTTAACAAGTTGTTACAAGGAAAAAACAAAATGTGTGTACATGTGTAGTTTCGAGAAAAGAGATGTAGTTTTCATTCTCATTCTTTTAGAGTTTTCATTCTCATTCTTTTAGGGCCATTCCTCTGCCAAGGATTCAATTTATGGTAAGTATGTCATTTAACAAGTTGCTACCAAAAAAAAA
The DNA here is from genome assembly GCA_034641835.2 of Pinus albicaulis. Lineage (NCBI taxonomy): Eukaryota > Viridiplantae > Streptophyta > Pinopsida > Pinales > Pinaceae > Pinus > Pinus albicaulis. The sequence goes on along the minus strand of CM076583.1, from coordinate 10,103,701 downwards.
AGTTTCACATTTCTAACAAAATCTTATTGAGGTGTTATTATTTCTAATATATATTTTATTAATTATGAGTAAAACCCTGTCTTGAATGCAAAACACAATTTTATTCTTAATGCAAGTACCATATTATGTTATCAACTTACGGCATTTCCTTTGCAACATCCGGTGCAATTGCTAGTATAATTATTTTTATAATCATGAATGCATAAATGACCAATGAGAACATAGTTATGAATACAGAATCTTACTGATGAGAACCTTTGCGCTGATATAGTTATGAATACCAAATGACTTTGTGACAGAATATTTACCGCGAAGGTGCCACCCTATTTGGCCTCATTGGTCTTCCTCCTTTCGGATGTTTGCCTTCACAAATTACTCTCCACAACTTGATCCGTAACGCGTGCGTTGACGAATTTAATGATGTTGCGATCTCATTCAATCAAAAAGCTGCATCCTTACTGGAGACTTTGAAACCCACGCTTCCTGGTCTTAAAATGGCTTATATTGACATTTATGATAAGCTGTTGACATCATAAAGGATCCCAGTAAATATGGTAATATTCTCGCTTTCTCTGATTCCTGCATGCATGAATAAGTTTGAGGGCACTTATGTTGGGAGGTTGCTAACAATTTATGAATTAATGTGTGGAAGGCTTCGAAGAAGTGAGGAGAGGTTGCTGCGGAACGGGTTTGCTGGAGGCATCAGTATTTTGCAATCCCACGACCCACATGTGCCCCGATCCAACGGTACACGTGTTCTGGGATTCTTTCCATCCAACAGAGAAAACTTACAATATCCTGGCACAACACATCTTCTCGCAGGTTGTTTCGATTTTACATCTGTGAACAATTCATTCAAACTGAGAATTTGTTGTACGTAATTAAATACCAAATCAGATGATTAAAAGCTGCCGCCAGTAAAACTACGCATGGATCTAACTCGGTGAAGCGAGAACCGAATCACCGTGTGTAATACATAATCTCCATACGCCACATTAATACTATATAATTGTATTCGTTGCAATCTCTCTTTAGACCATTTCTTATTACAATCCAATATATGTTACAAATAAAATAATAATAGTCCCATATGATTTGATATATATATATATATATATATATATATATATATATATATATATATGAATTTGCTTCGAAAAAACTTCACAGATATATTTATATTTATTTTGTAGATAATTTTGAACAATATCCGAAAACAGATTTGCCTACAATATTAAAAACCAGAGAAAAAACAGATCACAGAAGGCCAGAGTAATAGCAATGTTAACACTATCAACCACCATAACGTCCTTGTGAGATAAAGGCCTGGTAAATTTATTACTGACGACGACCCCTTTCGAAAACAAATTGACCCAATATACGGTTTTGACATTGGTGACCACTAAAATTGATCACTTTTATCTATGTTTTCATTTATGATATATATATATTTTAAGAGATTAAAAGAACAATTGAAATAACAAAATAAAAAATTATGAATTTAAAAATAAAATAAAATAAAATAAAAAAACAATTATTTTTTATTGCATTTTTAAATCCCTTGGTTAGATATTTACATTTACTTAAATATAAAGACTAGATACTCATTAGATGGGTGATTTAATTCAAATGTAAACATTAGGTAGTCCATGAGTAATTTAATTCCATATTTAAAGAATATTCATTTTGAAATATTTTTAGGTATATTTTTATTGAAAAAATGAAAATATATTTATTTTTTATATTATTATATGTTTTTATTGGTTTGTTATAAATTAAATTTTTTTATTTTTATTTTTCAAGTATCTAATAACATTATGATATTAAATTTTATTGGTTTATATGGAGTTGTTTTGAGTGTAATTTTTTGGAGTTTTTGATGTTGGAATGTGGCCGAAAATTTGAGGTGAAATCTTATTTTATGTCATTTAAAAACCCATAAGGCACTTCCATTGTGTAGGAGTTACCCATCAAGTTTGTAATTTCAATGAATTTCTATCAGATTTTAGATAAATTCGACAGAAAAAATCAACCAGAAAAACTTCCAAAAAATCTCACTAAAAACAACTCATAATGTGCTCATTTTTTAACCTCAAAAATACCTTAATAATTTTAACTTAATGTATTTTTGTATTTTTTTTTATCAATTCAATATTAAATTTACTTAAAACAATTTATTACAATTAAATTAATAATAAAATATTCTATTATTAATACTAAATTTGAAATTTCATTATAAAAATGATAGAAGTTCATAAAAATTGTATTTTTTATTAAATAAATTTATTAAACACAAATTACAAACTCCTTTGAATTGGTTAAAATCCATCAACCTCATTTATCTTTCATATTTATTCTTACTAGCAATTGTCCTTACACAATGCTAAATATAAATTTACAATATTTTTTTGCACTATAATGTTGAGAATATTATTTTACAATGCAATTTTGAGACTAACCACAGAATACATGCTACTTTAAATAAATTTTAATATTATTTTACAATGTAATTTTGAGTCTAACCACATAATACATACTATGAAAAAATTTAAATGGATTTGTTAAAATCTTTGTAGCACCATCCTATTTCTCATATCGATTCTTGTAACCTAACAAAATCCCGAACACTATCCTTACACAATGCTAAATTACAAATTATAGAATTCACCTTGTTCAAGCTAAATAATTTGACGAAGCTCAAACTAAGCACCTGAATTAAGGTAAACAACTACAATTGTAACTAGTAAATAATGTAAAGTGTCGCTCCTTACACTATCCTTACACAATGCTAAATTACAAATTATAGAATTCACCTTGTTCAAGCTAAATAATTTGAAGAAGCTCAAACTAAGCACCTGAATTAAGTTAAACAACTACAATTTTAACTACTAAATAATGCAGAGTGTGGCTCCTTGTTCTCTGTTAACCACCAAGAAAAGGACTTCCGAAAAATACTCCCAGGTTTCTCGGCGTTATAATTTACACTAGATAACCTCTATTGGCAGAGTTGTTTCCCCTTTCAAATTTAAAATAAATCCCATAGAGGAGCGGCCACTTAAAAGTCACAATTGTGCACAATTCCTAAGGCAAGTCAAGAATTGGGGCTCCAGGTCTGGTCAGGGTCTTTCACCGAAAGTAGGGTCTTCCGACTACAAGTCGAGTTCGACTATGATCGGGCTTCCTTTCTTATAAAACCTTTACTTTGGATTTTAATTGATAGCCAGAATGTCGACGGGGTCCACACGAAAGGTGAGGGTCGGAATGGTGCTCATAGTTCTTGTGGACATGTAAAGATGGGGTCAAATTCTGACTTCGGCAGCAATTTAACTTTGGTAAATAAATCTTGCAATTTCATGTGCCTTATCCATTTCTATAAAATTTTAAACTCCCTTCCATGGAATATCAACTGTGCCTTCTACTTATGCTTTTGTTGTAGCGACTACAACCACCCTGTAAAATTTTGTTTGTGCTTTGACTTTAGAGCCTTCCTTCCTATCCACAAGGGCTTATTTTGCATTGTTGTCAAGTATTCAATTGAGACTTATCATTTTCATTTGTGCTTGTGTTTGCTTGTTTTCACACTTCGCTGATCTTTCTAAGTCACAAGCTAGCCTCCTCACTTGGCCTTGTAGCAGTTCTCGTTTTGCCTCTAGAAATTGCGCAATCCATGAGGGCAAGCGAGTCTTTATGACTAGAATTGTGCAATCCAGATTGGCAGTTCTTCCTTGAGCTCAGAAACTGTGCAATGCAGTGAACCGAAAAGTTGTCGAGTTCCCCAAAATTAACCAATTTTTCGTGGAAATGTGCATGGAAATTTTCTCAAAAAATAAAAAAGCTAAAATGTGAAACATCCCTAGAAAATAGGGATTCATTATTAGTTTCTCAAAGGTGGCACAGTTGCTATTTTTAGAAATTTCTGCCAGCGTTGCTTTTTCCTTGATTTTAGGCATGCGCGTCATAAACCCTAATTCGCTAAAATATATTTTCTTGAAACCTATAGACCTCATTTGTACATTCAATCTTGGATCTCTAGCATTCTTGAGGATATCAGGGAACTTCTGGTGGAGTTATCGTCGCTTTTCTGGCAAGTTTTTCTTTTGTCGTCTTTTGCCGCTTTTTCTGTCATTTTTTGTCATTTCGCTTCTATGAGTGTTGTTTTGCTTGTTTCTCTTCATGGTAGCTCATGCTTTAACTTATATTAGCATGTAGAAGGGTTGTTTTAGTTTTTCATTTTCCTTTCACAAATGTTGCATATGTTTTCTTCTTTTTGCACCGATGGTCACCGTTTTGGCGACTCTCCTCACATATTTTATTTTCCTTTTGTTTGTTGAGTTTATGCACTTGGTTTGCATTGATTCATCCATACTTATTCAGGTCTTCACTCAAACTCACATCATCACTTAGATATGCTTGTTTCCCACACTTTCACCAAGCAAATCTGCTATTTCCCTTGGCCAACTTTCACCTTGCCCAGCTGGGCCTTACGCAAGTCTTATGCTCAAGATGAAAGCTTGGCCTCTAATATTACGCAATGTACAGTAAAATCTGGCACAACTGTGCATTGTGCAGTTCTAGGGCTAATTCTGCCACCTTGGCCATTGACACTGTGCAATGTGTAGTCTCTTCCAATCACTTCCCAGGTTGAATTATGCATTGCGCAGTCTCAAGCCTCAGGCTGCACCCTTGGCTACTGGGACTGCGCAATGCACAATTTCCACATCCAGTCTCCCTCGATTTCTCACTAAAATTGCACAATATCTCTCATTAGTTTGTCGGTTTGTTGCTTGATATTTCTTTGAAGATAGATTTTCAAAATCTAATGTTTGATTTCCATGAGTGCCTTTTCTATCCCATAGGTACCACAATTGTTGAGTACTTCTCTCCAACAATCATTGTTACCATGGAACCCAGGAGCATTGCTTCAAAAGATACAATTGAAAGCAGTACTAGGGAAGCAGATGAGAAAACTACAGTGAGCTTGCCATTGTATACAGACATTCAAGTGCTTGTGGAAAAGGAGTTAGATCTAACGTGGATCTAAAATGACAAAAATTTAAGGAATATTTTACAAAAAAGAGCTTCAAGGAAGAACTAGAAGACTCGCAGGTATATCTCAGTGTTCAACAATCAGGATTATATAGGGTTACATACAAATATCCACTCTTCCCATGTGTAGATGTCATCAGCTAGATTTTTTCACATATTGATGTGAAGACCATGACATTAAAGAATGTCAGCAGACAAAATATTTCTAATTTTCTAGCAGAATATTATCATCTAATGTATGAGGTTGTAGAATTGTTGTTTCAGTTTGTCATTTTCCATTCACAAATGTCGCATCATTTTTCTTGTTTTTGCACCGATGGTATTCGTTTTGGTGACTCTCCTCACATATTTTATTTTTCTTCCATTTTTAGACTTTCTTCACTTGATTTGCATTGATTCAACCATACTTATTCGTATCTACACTCAAAATCACATCATCACTTAGATCTTCTTGTTTCCCACACTTTCATCAGGAATATTTACACTTTCCCTTGGCTAGCTTTCACCTTGCCCAATAGGGAATTTTGCAAGTCTTGGGCTCAAGACGAGAGCTTGGCCTCTGAGACTATGAAATGCACAGTACAGGCTGGCCCTACTATGCATTGTGCAGTTCTAGGGCTCAGTCTGCCACCTTTGACACTGACATTATGAAATGTGTAGTCTCTTCCAGTCACTGTCGAGGTTGAACTGTGCATTGTGAAGTCTCAAGCCTCAGATTGCACCCTTGGCTACTGGGAATTCGCAATGCACAATTTCCATATCCAATATCCCTCACTTGCTCATTAAAATTATACAATATATCCTAGTAGTTTGTCAGTTTTTTGCTTGATCTTTCTTTGAAGATAAATTCGCAGAGTATAATGCTTGCTTTTCATGAGTGTGTTTTCTATCCCACAGGTACCACAGTAGTTGAGAAATTCTCTCCAATCTTCATTGTTACCATCACACCCAAGAGTGATACATTAATAGATACCACTGAAAGTAGTACTGGGGAAGCAGTTAAGAAAACTCTAGTGAACTTGCCAGTGCATGTAGACACTGAATTGCTTGTGGAAAATAAGTCATATCTAACATGAAAAAAATTTAAGGAAGATTTTACAGAAAAGAGCTTGAAGGAAGAACTTGAAGACCGACAAGTATATCTTAGTGTTAAGGAGTCAGGATTATATAGGGTTACATGTAGATATCCAGTCTTCCCATGTGAAGATGTCATCAACTGGATTTTTTCACATACAAATGTGAAGACCATGACATTGAACAATGTGAGCAAACAAAATCTTTCTACTTTTCTGGTAGAAGATTATCAGCTTATGTATCATCCTCCCGATATAGTAACAGTAATGGACTTATACTTCTATGCCACCAACAACTATGTGAGCACAAAGATATATTGTTAAAGGCTGGGTGAAAGAGCCGTCTAAGTTTCAAAGACACTGACCCATTAATACTAGAAAAAGTCTCTCAAGACGACCTACTAGTTCTTGGTTATCTTAGTTTGTAGGATCTATGGTCAACAGAGTGCGGAGACCTTTCCTCAAGGGTGGGAAATATTATTGAACCAGGTTGTGAAGGAGGGGAAGTCATTCAACTAGTCATATTTTTTAGCTTGATAGTTGAGATCCCATGTAGCACATGCCCAGAATACTCCAAAGGGAAGGAAAAAAATGTTCTATATGTCTACATATTTACTAGATGTGATCTCTGCATAAAATGCATTTCTTGGCATGTACTAGACATGGAAAACACAATACCCTTCCATGTATGTCTATTGTAATTTTCTTTCATATTGCAGTCATCGAGCAATAAAGGAGGAGCTAACTTACCATTTCATCATTTCGTTATACAAGTTGATCTTTGAGAAAGAACCAGTTTGCATGTCACATGGAGAAATGGAGGAAATATGAGAGATCACATTTTGGTTTTCCTCATTGGATAATACCTTCCTTATAATGTTCAATACTCATAAGTCGCCTCATATTTTTCCAAGATATGCTATCGACAAGCTTGTTAGGAAAGAAGTTTCATATCATCTCAGTATAGAGTTATCATCAACCTTGCACAGTAAGAAGAAAGAACCATGGCCCACTCTTCCTATGAAAGTTGGATTTTATGAGATCAAGAATCTCAAAGTCGCAGACACTGAAGGAAAGGTGATAGATAAGTTTTCATTCAGTACCCAAGACTTTAATTTGTAAGATCCTTGTGGTATTTGCAAGGAAAATTGTGCAAGAATACATTATGAGTGGCTCAATGGGGTATTTCATTGGCTAGAGGAGGATCCATGGAAGAATTGCTACAATACCTCCAGACCCCACAAGCTGATCAGTATAGCAGGAACTCCAGAGGCCACTCCGCAGAGGGCAGAAACTCTAGAAGTAGTTCCAATAGAAGGGAGAGACCCCATCTAGGATAACGGAAAGAGAAAGTCTTCTCACATAACAAGGGAAGAAATACATCGCAAGATGAAAGTAGATCCAACTACTAGGCAAGGAGGAAATAGAGGATGCAGAGAGAAGAATGGAGGAAGAGAGAAGAGCAGTGGAGGAGAATGGAAGAAGAAAAGTAGGAGAAAGAACAAGAATAGAAGCAAAAACAGGAGGAAGAAGAAATGAAATTCACAATTATAGAAGAAAAAATGAATAAGAAAGCTAAAGAGCAAGAATAGAATTGGCCAGCAGTAGAGGAGGAGAGTGGACATATGCAAGATCAAGAGCCTGCTCAGCAGATTGACGTTCAGTGCCACAAAAAGCAAGATGTCGACTTGATGTCGAGTGCACAACAAGTCACCATTCAGTCTCCACCACCTCCAGCAGTTGAGTTAGCTCCGATCGAGGATGAGAAAGTTTCTCCTCTTGATGATGATCTGTTCATGCACACGTACAATCTTTCATACAATGAAATTTAGAAGAATATTCTACAAGCACACATGAAACATTTTTTGGATAACTTCGCATTACTTCTATTTATCAGAGAGAGGTTGATAATGGCGGAAACCAGGAAGAATCGTATTGTAATTATTGAATCCAACTTGGCATTTGCTAGTGAAATAATATCGAACATTCAATATTTGATGACCTTTGCAGGTGCTTTAGAAGGAATTTAAAGCTAGTTCCAAATCATTGTACTCGCATGATATCGAGGCTAGAGTATGCTTCCAGCCAGACACCATCACACCTTTTATGGATGTCATCACATAGTACCGATCTTGGCACTGATATATGACCAAGAAGCATCAAGTGGAAGTTATTTATCTAATGTTTTCCCAAACTCAAGCATGATAGTTTTTTTTCCTATTAGGATGTCAAGTTGTCTCTACCCTATTTTTTATTATATGGGTATGAGTGTAAAATGTAATATTATTTGTAATTAATTGTAAAGTGGAACTCCAAGTATCTATTGTGGAATGTGAAGATTCATGATGTAATGTAAAGAGTCATTTTCTAAAAAATTTGAAGAGTCATGAGGGGAGTCCAAGAGTCACAAAGGGGAATGTGAAGAGTCACCCCATTTTTTTATAAATATATCCTAATAGCTCATGTAAAGGGATTTTTGGAGCCAATATTTTGGCTAAGCTTAGTCTTAGAAAAGAGCTTGGGAGTTTTTTGAGATATTTGGCTATTCCTTAGCGTAGAGGGAGTATTATTCTTTGTAGCAGCAGGTGTTGTTGACTTCATGTTCCACTATTGGCGCTAGTGGTTCTTCAATCGTGTAAGTATGATTGAAACTTTCACTTTTAATAAAATCTCAGAGCCAACATGCTTTCATTAATATGTTTTGAATGTAGTAGGACTATTCTTGTTGTATTTGCAATGTATGTTATTTAACTTATGCTTATGCTTAAGAACTATTTCGTTTGAAATGGTACAAATCTTGTTGAATGTGTGATGTTGTATTATTTGATCACTATTAACCTACGAACTATTTCATATATTAGCGTGTGATTTCATTTAAGCTTGTTTGTTCCTTTCAAGTTGTGTACTATTACAATATTTCAAGGATCTCACTTCTTTTCCATTCATGTGTTGGAACCTTAATGCATCACACTGTCTTTCCGTAGGGTCACACACGCTCTCACCAAAGTCACCATATATCACTCTATTTATATTCAAAGCCAAGGTATATCATTATCAACCACTCCACCAGAAACTGACTCGTAGATTTGGATGGGACTCCTACACCAAATAGTTTGAGGTCTAATTGGGACTTCATATTGGGGAGATCCGTTGAATGTTGGTGGGTACTGCACCATCAACATTTCTGGCACTAGAAGGAGGTATTGATGACAAGTTGAGGCCATGAATTCTGTTTGAATTTCTACATTCATTTATGGATTCCTCCCAAATCATAATCCAGACATGTTTTTCTAGAGCCGCAAATTTGAAATTTCCGACACTAATTATTGATGACTTGCCAAATCTAAAATTGCATGGCGAGGACGAAATAACCTTCTCTGAGCACACCACTCGTTTTCTTGATTTATGCACAAAATAAAAAATTCACTACGAGGATGTTGCTTGTAGGTTTTTCATTCTCACGTTCGGAGGGTGCGTAAGGGAATTGTGTAACACATTTCTTGATGCCTCCACACACTCTTTCGAACATCTTGCCACATAATTTTTTCGTGATTTTGATGTGTATGATTATAAATCTCTATGTAATAAAATTTTGAGATCGCAGAAAGAACCTTATGAATCTCTTCAGTATTTTCACGATCATTTCATTCGATCTTTCCTTGAATTTCCGGAAGATGATGTTTATCGGCCTTTCTTGTTAGATATTTTCCAATTTCTTTCTCACATTTCAAATAATTAACATGAAAATTAATCTTTCGAAAGTATCCCAACATACCTCACTATTAGAGTTTATAAATATGTGATGGACGAAGTTGTTGTTCCAAGTGATCCTTCGTCTCCTTCTCACCAAAAACCTATATTTCAATAGTTTGGGGTAGGGGAACTTGACAATTTATCCGTTGATCTACCACCATCCTCTTCCACCCCACATACTCATAATTTTAGCGCAAGTTTGGAGTATGAATTTGATGGTTGCAATGAAGTGTTATCTCCTTGTCCTTCATCTTTTAGTTCCTTTGGTCCTCCATATTGTGAGTTGTTATGTTCACCTATTTCAAATATTTCTCTTGATGTTCATGAGGATAAATTTATGGATGGAGTTGGTGTTGAGTAGGAAACTTGTGATATCATTTATGATGATTATGTGTGGGAATTCACATCTGAAAAATGATATGAGATGAAGGATGATTCTTCAACTTTCGCACCTCTCCCTCACTTTCCTGACATTTTCCATGATTATTTCATTCCTGTTCAATCTTGTGAAGAATTAGTTTATGATTATATCACTACTTCTAACCATTCTCATAACGCATGCAATTTTTGTTTCTCATCCGAATGTGGAGAGGAAAAAGTTTCTCTTCTTGATTTCCCCAATCTCTCATTGTATCATTCTGAAAACATAAAGAGTGATTTTTTTTGCTTTCAATATTCCCCTCGTTATGATTCTTCATATCATGAGGATGGCTCTGTTTTCGATCTTGAACTTTTTGATCATGGTTGTCATGACCTTTTCATTGATTCATTTGATCATGATTTTTATTTTTCCATTTTTGATCTTTCCAATCCACTGATCTTTGATGATCCATCTTCCGATGAGTTGGAACTTTTGCAATATATCGAGGCACTTCAACCCGAGATGATGGTTATGTCACGTTCACCTACTCTTGAGGTTAGCTCCACTTCCAGTCAGAATAGTGTTGAATATTTCAAGGCTCCTCATCACTCTGTCGCACACATTGAAAATCAAATGTTTTACAAATTTTTGCATCCTCCATCTGTATTGCACAATCATATCGCTCAGTCATTGGAGGAGTCATACTTGGAAAGTACTGTCACAAAGAAAAACATTTATTATTTCTTTATGTTCTCCCATTTTTGGAGTTCAGAAGTTTGTTCTTTCATATATTTGAGTCACAGTGTGTATAAACACAACAATTCATCTATAGAATGTCTTTTGTGTGTGTTTCTTTCATACTCTTTTATGCGCACTTTCAAAATTCAAACGTTTTGGTTTGTAGTGTCTTATCTTTTTAGTTTATTTTTTTGTTCTAAAATATTTATTGATATGAATTCCCTTGCTTACATAGGCTAGCCAATGCATCAGTGGCTACACAAGAATTATCATTTCGTGTGAGTCAAGCCTATTCTCTCTTAGGCTAGGAGTAGGGGTAGTTGTTCTCTTCTCTTAGTTTTTGTGTTTGCTTGTCTTTTCATTGATTTACTCTTCTCTCCTCTCCTTTTTTTTTCTTTTGTTTCTTTTCAATATTAAGATAGTGTCCTCATGAGACCATGTTTGGCTTCTTAATTAAGCATGATAAAATATGAGAGGAAGTTGTACTACTACCAATGTTGGGTTATATGTCTGTTCCCTCTATTTGTGTGAATCTTGTATTATTTTAGTATATGATAATATCATGGAAAACATGTTCCTTTTCAGAGAAAATTACAGTGAAATCATGGAGTTTGAATCTTATTCGGATAATCCTTTTCAACTAAGTCGAGTAGAGTAAGGAGGGGAGGAAAACCTTAACAAGTATATCAGAGGTGTACATAAATATCCTTTTTTGAAAGAACAACCTCTTCTAATCTCAATAAGTCGAGATCCCTCTTCTACCCCATCAAATAAATAAGTTCCTATGCACAGTTCTATTAACAAAAAAAAATGAAAAAAATAAAATAAAGAGGGTAAGAAGAGAAAGGATTATTGTGCAGAGAGGTGAAGCAATAAAATCTGCGGGGATGTTATCCAGCCTCGCTAGCAACAAAGCGATGTTTGTGTTCGTGAAGTGACTTTGAAGGGTTATTGTCCAGGCCTGCTAGTAGTGAAGCAACACTAGAGATGAAAACTAAGACCCTGAAAATTAATTTTACTTGTGAATCTATACACTCCACATCCCCAATCAAAACAACAAATTTTGACATGGCTCGGTTAGTGTGCCACCAATAAAGAGAATTGTAGGGGACTATATCTTTAACTCAATCTAAGTGAAGAATTTGTGGTAATCAATTAATTGAAAACCACTTCCATAAGAGTTAGACCTGTATTTCATGAGACATGATCCATATAGAGAGATATAGTTCTATCAGTGTGTTTCCAAGTGTTTTCATGGCTACAACCATCCTCCAAATGTTTTTACATGTTTTGATTTTGGATCCTTCCTTCCTATCCCCAGGATCTTATCTTGTAATGTCATCAAGTATTCATGGTTTGATTGAGACTTGTCCTTTTCATTTGCGCTTGTTTTTTCTTGTTTCCACACTTAGCTAATATTTTTAAGTCACAAGCTAACTTCCTGATTTGGCCTTGTAGTAGTTATGGTCCTGCCTCTAGAAACTACATAATCCATGAAGGAAAGCCAACCTTTATGACTAGAATTGTGCAATCCAAGCTAACAATTCGTCCTTGAGATCATAAACTGTGCAGTCATGGAAGGAAGCCTAGCATTGAGCCCATAAATTGCACAATCCATCCCATGAGCACAAAAACCGCATAATGCAATGAGATGGAAAGTTTCCCAGTTGCCCAGAATTGCGCAACATTTCCTAGTAGTGTCCATGGAAATTTTCCTGAAAAAGAAAAAAAAGAGAAAAAAATAAAAAACATCCTTAGAAAATAGGGATTCATTATTAGTTTCTCGATGGTGGCCTAATTTCTATGTTTATAAATTTCCACCAAGTGTCACTTTTTCCTTGATTTTAGGCATGCGCGTCATAAACCCTAATTTGATAAAATCTATTTAATTAACGCCTCTAGATATCATTTGTACATTCGATCTTGGATATATAAAATTCTCGAGGAGATGAAGGAACCTTTGGTGGACTTGTCGTCGCTTTTCCGGTGAGTTAAGTTTTTGTTGTCTTTTGTCGGTTTTTTGTTGCTTTTTGTCATTTCACATATGTGATCATTGTTTTTCTTCATGGTTGTTGGAGTTTTAGCTTATATTAGCTTGTAGAAGTGTGGTTTTACTTTTTCATATTCCTTTCACAAGTATCACATCGGTTTTCTTGTTTTTGCAAAGATGGTCATTGTTTCAGAGACTCTCCTCACATATTTGATTTTCCTTCTATTTGTTGAGTTTTTGCACATGATTTTCATTGACTCCGTTATAATTATTCAGGTCTACACTCAAAATCACATCACCACTTAGATCTTCTTGTTTCCCGCACTTTCACTAGGTAGATCTACAATTTCCCTTGGCCAATTTTCATCTTGCCCAGCTGGGAATTGTTCAAGTCTCAGGCTCAATCCAAGATCGTAGACTATAAGACTATGTAATTCACAGTAAAGGCTGCCTGAACTACACATTTCAAAGTTCTAAGGCTCATTCTACCACGTTGGCCACTAATAATGTGTAATTCATAGTCTCTTCCAGTCACTGCCCATGTTGGAATGTATGTTGCACAGTCTCAAGCCTCAGTCTGCACCATTGGCCGCTAGGAATAGGCAATTTATAGTTCCCATAGCTAGTCCCCCTCACTTTCTCATCGAAATTGAGAAATTTGTCTCAATAGTTTGTCAGTTTGCTGCATGATATTTCTTTGAAGATATATTCTCAAAGGCTAATGTTTGCTTTCCATGAGTGCCTTTTCTATCCCACAAGTACCACAATTGTTGAGCACTTATCTCCAATGGTCATTATTACCATGGAATCCAAGAGGGTTGCTTCAAAATATTCCACTGAAAGTAGTATTGGGGAAGAAGTTGAGAAAAAGATAGTGAAATTATTGTGTATGAAAACACTTAACTGTTTCTGGAAAAGGAGTCAGATCTAACATGGGATAAAGGTAAGGAATATTTTTCAGCAAATATCTTCAAGGCATATCTAGAGTACCCGTAGGTATATCTCATTTTTTAGAAGTCAACATTATACAGGGTTGCATGCAAATGTCTTGTATCATCCTCCCGATATAGTAACAGTAATGGACTTATACTTCTATGCCACCAACAACTATGTGAGCACAAAGATATATTGTTAAAGGCCGGGTGAAAGAGACATCAACTGGGTGAAAGAGCCGTCTAAGTTTCAAAGACACTGATTAATACTAGAAAAAGTCTCTCAAGACGACCTACTAGTTCTCTGGTTATCTTAGTTTGTAGATCTGCAGTTCACAGAGTGTTGGACCACTTTCAAGGGTGGGAAATATTATTGAACCAAGTTGTGAATGAGGGGAAGCCATTCAACTAGTCAATTTTGTTGGCTCGACAACTAAGATTGCATGCAGCGAATACCTTGAATCCTCCCAAGGGCGGGAAAGTAAGAGTTTATATGTTTGCATATTTACTAGATGCAATATGTGCACATAATGCATTCCCTGACATGGAATGGACTTGTACACTGTGAGACCTTGCTATGTATATTCATTATATATTTCTCTCAGATTACAACCATCAAGGAGTAATGGAGAAGCTAACTGGCCACTTTCTCATTCCACTATACAAGATGATCTTAGAGGAAGAACCATCTTGCATGTCATGTGGAGCAATGGAGGCAGTATCAGAGATCGCGGATTGGTTTTCCTCAGTGGATGACACCTTCATTAGAGTGTTCGGTGGTCAGAAGTCTCCGCAACTTTTACCAAGTTATGCCACTGATAAGCTTGTCATGCAAGAAGTTTCATATCATCTCTCCATGGGGTTGTTAGCAGCTTCGCATAGGAAAAAGAAAGCACCTTGGCCAATTCTTCCTATGCAAATTGGATTTTATGAGATCAAGAAACTCAAAGTCATGGAGACCGAAGGAGATGCGATAGAGAAGTTTGCATTTGGTACTCAAGACTTTAATCCGTACGATCCCCATGGTATTTGAAAATTCCATTTTGCGAGTATACACTTCATTTGGCTTAGTGGGGAATTTCATTGGCCGAAGGAGGATCCTTGGAAGAATTGCTACAATGCCTCCAGACCCCAAGCCGATCAGTATAGCAGGAACTATAGAGGCCACTTCGTAGAGGGCAGAAACTCTAGAAGTAGTTCCAATAGAAGGGAGAGACCCCATCTAAGATAAGGGAAAGAGAAAGGCTTCTCATAGAACAAGGGGAGAAATACATCACAAGATGAAATTATATCCAACTTCTATGCAAAGAGGAAATAGAGGATGCAGAGAGAAGAATGGAGGAAGAGAGAAGAGCAGTGGAGGAGAATGGAAGAAGAAAAGAAGAGGAGAAAGAACAAGAATAGAAGTAAAAACAAGAGGAAGAAGAAATGAAATTCACAATTATAAGAAAAATGAATAAGAAAGCTAGCAGCAAGAATAGAATTGGCCGCAGAGAGGAGGAAGAGGGATATATGTGATCTAAGAGCCTCGGCCAAAGCAGAGCTTGATGCCTGCCACACAAAAGCAAGATGTCACTGATGTCGAGTGCACAACAAGTCACCATTCACTCTCCACCACCTCCGTGCTACTGAGTTAGCTCCGATCGAGGATGAGAAAGTTTCTCCGATGAGGACTGATCTGCCCATGCACACGCATACAATCTTTCATACAATGAAATTTACAAGAATATCTCTACAAGCACTTATGAAACATTTTTTGGATGACTTCGCATTACTTCTATTTATCAGAGAGAGGTTGATAATGGCAGAAACCAGGAAGAATCCTATTGTAATTATTGAAGCCAACTTGGCATTTTCTACTGCAATAATATCAAACATTCAATATTTGATGACCTTTGCAGGTGCTCTAGAAGGAATTTAAAGCTAGTTCCAAATCATTGTACTCACATGATATCGAGGCTAGAGTCCACTTCCATCTAGACACCATCACACATTTTATGGATGTCATCACACAGTAACGAGCTTGGCACTGATATATGACCAAGAAGCATCAAGTGGAAGTTATTTATCTAATGTTTTCCCAAACTCAAGCATGATATCTTTTTTTCCTGTTAGGATGTCAAGTTGTCTCTACCCTATTTTTTTATTATATGGGTACCAGTGTAAAATGTAATATTATTTTTAATTAATTGTAAAGTGGAATTCCAAGTGTCCACTGTGGAATGTAAAGATTCATGATGTAATGTAAAGAGTCGTTTTTAAAAAAATTTGAAGAGTCATGAGGGGAGTCCAAGAGTCACAAAGGGGAATGTGAAGAGTCACCCCATTTTTTTATAAATATATCCTAATAGCTCGTGTAAAGGGATTTTTGGAGCCAAGATTTTGGCTAAGCTTAGTCTTAGAAAAGAGCTTGGGATTTTTTTGAGAGCTTTGGCTATTCCTTAGCATAGAGGGAGTATTATTCTTTGTAGCAGCAGGTGTTGTTGACTTCATGTTCCACTATTGGGGCTAGTGGTTTGTCAATGGTTTATGTATGATTGAAACTTTCACTTTTAATAAAATCTCAGAGCCAACACGCTTTCATTAATATGTTGTGAATGTAGTAGGACTATTCTTGTTGTATTTGCAATGTATGTTATTTAACTTATGCTTATGCTTAAGAACTATTTCGTTTGAAATGGTACAAATCTTGTTGAATGTGTGATGTTGTATTATTTGATCACTATTAACCTACGAACTATTTCATATATTAGCGTGTGATTTCATTTAAGCTTGTTTGTTCCTTTCAAGTTGTGTACTATTACAATATTTCAAGGATCTCACTTCTTTTCCATTCATGTGTTGGAACCTTAATGCATCACACTGTCTTTCCGTAGGGTCACACACGCTCTCACCAAAGTCACCATATATCACTCTATTTATATTCAAAGCCAAGGTATATCATTATCAACCACTCCACCAGAAACTGACTCGTAGATTTGGATGGGACTCCTACACCAAATAGTTTGAGGTCTAATTGGGACTTCATATTGGGGAGATCCGTTGAATGTTGGTGGGTACTGCACCATCAACATTTCTGGCACTAGAAGGAGGTATTGATGACAAGTTGAGGCCATAAATTCTGTTTGAATTTCTACATTCATTTATGGATTCCTCCCAAATCATAATCCAGACATGTTTTTCTAGAGCCGCAAATTTGAAATTTCCGACACTAATTATTGATGACTTGCCAAATCTAAAATTGCATGGCGAGGACGAAATAACCTTCTCTGAGCACACCACTCGTTTTCTTGATTTATGCACAAAATAAAAAATTCACTACGAGGATGTTGCTTGTAGGTTTTTCATTCTCACGTTCGGAGGGTGCGTAAGGGAATTGTGTAACACATTTCCTGATGCCTCCACACACTCTTTCGAACATCTTGCCACATAATTTTTTCGTGATTTTGATGTGTATGATTATAAATCTCTATGTAATAAAATTTTGAGATCGCAGAAAGAACCTTATGAATCTCTTCAGTATTTTCACGATCATTTCATTCGATCTTTCCTTGAATTTCCGGAAGATGATGTTTATCGGCCTTTCTTGTTAGATATTTTCCAATTTCTTTCTCACATTTCAAATAATTAACATGAAAATTAATCTTTCGAAAGTATCCCAACATACCTCACTATTAGAGTTTATAAATATGTGATGGACGAAGTTGTTGTTCCAAGTGATCCTTCGTCTCCTTCTCACCAAAAACCTATATTTCAATAGTTTGGGGTAGGGGAACTTGACAATTTATCCGTTGATCTACCACCATCCTCTTCCACCCCACATACTCATAATTTTAGCGCAAGTTTGGAGTATGAATTTGATGGTTGCAATGAAGTGTTATCTCCTTGTCCTTCATCTTTTAGTTCCTTTGGTCCTCCATATTGTGAGTTGTTATGTTCACCTATTTCAAATATTTCTCTTGATGTTCATGAGGATAAATTTATGGATGGAGTTGGTGTTGAGTAGGAAACTTGTGATATCATTTATGATGATTATGTGTGGGAATTCACATCTGAAAAATGATATGAGATGAAGGATGATTCTTCAACTTTCGCACCTCTCCCTCACTTTCCTGACATTTTCCATGATTATTTCATTCCTGTTCAATCTTGTGAAGAATTAGTTTATGATTATATCACTACTTCTAACCATTCTCATAACGCATGCAATTTTTGTTTCTCATCCGAATGTGGAGAGGAAAAAGTTTCTCTTCTTGATTTCCCCAATCTCTCATTGTATCATTCTGAAAACATAAAGAGTGATTTTTTTTGCTTTCAATATTCCCCTCGTTATGATTCTTCATATCATGAGGATGGCTCTGTTTTCGATCTTGAACTTTTTGATCATGGTTGTCATGACCTTTTCATTGATTCATTTGATCATGATTTTTATTTTTCCATTTTTGATCTTTCCAATCCACTGATCTTTGATGATCCATCTTCCGATGAGTTGGAACTTTTGCAATATATCGAGGCACTTCAACCCGAGATGATGGTTATGTCACGTTCACCTACTCTTGAGGTTAGCTCCACTTCCAGTCAGAATAGTGTTGAATATTTCAAGGCTCCTCATCACTCTGTCGCACACATTGAAAATCAAATGTTTTACAAATTTTTGCATCCTCCATCTGTATTGCACAATCATATCGCTCAGTCATTGGAGGAGTCATACTTGGAAAGTACTGTCACAAAGAAAAACATTTATTATTTCTTTATGTTCTCCCATTTTTGGAGTTCAGAAGTTTGTTCTTTCATATATTTGAGTCACAGTGTGTATAAACACAACAATTCATCTATAGAATGTCTTTTGTGTGTGTTTCTTTCATACTCTTTTATGCGCACTTTCAAAATTCAAACGTTTTGGTTTGTAGTGTCTTATCTTTTTAGTTTATTTTTTTGTTCTAAAATATTTATTGATATGAATTCCCTTGCTTACATAGGCTAGCCAATGCATCAGTGGCTACACAAGAATTATCATTTCGTGTGAGTCAAGCCTATTCTCTCTTAGGCTAGGAGTAGGGGTAGTTGTTCTCTTCTCTTAGTTTTTGTGTTTGCTTGTCTTTTCATTGATTTACTCTTCTCTCCTCTCCTTTTTTTTTCTTTTGTTTCTTTTCAATCTTAAGATAGTGTCCGCATGAGACCATGTTTGGCTTCTTAATTAAGCATGATAAAATATGAGAGGAAGTTGTACTACTACCAATGTTGGGTTATCTGTCTGTTCCCTCTATTTGTGTGAATCTTGTATTATTTTAGTATATGATAATATCATGGAAAACATGTTCCTTTTCAGAGAAAATTACAGTGAAATCATGGAGTTTGAATCTTATTCGGATAATCCTTTTCAACTAAGTCGAGTAGAGTAAGGAGGGGAGGAAAACCTTAACAAGTATATCAGAGGTGTACATAAATATCCTTTTTTGAAAGAACAACCTCTTCTAATCTCAATAAGTCGAGATCCCTCTTCTACCCCATCAAATAAATAAGTTCCTATGCACAGTTCTATTAACAAAAAAAAATGAAAAAAATAAAATAAAGAGGGTAAGAAGAGAAAGGATTATTGTGCAGAGAGGTGAAGCAATAAAATCTGCGGGGATGTTATCCAGCCTCGCTAGCAACAAAGCGATGTTTGTGTTCGTGAAGTGACTTTGAAGGGTTATTGTCCAGGCCTGCTAGTAGTGAAGCAACACTAGAGATGAAAACTAAGACCCTGAAAATTAATTTTACTTGTGAATCTATACACTCCACATCCCCAATCAAAACAACAAATTTTGACATGGCTCGGTTAGTGTGCCACCAATAAAGAGAATTGTAGGGGACTATATCTTTAACTCAATCTAAGTGAAGAATTTGTGGTAATCAATTAATTGAAAACCACTTCCATAAGAGTTAGACCTGTATTTCATGAGACATGATCCATATAGAGAGATATAGTTCTATCAGTGTGTTTCCAAGTGTTTTCATGGCTACAACCATCCTCCAAATGTTTTTACATGTTTTGATTTTGGATCCTTCCTTCCTATCCCCAGGATCTTATCTTGTAATGTCATCAAGTATTCATGGTTTGATTGAGACTTGTCCTTTTCATTTGCGCTTGTTTTTTCTTGTTTCCACACTTAGCTAATATTTTTAAGTCACAAGCTAACTTCCTGATTTGGCCTTGTAGTAGTTATGGTCCTGCCTCTAGAAACTACATAATCCATGAAGGAAAGCCAACCTTTATGACTAGAATTGTGCAATCCAAGCTAACAATTCGTCCTTGAGATCATAAACTGTGCAGTCATGGAAGGAAGCCTAGCATTGAGCCCATAAATTGCACAATCCATCCCATGAGCACAAAAACCGCATAATGCAATGAGATGGAAAGTTTCCCAGTTGCCCAGAATTGCGCAACATTTCCTAGTAGTGTCCATGGAAATTTTCCTGAAAAAGAAAAAAAAGAGAAAAAAATAAAAAACATCCTTAGAAAATAGGGATTCATTATTAGTTTCTCGATGGTGGCCTAATTTCTATGTTTATAAATTTCCACCAAGTGTCACTTTTTCCTTGATTTTAGGCATGCGCGTCATAAACCCTAATTTGATAAAATCTATTTAATTAACGCCTCTAGATATCATTTGTACATTCGATCTTGGATATATAAAATTCTCGAGGAGATGAAGGAACCTTTGGTGGACTTGTCGTCGCTTTTCCGGTGAGTTAAGTTTTTGTTGTCTTTTGTCGGTTTTTTGTTGCTTTTTGTCATTTCACATATGTGATCATTGTTTTTCTTCATGGTTGTTGGAGTTTTAGCTTATATTAGCTTGTAGAAGTGTGGTTTTACTTTTTCATATTCCTTTCACAAGTATCACATCGGTTTTCTTGTTTTTGCAAAGATGGTCATTGTTTCAGAGACTCTCCTCACATATTTGATTTTCCTTCTATTTGTTGAGTTTTTGCACATGATTTTCATTGACTCCGTTATAATTATTCAGGTCTACACTCAAAATCACATCACCACTTAGATCTTCTTGTTTCCCGCACTTTCACTAGGTAGATCTACAATTTCCCTTGGCCAATTTTCATCTTGCCCAGCTGGGAATTGTTCAAGTCTCAGGCTCAATCCAAGATCGTAGACTATAAGACTATGTAATTCACAGTAAAGGCTGCCTGAACTACACATTTCAAAGTTCTAAGGCTCATTCTACCACGTTGGCCACTAATAATGTGTAATTCATAGTCTCTTCCAGTCACTGCCCATGTTGGAATGTATGTTGCACAGTCTCAAGCCTCAGTCTGCACCATTGGCCGCTAGGAATAGGCAATTTATAGTTCCCATAGCTAGTCCCCCTCACTTTCTCATCGAAATTGAGAAATTTGTCTCAATAGTTTGTCAGTTTGCTGCATGATATTTCTTTGAAGATATATTCTCAAAGGCTAATGTTTGCTTTCCATGAGTGCCTTTTCTATCCCACAAGTACCACAATTGTTGAGCACTTATCTCCAATGGTCATTATTACCATGGAATCCAAGAGGGTTGCTTCAAAATATTCCACTGAAAGTAGTATTGGGGAAGAAGTTGAGAAAAAGATAGTGAAATTATTGTGTATGAAAACACTTAACTGTTTCTGGAAAAGGAGTCAGATCTAACATGGGATAAAGGTAAGGAATATTTTTCAGCAAATATCTTCAAGGCATATCTAGAGTACCCGTAGGTATATCTCATTTTTTAGAAGTCAACATTATACAGGGTTGCATGCAAATGTCTTGTATTTTCATGTGCAGATCTCATCATCTGGATTGTTTTAACATATTAATGTGAAGACCATGACATTGAACAATTCCAACAGGCAGAATCTTGCTAATTTTCTGGTAGAATATTATCAGCTTATGTATCATATTCACGAGCTAGTAAATCTCATGCACTCATACTTCCATTCCACCAAAAGTTATGTGAGCACAAGAGATATTGTTAAAGGTTGGGTTAAAGAGCCATCAAAGTTTCTATAGAAACCTACCCATTCATACAAGAAAAAGTCTCTCATAAGGGCCTACAAGCTTATTGTTATCTTAGCTTACACGATCTATGGTCAGTATAGTATGGAGACCTTTCCTGAAGGGTGGGTAATCTTATTAAACCAAGTTTTGAATGTGGGGAAGTCGTTCAATTGGTAAAATTTGTTGGCTTGAAGTTGAGAGCCCATGTATCACATGCCTGTATGTCTCCCAAGGGTGAGCAAGCAAGGTTCTATATGTATGAATATTTATTGGATGTGATCTGTGCACAAAATGAGTTTTTTGGCATGGATTTCACATGGACAGCATGAGACCCTTCCATGTATGTCTATTGCAAGTTTCTTTTGGATTATAGTCATCAAGGAGTAATGGAGAAGCTAACTGACCATTTCATCATTCTTCTATAAAATCTGATCTTTGAGGAAGAACCACCTTGCATATCACATTGATCAATGGAGTCACTATCAGAAATCACAGATTGGTATTCCTCACAAGATGGCACCTTCCCTTGAATGTTATACATTCATAAGTCGCTGCATATTTTTCCAAGGTATGCCACTGACAAGATTTTCATGGAATAAGTTTCATATCATTTCGCCATAGGGTTATCATTAGCCTTGCACAAGAAGAAGAAATCACCATGGCCCACTCTTCCTATGCAAGTTGGATTGTATGAGATCAAGAATCTCAAAGTCATGAACACTGAAGGAAAGGCGATATAGAAGTTTACATTAGGTGCCGAAGAGTTTAATATGTATAATCCGTATGGTGTTTGTAAGGATCATTCCGCAAGAATACATTATGAGTGGATCAACGAGATATTTCATTGGCTGGAGGAGGATACATGGAAGAATTTCTACAATGCCTCCAAATCTTGTGAGGTTGTCAATATAGTAGTAACTTCAAAGGCCACTCTGTAGAGGGAAGCAACTGCAGATGCAGTTCCAGCAGAAGGGAAAAACCCCTTGCAGGATAAGGGAAAGAGAAAGGTTGCTCATAGTCTCACGGGAAGCCACAAGATGAAAGAAGATCCATCTATTATGAAAGCGACTTTAGAAATTGAAGAAAATAGGAAAAAAATGATGCAGAGAGAAGAACAAAGGAATACATAAGATCAGTAGAGGAGATTGGAGTAAGAAAAGAATAAGAAATAACAAAAAGGGAAGGAGAAGTCGAAGGAAGAATAAAGGAAATGTGCAATGGCAGAAGAAACAACACAGAAGTAGGTCGAAGAGCAAGAACATAAATAACCAGCATGACAGGAAGAGAGCATACAAATATAAGATCAATAAATTTCTCAATAGATTGAAGTTGTGTACATGGAGGAGGAACATGATCCATAGAATCAGGATGTCGACCTGATGTTGAGTGAACAACATGTCAACATTCAGTATCCACCACCTCCAACAGCTAAGTTAGCTCCAAGAAAGGAAGAGGAATTTGTTCCTCTTGATGATGATATTATCATGGACAGGTACAATATTTATTACGATGAACTTCAAAAGAATATTGTACAAAAATGCAAGAAATTTTTTTTGGATGACCTCACATCTCTTGCATTTATCAGAGAGAGTGTCATAGTGGTGGAAACCAGGAAGAATCATAATTCCATTTCCAAAACCAAGTTTGCATTTTTAGGTGCAACAAGATTAAAAATTTAGTATTTGACGGCTGAGAATAAGAAATTGACGCAGAACTTACAGGCTACCAGGAAAGACGTAAAGCAGTTCCGTGCAATAGAACATATCACAACTTCTGCACAGGTATACTTTGAGGAGATGAGAGCATCGATACTTTTTAAACTATTAACACTTGGAGATAACATTTAGGACATTTATGAGGAGCTTATAACCATACATAAGCCACTTTTAATCTTGCATGGCTTACATCAACAGAGCATATAATTTTTCAAAACACTGAAGAATGTACAAGATTCCATCACCATCGTGCATGAATGGACAATGCGATACAAAGGGGCACTAATTAACTTGGGAGATAAAATGTAGCCGCAGGAAGAGCAAGATAAAGTGAGAGTTTGAACATTGATTCATAACAACAAGCAACTCACCTCATTCATTGGCAGTATTCAGGCCTCATATGTACAGTTATATAGTAGTTTGGATGCCTTACTGAACACACACAACATCCTATTAGTTGGATATCTCACCGAAACCAAACAAAAACACCAGGATAGGAAGGAGATTCAAGAGTAATTGGAGCAACTGATATTTATTTACACTAAGGAATATTTGGATATGTATAGAAAAAACATGCAGAACTACATGGATGGTCATGTCTAGATTAGAACAGTGTTTCTATTGATCGAGAAGGAAGCTAAAACTGGTTCCAAATCATTGTACCTGGATGTTATGGATGTTAGAGTCTGCTTCCAGCCAGACACCATCACACAATACCAATATTGGCACTGATATGTGACCAAGAAGCATCAAGTGGAAGTTGTTGAGCTAGAATTTCACGAAGCTCAAGAATCATATTGTTTTGTCTTGTTAGGCTGTCAAGTTGTATCTACCTTATTTTCTCTTATATTCCAAGCGTCCATTGTGGAATGTGAAGAGTCATGATGTAATTTAATGATTCATTTTGTAAATAATTTGAAGAGTCATGAGCAGAGTGTAAGAGTCCCGAAGGGGAATGTGAAGAGTCACCCACTTTTGATATAAATATATCCTCATAGCTCATGTGAATGGTTTTGGGAGCCAAGCTTTTGGATAAGCTTAGGCTTAGAAAGGATCTTGGGAGTTTTGTGAGATCCTTGGCTACTCCGTAGCATAGAGGGAATATTATTATTTGGAGGAGCATGTGTTGTTGACATCACGTTCCACTATTGGGGCTAGTCATTCGTCAATGCTGTATGTATTATTGGAAATTTCACTTTTAATAAAAGCTAAAAGCTGACACACTTTCATGCATATTATGTGAATATAATAGGACTATTCTTGTTGTATTTTCAATGTATGTTATTTAACTTACTCTTATGCTTATGAGCTGTTTCATTTGCATTGATACGAATCTTGTTGAATGTGTGTTATTGTATCATTTCATCACTGTTAACCTATGAATTATTTCGCATATTAGCATGTGATGTCATTTAAGCTTGTGTGTTCCTTTCACGTTGCGTAATATTATAGACGTATAAGGAGCTCACTTATTTTTCCTTCATGTGTTGGAACCTTCATGCATCGCACTTCAATTTCCGCAGGGTCACTCACACTTGCTCTCACCAAAGTCACCATATTTCACTCTATGTGTATTTGTAGACAAGGCATATCACTAACACCCACCGCATCGGTAACTAGCCCATAGATCTGGATGGGGCTCCAACACCATCAAGAACTTCATAGTAATTATCGTGAAGCACTTTTGTTATTTGGCACCAAAGGGAAAACTAAACTTGTCGTCCTAAAATATCTCCACTGTAATCACTTTTATTTGAATAATTAACAATGGAAAAAAATAAATAAATTAAAAATTTACATGACTATCTTAAACTACGAAATCTAGCAGAATTTGAGCGTAAAGGAAGCACTCATCACACGAAGTGAAAATACTAGGATACACAAACACACACATTCACATATGAGAGGGATACGAATTAAATTCTTACAAATGCAAGCTATAATATCTTCTACCTATTTTCCCTTCCAGTATTCACACCTGCGAAGCTCCTTAATACATCTATATATATAATATTAAGGAAAAATATCAATTAACAAACCATAGGCATGTTGGTAACGAAAAATTTTCAAATTTTGAGAATAGTACTTTTCTAGAATGAGATATTTACAAATAGAACACATGTCCAACAAAAGGGACATGTCTATGCAATAGTAAAACAAATAAAATTTCCTAGATTTCCCATGAGGGACACATAAAAAAAACAAACTATGAGATATTTACAGAGGTTTGATGTCAAAACAGGGAGTGGAGGGATGCTCCTAAATCAAACTCCCTTGGAACTAAAATTGTCATGGTCTCTTTTCAATGAGATCTGCAACAGTGTTGGCATGCCTCGGGATCTCTGATTCATCCATCCAAATTTTTTCTTCAGCCAGAAGATTCTTTCACTTAACCAAATACTCAATAATTTTTTTTTATGGTTCTTTAATGAGATTTTGGTCAAGAATTAGTTCCATGTGTAGCTTCTGAGTTGTAGGTAACTATGCCTCCCACTGAATCTTTTCTTCTTTATTTGGTATCTCTTCTCCAGGTTCCTAATAAGGGTACAAATCATAAACATTGATTATAGGGGAAATTCTTATATCCAAAGGAAATTCAATCTCATAAGCATTCAATGAAAACTTCCCCAGAAATTTGCAAGGACCAATATTCTTTAGATTTAGCTTATTGTACTCATCTTTTGGAAACATTTCCTTAATCAAGTGAGCTAAAACAAGATCCCTAACTTCAAAACTCACCCACATTCATTTGAGATCATTTCTCTGTGTATATCTGAGAGTGCTTTCATGTAACTTATCTTTAACTTGCTCATGTATCATCTGCATTGTTGTAGCGAACTCCTCGGCATCTGCACTTCAATTTTCTCCTTCCTGAAAATTTCTGAGTTCAGAAATAACTCTAGGATTCATGCCATTCACAATATGAAAGGGGACTTTTCATGTACTCATATTAGGAGAATCATTATAGTAAAATTCACCTTATAAGATAACTTGATCCTACTGTTAATTATTCTCATGAACCAAACACCTTAGTAAATCTCTTCGACTTCTATGAACCATTTGGATCTACCTATTTGTTTGGTGATGATAAGCTAAGTTGTAGGTTAAGTTTTTCCCCAATTTCTTCCACAAATTTCTCCAGAAATATTCAACAAACTTGGTGTCACGATTTGAGATAATGTTCCTAAACAGTCCATGTAGTCTCATGGGGGGTCCGAAAGCTTTAGATCGTCCGTTCCACCTTTGACCATTGCTCATAAACTGAAGTATGCACAACCTTTTAATTTGAATATTAGATTTATTTAATAATATAGAATTAATTAATTCTATATCATTAAATCAAAATAATTTCACTTAATCTCAAAGCGCATTGAGCCTTTAAGATCCGGATTTATGACACTTTTGTACCTGAGATCTAACAATGAAGAAAATTTTGATCCACACATCCATGCAACACCAGAATAATATGTGAGAAATATTTTGTGTCATTCTAGAGCAGTGTAGATGGAATTTTTATCACTCACTCTTTTTAGATATGCTCCATGAAGAATTTGATTCATGATGCTTTTCAAAATAATCCCCACTTTGCAGGATAAAATCTTGTTTTCATTTTGCAAGACAAACCAACATATCTAATTCGACAATCCTAATTTCCCTATAATTATAGGGTCCTAAGAGTGGCTCCTTCTGGGGAATGTTGCCCTCCCAGCGAGGTAGCAGAGAACTGCAGATCTCTTAATCCAGCGACTAGTGCATTGGTGATTAAGATGACAACAATCTTCTTTGCCACAAGACTGCCGCAACTTGGAAATTTGAATGTTGAAATATGAACTAGGCCAAAATAAAAA